>QAOC01044424.1:6512-27390 GCA_003255005.1 Begonia fuchsioides
AAACCATCAAAATACTACATAATAGGTTACTGGCCAAATGAGATTTTTACTCGTTTTGATGATGGGGCAACTGTGTTAAATTTTGGTGGATCAACAATGGCTCATGCAGGCCAACAATTTCCTCCCATGGGAGATGGATATTTTCCCACGGGCCATGCTAGAGATTCAAATTACATAGGAAACATTCAATATGTCAACAAATCAAACTACATTGTTGCTCTTCGTACTCCGAGTGGTAAGATTCATACAGATAATCCTAATTGCTATGGCTTAATTTATAGCGAGAATGACGGAGACAAATATGGCCACCATTTGTTTTTGGGAGGACCAGGAGGAAATTGCTGAGGATATATCTACCTCTTTGTTTGATCGAATCTCTCATTTTGGTATGTGTATGAATTTGGGTATAAAGACATATAAACGTATCTACTATCCCAAATATGCTACAAAAGCTTTTATGTAGTTCCTGACAATATAACTATAAAAAAAATTATCAATAGAACCCCTTGAATCTTATCGTGGAGAGACATGAATTTATTGGAATAACTAATCCCTTCTGGATCCAACGAAAACTCGGCAATCTGCGTGTTCGAGAGAGTGCATAGTACGACAACAGAGCCCCTTTAATATTCTCTCTCGCACTGAGTGAATAATCGATTTCCACATGTTTTGACTTCAAGACTCATACTTTCGATTTTAGAATTTAAATAAAGAACCCAAAATGAAGATGGTAGGAGTCTTGAATTAAACAAGAAATTTAAAAAAAGACTCGTACCATCAAACACATTGATGATTTCTAGCCATCAATTTGAATAAATGAGGAAACTACCCTTGCATCATACACTCTGAAGTAATGATCTTGATTGATTATTCATATTATATTTCATCGTTAATTTTTGCATACTTTGCATGCAACAAAAACGAAATTGCCACGTCTTCGATCTCAACGTATTTTTTATGCGGATCAAGTGATGACACAAATCAATCCCAAAGAGAAAGACCAATTGCAAGGAATTGGAGGTCCAATGACAAGGCTAAGAACCAAGAAAATGCATGAAGTGCTATGTTGTTTAGTGAAGAAAATTGAAATGAAAGAATCTATTCAACATCAAAATAAAATGCTTATTATATTAAGTGTTGAAGAAGATATTGACATCATACAACGTGGTCAATGACACAAGCCCAAGAGCCCAAGTCTAATACAAGATATCGAAGGGACAAAGAAAATAGGAAAGTTGATGCAACTTTTCTTAGATCATACATTTACTTGACCAGCAAGAATATATGAGCGGATTCGACAACCTTCCCAAAGTTATAATGGCATCCAAGTTATTGTGAAAGATCTTTTTGGAATGGGCTAGATCATAAAAATCAGACGTCGTTTGACTAGCGAAATACACAATTTATTGAAGATTTGACAGAATAAAGAATCTTAACAGATTTGAGAAAAATATTCCCAAAGATATTTTAGTTTTCTAATATCTTTCTATTTCTTAATTTACTTAGGATTTATGTAGCTTATTTAAAGGCATTCAAGTTATTGTGAAAGACACAACTTTTATGCTTAATTCACCTTGAGTGTTTTGGAGAGATTTTCTCTCTGGTTCTTTGCGAAGAACTCGATCTTCATGAAGTTAATTCTTGATAGATCAAATTTGATAGTTTTGGTTCTTACCGACAAGTTCGGTCTGGGTCAAGCTCCTTATTTGATAACTTAGGTTCTATCGGCAAAGTTTGATTGTGATCAAGTTCCTCGTACTTGATTTAAAGGCGATCTAAGTATCTTTTTCTGCATTGTTAAAGGGTCTCGAGTTTGATATACTCGTGGTTCAAATCAATTTTCATCTTCACAAATGATCGAAGGAACCAAACCATGTGTTAGTCAACTAAACTTTCATCAGCAAAGAACGCGGCTTCTGCTCATCACAATATCCCAGAATCTTCAACCCCTTATTCTTCTCAGAGCCAGATAAGCCAGAATTCTGTAGCCCACAAACATCAAAGCCAAAGCTCCAATGCAAGTTCCAAATCCAATCTGGCCTCCCACGTCGTCCTCGATGAACTTACAGCTCCACACCCAACATTATACCTCCCAAGTTTTAAGCTAGCTTTGGAGTTTTCATAAGAAAACAGATTTCCATTACGATTATTATCGAGAAAACTCAAGCTATAGGGTTTGAGCACTATACGTAATGTAGATGGCATCCAAATGTTTACACCTATCTCTAAATCATCATATACTTTATGTTCAAAAGAGGAATTCTAGTTGTAGGACTCCTATCTCTACTTTTAGAAATGGCGTCATTTGAAAAACCAAGATGAATTGTGTTCTCAGACGCAGAGAGGAAAGGAAATGTTACCCATACTAGGCACCAACGTATAAAGGAGGAAAGCATGAACTCTCACCTTATCTTTAACTTTAGCACCTTTAAGCCTCTGGGTATAGATATAACGTCCAGGGATAACTATGTATTGGCGAGATCCAATCTGAACAAGAGACAAATAAACCTATGAAACAAGCACCAACCTAGTGGAGCACATAACCTAATTACATTGCTCTTTTTCAGGAACAGGAAAGACCTTCGCCCTAGCAAACTGAGCACCAGTTTCTCCAAAATAAGTATGACAGTAGCATCATTCCATCAACGGCGAGAAAGAAACAAACATTTTCTCGAAAAGGAACCAGCACTCACCATGACTACAGCAAACACTTCCTCCCGTTTCGGGGTTGGACCAGAGGGGACTTCAACAGCCTGTACGGCTGCAGGCTGCGAATCGAGAACTGCATTTTCGGACAATGAAGATTAGGGGAGAGGCAGCAACGGCGTTCGCGATTGGAGAACAGAAGATGAGAAGGAAACGTTGAATTTAGCGGAGCTTCGGCTGGAATTGGGATGAGAAACAGCGGCGAAGGCGAGAGAGTAGGGTTTTGAGAGATTCTGCAATTGGTTACGAGAGACGAACACAGAGATATAGAGGTAGACGCCATTGTTGAATCCCCACCTCGCTCCTCCCTCTTTCGCTGTGATTCAGAACACCATGGTTAAAGCCTCAAGGCAAAGCCCCACCTTATCTGTTGATAGCTAAAAGACAAATATGTACCCTCGTTGTCTAAAACAAAGGGGGACAAAACCGGACCCAAACAAAGGCGGTTTTATTCGGACCCACGGTTTTACTCGGAGTCCGTGACGATCTGGTGTTTCCTATCAAAGAAATCAATTTTAATTTTGATTCCACTAAAACCGCAAACGAAAAGTAACCAGTTAAAATCGACAAAACGAAAACCAAATCAAACCGATCCAGTTTGTCTCTTCGGCGATACAGTCCGTTCGAAGCAAAGTAGAACCAAGGCTGAGACGCCTATACTGTTTCGTCAGCAAATGGTTTCACGGGTGCAGGATGAGGCAGAGAATCGATTCTACCAGGCTTAGCGCTCTCGAGACCGCCGTTTTCGGCGGGGTTGGAAGCTTTTTGTGGGAGAATGTTGACGTGGAGCAATGACAGAAGTAAATCGCACGGCGGTGGATTTGGCTTTCCCACGACGTCCATCACTCAGCCACCGTCGTTTGGCCGAGGTCAACCGCAGAGAAACCCTTCAGCCGACAGCGTGGAACGATATTCCGAGGCCGGACTTTGGCGTTCTGACGAAAATTCAGGGTGATGACGAGCAGGGTACTGCTTTGGAGAGGGTATCGCCGCGTCTTCTATATTTGAAAACTAGATATTATACTTAGGAATACGAATACTTTCATAATCGCAGAGACTCGAGATCGCAGGCCGACGTCATTAACGGCAATAACAGAGGAGAGCGGCTGAGTTTTCATTTTGTTGAATAGCCATGCATGATAGAAAAGAAGAGAGAGAGGAGAGTGTGTAGAGAGAGAAAGACAAAGCTGTATTCTTTAATTTCATTTTTATGTGACCCTCGAACTCTTTTGGGGTTATATCACCATGGCCCGTAGGAAGAACAACATAAATTTTAATTACTTTACAAGTAATGGGACTAAAACATCTCTTAGATTTTTTGTGAAATTGAGTTGATGATGCACATGATTATTATGTAGCAGGATAATATTAAAATGAGTTAAGATTAAAACAAATCTAGAGCTTCACGGAAATAGGTGAAAAAAAAAACTGTGTTTTAAAAAAAAAACATTATAATCTCGCCACACGTTCGATGTAGGCTCAAGCCGTCTGCTCTTTTTTTTTTTTAATTTCACATTTTAGTGATCAAATGTTTAGAATTTCTTGAAATTTTTATCTCATATTTACAACAATGTAAAACAATAATCTAAAAAGTTTAAAATTTGTTTGATTTATTATATTTTTTTATTACAAAAAATAAAATAATTTATTAAAAATACGTAATTCATTGAAAAATTCTAAAACTTACAATATAAATTCGAATATTATTCTCTTTTAAAATTGCAAAAAAAAAAATCAGAAAAAATATTTAAAGCAAAAGCAATTACAAATTAGTTGTTAATTAAAATAAAAATTATTTCTTATTTCCTTAAAACTCGAGATTTTTTTTAACCTGATTAAGATTTCTAAAAGTATATTTATAAATTTTAAATCGACCATTTATACATCATGCTGTCGTCACCTTGTTGTAATCTGAATTTCAAAAAGCCATCTAGATCTGCATACTTGTGAGTCTTGTTGAACTTGATATGGTATCTTTATCCTTTTTTGGAAGGATGTCCTTAACTAATGTAGTTTTAAACTAACAAGGCAATTAATTACCTTCTAAGTTAATATTCAATATTTATTTCTACATTTGATATTGTGTAAATAAATAAATTTTAAGTCATCAACTTGTATCATTAATGTCATTAAGCACGAATATTTTGAGACAAATATGAATATTTAATTATTTATCATGTTCAATATGTCCAAGCTCGGGTAACTGACATCAACCCGACCTGCAACATTTATTTTGAGTCGAATAGGTTTAAAAATTAATTTTTATATTTAGCTCGATTTTGATTATTGATGAATGAGTTCAGGTCAAGTTTTAGATTTTTTAGTCAATCTAAAAAAAATGAATTCAACCTGATAAATAGTATTAAATTAAACATGAAAAATTTAAAAAAATTTAAATATACGATAAAAAATTTAAAAAAATTGTAAACTTTAAAGAAATTGAAAAAACCTTAACTTTAAAAAGGAAAAAAGTACATTTTTTATTATTTCAACTTACAATTAACATGTAATATTTTTTATTTAAATGTTTTTTCATAAATCATTTCACAACTTGAAAGCACAATAGTAAACTGTAAACGTGTTTATCATGCAATTTTTAGAGTTTTCAAACGAAGTACTAATATTTGTAATAAAAAATTATAATAAATCCTAGAAATGTTAAATTTTTTTGAAAATTTTCACATTATTGTATTATGATACAGAGAATGTGTGGTAAAAATTTCAAATACTTTCGAAAGCATATGGTTAAGAAAAATGTTTGTTAACATTAAATTAATTTTTTTTTATTATATTCTAAGAGTCGATGCGGGCAACGGGGCGTCAAACCATAAAATGCTAGCTTTATTCTTTTTTAAGAAAATTAAATTAAAAATAACAGTAAATTTGAATTAAAACTCAGATTAACTAAACATAGAAGTTATCGAATTAAGCTACTTTACAAGTGAACACTTTTTTAAAACTCTCCCTTAGATTAAGATACCATATTAAGCCTTCACTAGTAATATAAATGTCAAAAACTAGTATTACTTTTCAAATAAAAGAACACTTGAAAGAGAGAGTAGAGCTTAGAAGATGTGGAAGAAGGGAATCTTGTTTTTTCTTACCATATTTCTCTATCTTGTCTTTCTAGTTCATGGAAATTTTGGTCGGCTTTTTTCTGAAGGTCAAGAAAGAGATTTGCTCTTGGAAGAACAAATGGATCTAGAAGGAATTATCAAGACCACAAAGGTTGTTCTTTTCCTTTTTTTTTTTCAAATTTGATGCTCATAGAAGCAACTATTTAAACATTTTCAGAGAATTTTTCTTTCCAATAGTGCTGATTTTCATTTTAAAGGTCTTACTATGTATTTCATTTTATATATTTTTAGACCGAAAACAGGAGAGATATAATTTGTGTAGATGTGTACCAGCAACCAGCATTTAAGAATCCATTGTTGAAAAATCACATATTACAGGTATTTTTACTTCGTTGATTTATACACATATTTGTTATTATTTTAACTATTTTAAAATTTATCTATTTGGATTAAAATTTGAATTTGTTTTCTAAATCAGCGGCAACCAACTACTTTTCCTATTAACTTTGAGGATGAAATTTCATTTCATGGACGCCACTATGGAAATTGGGCCTCACAAAATACTATATGCCCCCCAAATTCTATCCCAATTCTAAAAATGCCTCAAAAAAGTTTTAATGGTTCGACACCCTCTCATAAAGACAATACTCTTCTTTATCGAGTAAGTCGTTCATTCTACTCTTTATGTTATAACATGCATAATGGCTTGCATATGTATGCGTGAAGATAATTTTTCACCTGATGTTTTAATTGTCAGTTTGCACTTCTCGAATTGACTCGTTATCCCGATGACAAGTTTTATGGAGTATCAAGTTTCATTAAATCAAGCGACCCGTATTGCGAAAATGGTCAAAATAGTGGAGTCAGCATGTGGATTGCTTCTGATAATTCAGACAAAAAAAATGTGATCAAAGCAGGATGGATGGTATATATTTTACGTTTTTTGTTATGTAATTTAAGCTTTAACGATCATATATAAGAGATTCTAATGTGCCAGGTTTATCCCGATATTTATGGTGACACTGAAGCTTATTTATCTACTTATTGGACCGTAAGATTTTCATAATCATTTGTGTTTTTCTTCTTTTGTTGGTTTCCAATCAATTAAAAACTCTACGAGTACTTTAACAACAAATCAATAAAGTCAATAATGTATTTCAGAGTGACGGTTTTCATCAAACGGGATGTTATGATCATTTTTGTTCGGGATTTGTTCAACTTCACAATAGTTTGATCCTCGGAGGAACCCATGTACGCTACTATGGCCACGGTTCTAAAACTTGGTATTTGACCGCTATAATTATCTTTCAGGTAAAACAAACTTCATTTGAGTATTGAATTGTGTTTTATAATGTCCAATAATTTACTTGATTAGAAAGAAAAAATGAAACCAAAGCTCTTCATTTAAAATTCACAAAGTAAACCTGTTGTTTAATCGAAAAAAAAATTAAACATGTTGATACAATTTCTTTACTTTAACAGGATATATCAACTAAGCATTGGTGGTTGATTCTTCGCAACGATGAACCATCAAAATACTACATAATAGGCTACTGGCCAAATGAGATTTTTACTCGTTTTGATGAAGGAGCATCTATTTTAAATTTTGGTGGATCAACAATGGCTCATGCAGGTCAACAATTTCCTCCCATGGGAGATGGATATTTTCCCACGGGCCATTCTAGAGATTCAAATTACGTAGGAAACATTCAATATGTCAACAAATCAAACTACATTGTTGGTCCTCGTACTCCGAGTGGTAAGATTTATACAGATAATCCAAATTGCTACGGCTTAATATATAGCGAGAATGACATAGACGAATATGGCCACAATTTATATTTGGGAGGGCCAGGAGGACAATGCTAAGATTTATCGACCTCTTTGTTTGATCAAATCTCTCATTACGGGTTACGTCTCAATTCGAGTATAAAGACGTATAAACCTATTTATTATCCTAAATATGTTGTAAAAGCTTTTAAGTAGTTTTTTTTAGTAAAATAATCGAGACAAGTAGCCTCGTGCATCTGTCGTTTAATTTTACAATTTATTATGATATAACTATAAAAAATCATCAATAAAATACCTTGAATATCAACGCAGAAAGACATGAATTTACTGGCATAACTATCCCTTCGGAATCCAACAACAATGTCTACTTGAATAAGGCAGTGGGAGGCAATGGTACTGCAATCCGCGTGTCCGAGGGGGTGAGTAGTACTACAACAGAGCCCCTTCAATTTTCTATCTCGCACTAAGTGAATAATCGATTTCCACATGTTTTGACTTCAACACTCGTACCATCTTCGATTTTAGAATTTGAACAAAGAACCGGGAATGAGGATGGTAGGAGTCTTAGTTGCACAAATTATCATAAGCCAAATTGAACTTACATACTCTCTTTCATTGTCCTGCTCCTCTCGATTTCCCCCTCGCCCTTTCGCATCATCGCTGCAAATTCCCCATAGTCTATCCTGCCAAGGGGAACAAAACCGAACAAGTGAACACCTACACTGTACCAAGAAAATTTAGATCACTTCATTTTCCGATCAAACATGACTCGACTCGGGCTAAATGGATGCTTTAGATAGTGTTACTAAAGAGAATTATATGCAATAATGGAAGAATTTTTTAAAGAAGAGCGTATGAATCTGATTAAATGGAGGCTTACATTATCTTCAGCGATTTCTTTGATCAATTCATCTAGATGGACATTATCCAGACCCAAATCTTTGCAAGCCTGTCGAAGTTCATCAATGGCGATGCAACCACTACCATCCTTGTCTACATAGGAGAAGGCAGCCACTAAGCTCTCCTCACGTTCCATTTTATCAAGGTGTAATGTAGCAGCCAGAAATTCCCCGTAATCTATGGATCCACTCTTGTCTATGTCGGCTGAAAATTGAAATCTGGTAGCCTCAGTCAAATTATCTAATCACAGAAAGAAGTTGCTCGCAAAAGTATTTTTCAAATTTTTTCAAGCTAAAGAATACAAAAGGCTGTCTTACCGCAGCATTAAAGACCTGATATCAGACTCCATTAGCTCAGAGCCCACTCTTTTGAACCAGCCTTAAGTTCCTCAAATCTTATAGATCTGCTATTCTCAAGAGGTAATGGTCTCTGAGTCTCGATGTCTGATACGGTACAACCGTTCGCCCAGTCTTTTTCGACGATGACTGAGATGCAGTATTCTGATTCTTCATAGCCAGAAATCTCACACCAAAGCTTCTGGAACAGCCTCGTTTACAAACTACATCTGTCGATGGTTTGTCATTACTCCGTATGAAATGGAACAATGATAGTCGTAGTTTAAGACGAATAAAATACGACAGTGATTTCTAGCCATCAATTTGAGTAAATGAGGAAACTACCCTTGCATCATACACTCTGAAGTAATGATCTTGATCGATTATTCATATTATATTGGTAAATTCGTCGTTGATTTTTGCATACTTTGCATGCAACGAAAACGAAATTGCCATGTCTTCCATCTCATCGTATTTACATCTTTACAAATGATCGCAGGAACCAAATCCTGTGTTAGTCAACAAACTTTCATCAGTTAAGAACACGGTCAACGCATCAGAAACCTTCTGTTCATCTCGATTTCCCAGAATCTTTATCCCTAATTCTTCTCAGAGCCAGATAAGCCAGAATTTTATAGCCCACAAACATCAAAGCCAAAGCCCCAATACGAGTTCCAAATCCAATCTGGCCTCTAACGTCATCCTCGATAAACTTACAGCTCCACACCCAACATTATACCTCCCAAGTTTTAAGCTCGCTTTGGAATTTTCATAAGAAAACAGTTTTCCACAACGATTATTATCAAGAAAACTCAAGCTATTGGGTTTGAGCACTATACGTAATGTAGATGGCATCCAAATGTTTACACCGACGTAAAGACAATACGTGAACCTTACTTTGAAATTTGGATATCATAATTAGTGCTACATTGTCGACAACCTCAAAAGTTTAAACCCTTGAATATTCGAAAGAACTTTCTGTATGAAGGTTTAATATTTACTCCATGAAAGGAAATGTCCTCACATCAAATAAAACTTCAAACCGGGAAATTGCAATACATCCGAAAATTGGATTATCCAAATCATAGTTTGTCAATAAAGAATAATTTCGATACCTCCTTGAGACAATCTTGTGCACCTTGATAACTAATAAAATTGGTATCTTAGACATTGCGTCGAAGATCAGATCATTTATCTCGGCATTAAGTATCATAAAAATCATATTGAGTTCCCTTGATGGCTTTGCACAAATGCACGAAAAAACCAATAAAAATAGCAGAGTGTAACTATGCCATCATTTACTTTATGTTCAAAAGAAGAATTCTAGTTTTAGGACTCCTATCTCTACCTTTAGAAATGGCGTCATTTGAAAAACAAAGATGAATTGTGTTCTCAGAAGCAGAAAGGAAAGGAAAGGAATGTTACCCACATTAGGCACCAACGTATAAAGGGGGAAAGCATGAACTCTCATCTTATCTTTAACTTTAGCACCTTTAAGCCTCTGGGTATAGATATAACGTCCAGGTATAACTATGTATTGGCGAGATCCAATCTGAACAAGAGACAAATAAACCTATGAAACAAGCACCAACCTAGTGGAGCACATAACCTAATTACATTGCTCTTTTTCAGGAACAGGAAAGACCTTCGCCCTTGCAAACTGAGCTCCAGTTTCCCCAAAATAAGTATGATAGTAGCATCATTCCATCAACGGCGAGAAAGAAACAAACATTTTCTCGAAAAGGAACCAGCACTCACCATGGCTACAGCAAACACTTCCTCCCGTTTTGGGGTTGGACCAGAGAGGACTTCAGCAGCCTTTGCGTCAGCACGCTTCGAATCGAGAACTGCAGTTTCGGACTCCGAAGATTTGGGGAGAGGCAGCAACGGGGTTCGCGATTGGAGAACAGAAGATGAGAAGGAAACGTTGAGTTTAGGAGCTTCTGTTGGAATTGGGAAAGAGAAATGGGGGCGAAGGCGAGGCAGTAAGGTTTTAAGAGCTTCTGCAATTGGTTACGAGAAACGAACACAGAGAAATAGAGGCAGACGCCATTGTTGAATCCCCACCTTGCTCCTCCCTCTTTCGCTGTGATTTTCAAAACACTATGGTTTAAGCCTTCAAGCAAGCCGGATACGTTGAAAACGAAAAGACAAATATACCCTCATTGTCTAAGACACAGTTGGACAAAACCGGACCCAAATTGCGGTTTTACTAGGACCCACGGTTTTCTTTATTACGGTCTGGTTTTTCCTATCAAAGATATCAATTTTAATTTTATTCCACTGAAACCGCAAATGAAAGTAACCATTCAAAATCGACGAAACGAAAACCAAATCAACCGATCCCGTTTGTTTCTTAGGCGATGCGGTCCGTTCAAAGCAAAGTAGAACCAAGGCTCAGACGCCTTCACTGTTTCGTCAGCAAATAGTTTAACGGGGGCAGGATGAGGCAGAGAATCGATTCTACCAGGCTTAACACTAGATGGCCGTGACGCTCTCGAGACCGCCGTGTTCGGCGGGGTTAGAAGCTTTTTGCTGGAGAATGGAGACTTGGAGCAATGAAGAAAGTAAATCGCACGGAGGTGGATTTGCCTTTCCCACGACGTCCATCACTCAGCCACCGTCGTTTGGCCAAGGCTCACCGCAGAGAAACCCTTCAGCCGACAGCGTGGAACGATATTCCGACGCCGGACTTTGGCGTTGTGACGAAAATTCAGGGTGATGACGAGCAGGGTACTGCTTTGGAGAGGGTATCGCCGTCGTCTTCTATATTTGAAAACCAGATATTATACTTAGGAATACGAATACCTTCATAATCGCAGAGACCCGAGATCGCAGGCCGACCTCATTAACGGCAATAACGGTGGAGAGCGGCTGAGTTTTCATTTTGTTCGATAGCCATGCATGATAGAAAAGAAGAGAGAGAGGAGAGTGTGTAGAGAGAGAAAGACAAAGCTGTATTCTTTAATTTCATTTTTACAACGAAGCAAACAAAGTAATACAAAGACAGTCGAAAATCTCACAGCGGCACATTGCGGCAGAGAGGACACTGGAGACGCTCCGCAAACCAGGTATAGGTGCAGTGGGAGTGGAATTCGTGATGGCACCCAGGGAGGATCTTCATTTGTTGGCCGATCTCGAAAGGTTCGAAACAAATGAAGCATTCGTTGAGGGAGTAGTCGGATTCTTCGGCGATAACGGTGACGGGAATGCCATCGAGAACGCTTTTTGGCAGCCCTCTCATGGCTGGAACTGGACGTGGAGAACGAATGCGGGGACAAAGGTACCGTACTATGAGCACGACGATGAGGAAAATGGCGACGAAGAGGATGATTAAAAATACACTGATAAGTGTATTGTTTGGAGAATCCGAAACATCAGCGGGTACTTTGGAGGTATTGGAAGTGGCCATGAAGTAGGAAATATAAGAACGAAAATTTAGAGAGAGAGAGAGAGAGAGAGAGAGGGGTTAAGGGATTTGAGGAACTCGATTGATAGAGCGAAGGTCAGGGGTTTGGGGAATTTATAGCGAGTGACCATCGGTTGGTGAAGTGGTTACGTACAGAACCTTACTCTAGTCTCTAGCCATGCACACAATACAGAGAGAGGAGAGAGAGAGTAACCCCTAATACATTTTTTGTTCGGGATTGAATTCGGCTTTCGGTCTACCGAAAAACCTGAAACAGACACAACCCGTAAACGGAAAATTAAAAAATTGACCTTCAAAAGTTGAGCAGACCCAAAAACTGAACGAGTCGGATCGATTTTGCCCAAAGCTGGTGATATACTACCTTCAATGGATTTACTTGCAAGGCCTTTTGTAGTTTTTCAATTATCACAATTCACGACAGCTACTGAATGGAGTATTGAATCGAAATACATACACTTTAGTTGAATTCCACTCAACCGAGAATAGTAGTTTTTAGCACTTCATTCACTCTTCGGGCCGAATTGGGTAAAGAAAAAAATGGATCCAGAATTCGATTCCTATAAACCATATAACCGCACTAGCTTGTTCGAAAACGGAGCAAAGTTGGCCCGACGGGCGACCTATCCATGCCCACCCTTAGTGGATAGACCCTCGAACTCTTTTGGGGTTATATCACCATGGCCCGTCGGAAGTTTAATTACTTTACAAGTAATGGGACGAAAACATCTCTTAGATTGTGAAATAAAGTTTGATGATGCACATGATTATTATGTAGAAGGATAAACATATTATAATTAAAAAAATAGTGTTTTAAAATGAGTTAAAATTAAAAAAAATCTCAAGCTTCAAGGAAATAGGTGAAAAAAACATTGTTTAAAAAAACATTCTAATCTCGCCAGACGTTCGATGTATGCTCAAGTCGTCTGCTTAATTGTTTTTTTAATTTCACATTTTAGTGATCAAATGTTTAGAATACCTTGAAATTTTTATCTCATATTTACAACAATATAAGACAATAATCTAAAAAGTTTAAAATTTGTTTGATTTATTATAATTTTTTTATTGCAAAAAATAAAATAATTTATTAAAAATACGTAATTCATTGAAATATTCTAAAACTTACAACATAAATTCGAATATTATTCTCTTTTAAAATTGGAAAAAAAATTCATAAAAAATATTTAAATCAAAAGCAATTACAAATCAGTTGTTAATTTAAATAATAATTATTTATTATTTCCTTAAAACTCGAGATTTTTTTCACCTAATTAAGATTTCTAAAAAATATTTCTAAATTTAAAATCAACCATTCATATAACATGTTGTCGTCATCTTGTTGTAATCTAAATTTCAAGAAGCCATCTTGATTTGCATATTTATACGTCAAGTTGAGCTTGATATGGTATCTTTATCCTTTTATGGAAGGATGTCTTTAATTAATGTAGTTTTAAACTAACAAGGCAATTAATTACTTTCTAAGTTAATATTCAATAATTATTTCTACATTCGATATTGTGTAAATAAATAAATTTTAAGTCGTCAACTTGTATCATTAATGTCAAAATATGAATATTTAATTATTTATCATGTTCAATATGTCCAAGCCCAGGTAACTGACATCAGCCCGACCTGCAACATTTATTTTGAGTCGAATAGGTTTAAAAATTAATTTTTATATTTAGCTCGGTTTTGATAATTGATGAATGAGTTCAGGTCAAGTTTTGGATTTTTTAGCCAATCTAAAAAAATGAATTCAACCTGATAAATAGTATTAAATTAAACATGAAAATAAGATAGGAATAAAGAATAGTTTTATATATTTTTCAATGTTTTTGATTAAATATACGATAAAAATTTTAAAAAAATTCTAAACTTAAAGAAATTGAAAAAACCTTAACTTTAAAAAGGTAAAAAAGTACATTTTTTATTCTTTCAACTTACAATTAACATGTAATATTTTTTATTTAAATGTTTTTCATAAATCATTTCACAACTTGAAAGCACAATAGTAAACGTGTTTATCATGCAATTTTTAGAGTTTTCAAACGAAGTAATAATATTTTTAATAAAAAATTATAATAAATCATAGAAATGTTAAAAAATTTTGAAAATTTTCACATTATTGTATTATGATACAGAGAATGTGTGTTAACGTTAAATTAAAAAAAATTATTATATTCTAAGAGTCGATGCGGGCTGCGGGGCGTCACCCCCTGTCAGGCTTCTTTTAAAATTTTTACTCTTAAAAAAATTATAAAATGCTAGCTTTATTCTTTTTTTTTTAAGAAAATTAAATTAAAAATAACAGTAAATTCGAATTAAAACTCAGATTATTTTGATAATTAAATTAAAAGATTATTATTCAAAACTATTTGAATATACCGTAACCGAGCCAAACCATCCCAAATCTTTTGAGTTAGATTGGAAAATCAATTTTGCTTTTTTGGTTGATTTTTGGTTCCAAATCTCAAATCGAAAATCAAATTGATCAGTTTTGTTTAGTTGAAAAAGTGACTCATCGTCATCCATGATTCTATTCACTAAACATAGAAGTTATCGAATTAAGTTACTTTACAAGTGAACACTTTTTTAAAACTCTCCCTTAGATTAAGATACCATATTAAGCCTTCACTAGTAATATAAATGTCAAAAACTAGTATTACTTTTCAAATAAAAGAACACTTGAAAGAGAGAGTAGAGCTTAGAAGATGTGGAAGAAGGGAATCTTGTTTTTTCTTACCATATTTCTCTATCTTGTCTTTCTAGTTCATGGAAATTTTGGTCGGCTTTTTTCTGAAGGTCAAGAAAGAGATTTGCTCTTGGAAGAACAAATGGATCTAGAAGGAATTATCAAGACCACAAAGGTTGTTCTTTTCCTTTTTTTTTTCAAATTTGATGCTCATAGAAGCAACTATTTAAACATTTTCAGAGAATTTTTCTTTCCAATAGTGCTGATTTTCATTTTAAAGGTCTTACTATGTATTTCATTTTATATATTTTTAGACCGAAAACAGGAGAGATATAATTTGTGTAGATGTGTACCAGCAACCAGCATTTAAGAATCCATTGTTGAAAAATCACATATTACAGGTATTTTTACTTCGTTGATTTATACACATATTTGTTATTATTTTAACTATTTTAAAATTTATCTATTTGGATTAAAATTTGAATTTGTTTTCTAAATCAGCGGCAACCAACTACTTTTCCTATTAACTTTGAGGATGAAATTTCATTTCATGGACGCCACTATGGAAATTGGGCCTCACAAAATACTGTATGCCCCCCAAATTCTATCCCAATTCTAAAAATGCCTCAAAAAAGTTTTAATGGTTCGACACCCTCTCATAAAGACAATACTCTTCTTTATCGAGTAAGTCGTTCATTCTACTCTTTATGTTATGACATGCATAATGGCTTGCATATGTATGCGTGAAGATAATTTTTCACCTGATGTTTTAATTGTCAGTTTGCACTTCTCGAATTGACTCGTTATCCCGATGACAAGTTTTATGGAGTATCAAGTTTCATTAAATCAAGCGACCCGTATTGCGAAAATGGTCAAAATAGTGGAGTCAGCATGTGGATTGCTTCTGATAATTCAGACAAAAAAATGTGATCAAAGCAGGATGGATGGTATATATTTTACGTTTTTTGTTATGTAATTTAAGCTTTAACGATCATATATAAGAGATTCTAATGTGCCAGGTTTATCCCGAGATTTATGGTGACACAGAAGCTTATTTATCTACTTATTGGACCGTAAGATTTTCATAATCATTTGTGTTTTTCTTCTTTTGTTGGTTTCCAATAAAGTAAAAACTCTACGAGTACTTTAACAACAAATCGATAAAGTCAATAATGTATTTCAGAGTGACGGTTTTCATCAAACGGGATGTTATGATCATTTTTGTTCGGGATTTGTTCAACTTCACAATAGTTTGATCCTCGGAGGAACCCATGTACGCTACTATGGCCACGGTTCTAAAACTTGGTATTTGACCGCTATAATTATCTTTCAGGTAAAACAAACTTCATTTGAGTATTGAATTGTGTTTTATAATGTCCAATAATTTACTTGATTAGAAAGAAAAAATGAAACCAAAGCTCTTCATTTAAAATTCACAAAGTAAACCTGTTGTTTAATCGAAAAAAAAATTAAACATGTTGATACAATTTCTTTACTTTAACAGGATATATCAACTAAGCATTGGTGGTTGATTCTTCGCAACGATGAACCATCAAAATACTACATAATAGGCTACTGGCCAAATGAGATTTTTACTCGTTTTGATGAAGGAGCATCTATTTTAAATTTTGGTGGATCAACAATGGCTCATGCAGGTCAACAATTTCCTCCCATGGGAGATGGATATTTTCCCACGGGCCATTCTAGAGATTCAAATTACGTAGGAAACATTCAATATGTCAACAAATCAAACTACATTGTTGGTCCTCGTACTCCGAGTGGTAAGATTTATACAGATAATCCAAATTGCTACGGCTTAATATATAGCGAGAATGACATAGACGAATATGGCCACAATTTATATTTGGGAGGGCCAGGAGGACAATGCTAAGATTTATCGACCTCTTTGTTTGATCAAATCTCTCATTACGGGTTACGTCTCAATTCGAGTATAAAGACGTATAAACCTATTTATTATCCTAAATATGTTGTAAAAGCTTTTAAGTAGTTTTTTTTAGTAAAATAATCGAGACAAGTAGCCTCGTGCATCTGTCGTTTAATTTTACAATTTATTATGATATAACTATAAAAAATCATCAATAAAATACCTTGAATATCAACGCAGAAAGACATGAATTTACTGGCATAACTATCCCTTCGGAATCCAACAACAATGTCTACTTGAATAAGGCAGTGGGAGGCAATGGTACTGCAATCCGCGTGTCCGAGGGGGTGAGTAGTACTACAACAGAGCCCCTTCAATTTTCTATCTCGCACTAAGTGAATAATCGATTTCCACATGTTTTGACTTCAACACTCGTACCATCTTCGATTTTAGAATTTGAACAAAGAACGGGGAATGAAGATGGTAGGAGTCTTAGTTGCACAAATTATCATAAGCTAAATTGAACTTACATACTCTCTTTCATTGTCCTGCTCCTCTCGATTTCCCCCTCGCCCTTTCGCATCATCGCTGCAAATTCCCCATAGTCTATCCTGCCAAGGGGAACAAAACCGAGCAAGTGAACACCTACACTGTACCAAGAAAATTTAGATCACTTCGTTTTCCGATCAAACATGACTCACTCGGGCTAAATGGATGCTTTAGATATTGTTACTAAAGAGAATTATATGCAATAATGGAAGAATTTTGGTCTGGATAATGTTCATCTAGATGGACAATATCCAGACCCAAATCTTTGCAATCCTGTCGAAGTTCATCAATGGCGATGCAACCACTACCATCCTTGTCTAAATAGGAGAAGGCAGCCACTAAGCTCTCCTCACGTTCCATTTTATCAAGGTGCAATGTAGCAGCCAGAAATTCCCCGTAATCTATGGATCCACTCTTGTCTATGTCGGCTGAAAAATGAAATCTGGTAGCCTCGGTCAAATTATCTCATCACAGAAAGAAGTTGCTCGCAAAAGTATTTTTGAAATTTTTTCAAGCTAAAGAATACAAAAGGCTGTCTTACGGCAGCCATAAAGACCTGATATCAGACTCCATTAGCTCAGAGCCCACTCTTTTGAACCAGCCTTAAGTTCCTCAAATCTTATAGATCTGCTGTTCTCAAGAGGTAATGGCCTCTGAGTCTCGATGTCTGATACGGTACAACCGTTCGCCCAGTCTTTTTCGTCGATGATTGAGATGGAGTATTCTGATTCTTTATACCTAGAAAACTCAAACCAAAGCTTCTGGAACAGCCTCGTTTACAAACTACATCAGTCGATAACCAGGTATACGTGCAGTGGGAGTGGAATTCGTGACGGCACCCGGGGATTTGAGGATAGACCATTGAACTCTTTTGAAATTAAATCACCATGTCCCGCAGGAAGAACAACAGAAAGTTCAACTACTTTACTAGTAATGGGACGTAAACATCTCTTAAATTTTTTGGGAAATTGAGTTGATGATGCACGTGATTGTTATGTTGCACTGTAAACATATCATATTAAATTGGGTTAAAATTAAAAAAAAAAATCTCCAATGTCAAAGAAATAGGTAAAAAAAATACTAAATTTTTAAAAATTCATTCTCATCCTATCAGACGTTTGATGTAAGCTTGAGCCGTCTGCTCAATTTTTCTTTTTAATTTCACATTTTTACTGATAAAATGTTATCAAAATACCTTAAAACTTTTATCTCATATTCACAACAATATAAGATTATAATCTCGAATGTTTTAAATTTTTTTATTTATTATAATTTTTTTTTGCAAAAAGTAAAATAATTTCTTAAAAACATAATTCAGTGAAAAATTCTAAAACTTACAACATAACTCGNTTGATTATTTATGAATGAGTTCGGGTTAAGTTTTGGATTTTTTAGCCAACTTAAAAAAATTAATTTAACTAGTTAATAATAATAAATTAAATAAGAAAATAAGATATGAATAAAAATAATTTTTATATATTTTTCAATATTTTAATTAAATATACGATAAAAAATTAAAAAATCATGAACTTTTAAGAAATTGAAAAAAACCTTGAACTTTGAATAAGGTAAAAAAAAGCGCAGATATATTTTTTGCATTACATACGTTTTTTATTATTTCAACTTACAATTAACATGTAATTGTTTTTTATTTAAACGTTTTTCATAAATGATTTTGCAAGTAAAAAGTACAATAGTATACGAATTTATCATGTAAGTTTTAGAACTTTCAAACAAAGTTTGAATATTCGTAATAAGAAAAATTATAATAAATCCTAGAAATGTTGAATTTTTTTTAAACTTTTTACATTATTGTGAATTTATGGTAAAAATTTTAAGTCATTTTAATAACATGTGATTAAGAAAACATTTTTAACACTAAATTTAAAAAAATTATTATATTCTAAGGGTCGATGCGGGCGACGCCCCTTATCAGTCTTCTTTTTAAATTTTTAACCCTTGAAAAAATTATAAAATGCTAGTTTATTCATTTTTTTAAAAAAAAATTAAATTAAAAATAATAGTAATTTTGAATCAAAACTCATTATTTTGATAATTAAATTAAAAGGTTATTATTCAAAACAATATGAATATACCTTAACCGAGGCAACCAACCAAAATTCGGCGTCACAAAATACTATATGCCCCCCAAATTCTATCCCAATTCTAAAAGTGCCTCAGAAAACTTTTAATGAATCGAGACCCTCTCATCTTTGTTCCGATCCGAGCTTGGCTCGGCTCGACATCTAACTGAGCTGGCCAAGCGAGCTGTCAAGCCAGCTCGCTCGTTTGCCGGCTCTATCCCGCAGGAAGAACAACAGACAGTTCAATTACTTTACTAGTAATGGGAGGTAAACATCTCTTCAATCTTTTGGGAAATTGAGTTTGATGATGCACGTGATTGTTATGTAGCACTGTAAACATATCATATTAAATTGGGTTAAAATTTAAAAAATCTACATCGTCAAAGAAATAGGTAAAAAAAAAACTAAGTTTTTAAAAATTCATTCTCATCCTGTCAAACGTTTGATGTAGGCTTGAGCCGTTTGATCAATTTTTTTTTTAATTTCAAATTCTTACTGATAAAATGTTACCAGAATATTTTAAAATTTTTATCTCATATTCACAACAATATAAGACCATAATCTCGAATGTCTTAAATTTTTTTATTTATTATAAATTTTTTATTGCAAAAAGCAAAATAATTTATTAAAAATACATAATTCAGTGAAAAATTCTAAAACTTACAACATAACTCGAATATTATTTTTTTTTAGAAATGCAAAAAAAAATCAGAAAAAACTTTTAAATCAAAAGCAATTACAAATTAGTTATTAATTAAAATAATAATTCTTTCTAATTTCCTTAAATCTCGTGATTTTTTTAACCTGATTAAAATTTCTAAAAATATATTTATAAATTTGAAATCTATCATTTATACATCATGTTGTCGTCACCTTGTTGTAATCTGAATTTCAAGAAGCCATCTGGATCTGCATACTTGTGAGTCTAGTTGAGCTTGATATGGTATCTTTATCCTTTTATGGAAGGAGGCGCTTAAACTAATATAGTTTTAAACTAGCAAAACACATAATTACCTTCTAAGTTAATATTCAATATTTCTTTCTATATTCGCTATTGTGTAAATAAATAAATTTTAAGTTGGCAACTTATATCATTAAAGTCATTAAAACATTTCGAGACAAAATATGAATATTTCATATTTATCACGTTCAGTATGTCTGAGCACAGACAAATTACATCGACCCGACACGCAACATTTGGTTTGAGTTGAATCAGTTAAAAAATTATTTTTTATATTTAGCTAGGTTTTGATTATTTATGAATGAGTTCGGGTTAAGTTTTGGATTTTTTAGCCAACTTAAAAAAATTAATTTAACCGTTAATAATAATAAATTGAATAAGAAAATAAGATATGACATGTCATTAAGAAAACATTTTTAACACTAAATTAAAAAAAAAATTATTATATTCTAAGGGTCGATGCGGGCGACG
>QAOC01044429.1:0-21611 GCA_003255005.1 Begonia fuchsioides
CGTTGGGAAGAGCTTCGGTCGACATAGATATGGCCTCTAGACATGTATGCGGTCGACACAATGGTTTAGCGGTCGACATAAATATGGCCTCTAGACATGTATGCAGTCGACACAATATTGGCCGGTCAACATAAGTGAAGCTTTTTTAACTTGTAGACTTCTTGTCTTGAATATCTTGCGGTCGACACTTTCTTATAGAGGTCGACATAACATTCTTCTCTGGTTAACTCATCAGTCAACATATAACATAGCGGTCGACATAAGTACGTTGCTGCCCGAAGATAGGTCGACATATCTGGGAACCGGTCGACATAAGTTTATCCTCTGCCTGAGGATAGGTCGACATAACCAATAATCGGTCGACATAACATGTATCAGACTTAACAATTTATGCAAAACTCGACCGACTTGTTAGACAAAAAAGGTACCCTTCGTTGAGGGTATTTCATATACATTATTCAAATCAACTTTTCTTTAATGGTTAATCAATTATACAACACATTAATATTCATCATAAAAAAACAATGGTTACTTTAATCATAGTTAAAGCTAACACAAAATTGCTCAAATGCTACCAAATGACTCGATTCGAGCCCCCCAAAATGTTTTGGTGCTGAACAAATGTTTTAGGCACCACATAAAAGGTTTTTGTACTTCAAACTAAAATTTCTTGTGTGGTTCGATCTTGCTCAAAGCAATCAAATGACTCAATTTAAGCTCCCCCATAGATTTTTAAGCTGCCAAACATATTGGGCAAGACACGAAATTTTTTTTGCATGTCGTACTGAAATTTTCTGTGTCATCTAGTCTAGCTCAAATCCTACCAAATGACCCAATTCAAGCTCCCCGATAGGTTCAGGTGTCAAACGAGTGTTTCAGATAACACACAAAATATATTTGTACGTCATACTGAAATTTTGCGTGTGGTCCGATATTGCTCAAATGCTAACAAATGACCTAATTCAAGCCCTCCGAGAGGTTGCGCAAAATGTTTTTGTACGACGTATAGAAATTGTGTGTTTGGTTTTATCCTACTGAAATAGTACAAAATGACAACAATAAAGCCCCTAAAAGGTTTCGGTGCTGAATGTGCATTTTTGGCAATGTGGGACATGTTTATGTATGTTGTACAAAATTTCATTGTAACTCAAACCCAAATGCTGCCAAATGACCAAATTCAAGCCCCAAATAATTTTAGGTGTCGAACATGCATTTCAATCCACATATTAAATATCATAAATTCAGTGCGTGGTCCAAACCAACTGATGTGCTATGGGAAAGGTGGTTGGGTCGGTTAAAGAGAAATGGAGAGAGAAAAGAGGGGGAGAATGGGGAGGGTTGGCTCGGGTGAAGGAAAAACAGGGTTAAATGTCACCGGTCAGATCTCCGGCGGCATACGGGATGAGAAGCTGAAATTTGGAGGGAAGGTAGACGGGGGTGAGAGGGTTTATGGACCAAAAGATCACGGTAAAAGAATGAGGGAATCAGACAATGTACAGAAAATGGCTAGAGTGCTCGAAAAGGAGCTCTCGAAAAAGGGAGATCGGAAAAGTTGTAAACAAATGGATAATCCCGAAAGGAGGAGAAGCTTTGGGGTTCACACCCTTACCTTGGATTCCACTAGAACGTGGTTGAAGGAGTGTTGTATGGCCTAGCTAACCCAAGCTTGAGTGGTAGCCAAAACCGGAGTAGAGCTCTCGGTGGTTTCCGGATATAACTCACCGGAAAACCCGAGTCTTGGAGGAGGAGAAAACCACCAAGGAAAAGAGATGCAAAATGCAGTCTTTGATTTCAAACTCCAAAAAAAGCTTACCCGAAAAGGCAAAACAAGGAGGAAACAACTAAGTGGTCCTCCTAGAAGTTACCCGAAAAGAAGGCACCAAGGCTGACTATGGTCCCCCTTCAACACTCCCACCTGAAGCATAAAAGAGGGTTTTCACGTGACTAACACTTCAGCAAATAAAACCCTAACTCTAACCAATACAAACAACTTTTCACATGGTAATTGTTTAGCCAAAAATGATCAAAACACTAAAAGACAAAATAAAATGGGTCTTCATCCCTCCATGTGAACTTGAGCTGATGAAGTACCCGAGTGAAATGGGCTTGGACTTCCCTTCTCCAGATCTTGGATGGACCATGCAATGGTCGGACCCTCGGCTAGGTGTATATTGTCTTGGGCCGCCTCCACCTTTCTTTCTCCACCTTGCTTCGCGAGTCTTTTGGAAAATTTCCAAGTGAGACGATGTTTTGGTTGTCCTTGATCATCCAAAGTTGGCTCTACCATTAAGGTTCCTTGTATAAATAACTCTACAATATGAGCAGACATGTTAGCAAATTTCTTGGCTCGGGGCTCGGGTTTGGGCCCTCGGGATGTCTTCTTGGTTTCGGTCTCCGATTGCACATCACCTACTCAAATACTTTGAAACGAAAAATTAATCCCAATAGGTTTAGGTTCATAACGAGCCTTTGGTCAACACATGAAATGTTTTGTAGTTGGTACAAAAATATGATTGCGGTTCAAACTTGCACAGAAGACTCCGGTTATATCCGAAAACCGATAGGTTTATGTGTGTTCCAATCTTGCACAGAAGCTATCGAATAACCCGAGTCAAGCACCTCGAAAGGTTTAGGTGTCGAACACGTGTTTTAGGCAGCACACAAAATGTTTTCGTCTGTCAAATAGAAACTTTATGTGTGGTCTAACCTTCCTCAGATGCTACCAAAAGACCCAATTAAAGTCTCTCAACTTGTTCAGTTGTTGAACGAGCGTTTTAGTCAAGAAACATTTACATACGACACATGAAAATTTTTTGTGTTGTCTTATCCTACTAAAATGATACCAAATGACCAACTTCAAGCCGTACAGGTTTATGTGTTGAATGAGCATTTTAGGCAACACGAGACACGTTTTCAAATGTTGCACAAAAATTTTGTTCTAATTCGAACCTACCCAAAAGCTACCAAACAACATAATTCAAGCTTTGCAAGAGTTTTAGGTGCCGAACATGTATTTTTGGCAGTACACTAACAATTTTTGTAGGTTGTATGAAAATTTAGTTCGTGGTCCAAACTGCACAAATACTATAAAATGATAAAAAACAAACCCCCCGATAGGTTTAGAAACCAAACATGCCTTGCGGGCAAAACACTAAACATTTTCATACGTCGTTCAAAAATTCTGCTTGTGGTCCAAATCTGCTTAAAAACTACGAAGTGACCCAATTCAAGACGATGGTTTAGGTGCCTAACGAGCGTTATGGGCAACGCACGAGACATTTTGTACGCATACCAAAAGTTTGTTTGTGTTATGAACGTGCTCAAATGCTACAAAAAACGCACTTCAAGCCCCCGATAGGTTTAGGTGCTTGGCGAGCATTTTTGGGCAACATTTGAAACTTTTTTATATACCAAACTAAAATTTCATTTGTGGTTTATATCAACTTGAATGCTAACAAACAACCTATTGATTTTTAATAGGTTTATGTGCCAAACTCGCATTTCTGGCAGCACACAAAACATTTTTCGTATGTTGTACAAAAATTCTACGACTGTCCAATCCTACTTAAATGGTACCAAATGACCTGATTCAATGCCCCAAAAGTTTAAGGTGCCTAACAAGCATTTTGGACAATGCAAGAAAAGTTTTCATACATTTGTTTTTGGTTCAAAACTGCTCAAATGCTACCAAGTGACCAGTTCAATCCCGAAGATAGGTTAAGGTGCCGAACAAGCCTTTTGGGTTGCACAATAAACATTTTCGTACATCGTATAAAAATACTACACATGATCCAAACTTGCTCAAATACTACAAACTACCCAATTCAAGCCCTCGATAGGCTTAGGTGCGTGACGAGCATTTTTGGGAAACACATTAAATGTTTTAGGAATTTCGATAGGTTTAGGTGCCTAAGTAGCATTTTAGGCATTGCATGAAACATTTTTGTTCATTGTATTATAAACATGCTCAACTGCAACCAAACGACCCACTTTAGGCTCCCAATAGATTTAGGTGCCTAATAAGTAAATTGGGCAACGTAACAAATATTTTCGTACGTCGTAGTTTGAAAAATTTTGTTGTAGTTTGAACCTGCTCCATTGCTACCAAAAGATCCAATTCAAGCCCCCAATAGGTTTACGTACGTAAAAAGCATTTGGGTAATGCACGAAACATTTTCATACGTCATACAAAATTGTTTTGTGTGGTTCAAACCTGCTCAAATGCTACCAAATGGACCAATTCGAGCACCACGAAAGGTTTTACGGCCAAACAAGCATTTCATGCACCACACGATAGGTTTTTGTACTTTGTATCAAAATTTTGTGCATTGTTCATTCTGCTCAGAAGCAATTTGATGTCCCAAATTGAGCTCCCTGAACGGTTTATGTGCCAAACAAGCATTTTGAAGAAGGCAAAAAATAATTTTGTACGTCTTAAAATATTTTTGTGTGTGATCTAATATTTCTAAAATGCTACCAAATGACTCAATTCAAATTTGAGATAGATTAAAGTGTTGAACAAGCATTTGATACACAAAATATTTTCGTACGATATATGAAAATTTTCCATGTGGTCTTATCATGCTTAAATGTGACAAATGACAACATTCAAGCCCTCGAGAAGGTTTAGGTGCCGATGAATGGTTCACGCACGTGTAACACATTTTTGTACATTGTACAAAAATTTTGTTGTAATTGAAACCTACTCAAATGTTACCAACCGACTCAATCAAGATCTCCGACAAGTTTAGGTGCGTAAAAAGCATTTTGGACAGGGAAAATGTTTTTTGTTGTGGTCTTAACCTGCTCAAACGCTAACAAATGACCAAATTCAAAACCCTCGATAGGGTTAGGTGCCAAATGTGCCTTTATGGCAGCACACTAAATGTTTTCTACGTTGTACGAAAATTTTTCACGTGGTCTAAACCTTGCTAAAATACTACGAAATGCCCCAATTCATGGGGCCCAGTAGATTTAGATGCCAAATGAGTGTTTTGAGCAACACATAAAATGTTTTTGTACGTCGTACAAATTTTTTTTTTTTGGTTCCAACCTGCATAAATGCTACCTAACAACTCAATTCAAGCTTTTAATAGGTTTAGGTGTCAAACGAGCATTTTGGGCAACGTACAAAAAATTTGTGTTTGGTCCAATCTTGCTCAAATGCTACCAAATGACCCAATTAAAAGCGACCGAGTGGTTCAGGTGTTGAATAATCATGTTTTCTTACAATGTAAGGAAATTTTGTGTGCGGTCTTATTCCATTGTAATGCTACCAAATGACCACATTCAATCCCCCAAAAGGTTTAGGTGCCAGATAAGCATTTCAACTAATGCGCAACTCATTTTTGTATGTTATACTAAAAATTCATTGTAATTAAAACCTACCCAAACACTACTAAACAACACACTTCAACCCCTCAAATGGTTTTAGGAGCCGAACGTGTGTTTTGGGCCGTACACTAACTGTTTTTGTACGCGCTACGAAAATTCAGCTTATCGTCCAGACATGGTCCAATACTACAAAATGATCCAAAATCACCCCGATGGGTTTAGGTGTGTAATCACTGTTTTGGGCAACACATGAAACGTTTTTGTACGTCGTATAGAAATTTAGGTTGTGGTTTGATCCTGCTAAAATTCTACCAAAAGACCTAATTCAAGCCCACGAAAAGTTTAGGTGCGTAGCGAGTATTTCTTGCCAAGAGCAAAACATTTTCGTATGACATTCTTGTGTGGTTTTAACTTACTTAAATGATACAAAAATAATTGATTCCACCTCCCGATAGGCTTATGTGCTAAATGAGCATTTTGTGCAATAGATGAAACTTTTTGTATGTCGTCGAAAAATTGAAGCCCTTCGATAGATTAAGGTGCCGAAAGAGAAAGGTCCGTGGTAATTTTTTAACATCATACAAATATTCCATGCATTGTCTAATCCAACTCAATTGCTACCAAGTAACACAATTAAAGCCCTATGAACTGTTTAGGTCTCAAATGAGCATTTTGGGCAGCATGAAATGTTTTCCTACATCGTAGAAAATGTTTACGTGTGGTCTTATTCGGTTCAAATGCCACAATCCAAACCCCCTAAAAGCTTTAGGTGCCCGTCAAGCATTTTCGGGAGCGGAACAAATAGTTTTGTACGTCGTATAGAATAATTGCATGTGGTCCGATCTTGCTCAAATGCTACAATATGACCCAATTTGAGCCCCTTTGACAAGTTTTGGTGTCGATTGATCATTTCGAGCAAAGCACTAAATGTTCCATACGTTGAACAAAAAATTTGTTATGGTTTGAACCTGGTTAAATGCTACCAAATAACACAATTAAGCCAGCCAAAAGGTTTTGGTTTGGAACAAGCATTTCAGGCATCGGAAGAATATTTTTTGTACTTCATACGCAAATTTTTGTGTTTTTCTATCTTGCTCAAATGCTACCCAAGGACCTAAATCAAGCCCCTTTAAAGGTTTATGTTCTAAGTTAGCATTTCAGGCAATGCAGGAAAAAAACTTTTTTGTCGTATGAAAATTTAGCAACTGGTACAATCTCGTTGAATTTCTACCAAACAACCCAATTCAAGCCATCCATTTGTTTAGGTGCCAAATTAGCATTTTTGCCATCGCATGAAATATTTTTCATACATCGTACACAAATTTGGCTTGCTTTTTGATCATGCTTAATACAACTTAACGACCCAATTGAAGCACCCAAAAAGGTTTTAGGTGCTAAGAGCGTTATGGGCAGTGCATGAAACGTTTTCGTACGTTGAAATTTTTTTTGTTTTTCATGATTAGATCTGAGTTGGCACAAAGTCAACCGTGAGCCTAAACTTATTTCAAAGCAATGGAGAAAATGGGTTGGATCGTTATAGTGTTGCATTTTAAAATATATTCATTATAGAGGCATTAACATACAAAGGATTCATATGAAAACATTTTTATAAATTTTATGCTGTAATTTGAATTAATTGTGGAGTACAGTCAAGTTAGTTTAGAAATTTGCTTAGAAATTAGGTAACAAAGTTAGTGAGGTTGGAAGAAGATAAATTAGATGAGAATTGAGTAATATAAATGTGTAATAGATTTACCATTTGAAAAAAAAAACTAGAATTTTAAATTAAGAAACATATTGTAAGAGATATTTTCCTTTTTAACATGTTTGGTCTTTCATTGCAGTCCAGTAGTGTCTTTTTACCATTTACACCTTTATTCATACTCTTTTTGAAAGAGTTTAATTTTTAAGATTTAATTCGTAAATATGATGAATTCCAACACAAGGATGAGTCATGATTCCAAATAGCTTGTGTTGGCCCACAATTGCTTACTTTGAAACAAATCCTCAATGACAAACATCGACAACAGTTCAATGTCAACGTGAATCTTTGCAGCAAAAATATTAGATGTGAAAAAAGTGGGGATCAAAGTTGATAGAAAACAAGAGAGATGGAAATTAAGAAAAAATTATTGTTTCTTATCTTAAACTCAACTTTAAAGGAATGAAAAAGAACTCCAAATTTCTTTAAAAAATCTAGAGCCTTGAATTCACTGATTCCAACATGAATTGATGGAGAATAAAAAAACTTAGAGAATTATTTAAATAGACTGTAATTAAGTTAAACTCTAACTAACTTTGGATAAAACAACGATGTGGCTCTTTAAGGCACATGATGAATATTATGAGAGATATTATCCTTTTCAAAGTGTTTTTTAGTTTTTTATTGCAACTCCAACGTCTTTTCAGACTTATCAAATAAAACCTCTTCGTTTGTGCGGTCTTTCTTATCCAAGATTCTTAGTCGCATTATTGTTTTGGGTCTTAAGCTCTTTCTAAGTTAAGGTTCAAATGTCCATTTTAGGTTAAGGTTACATCTTCTATCTTTAACTTTTATATTCCATATTCAATCGTTAATCAATCTTTATCCATAAGATCATATCAGTTCAAACTAGCTGCAATGCTACAAAATGACCCAATTCATGCTCCCTAAGGAATTTAGGTTTCGAGCGATAGTTTGGGCAGCACACAGATCATTTTTGTATGTTGTATAAAATTTCATGTGCGGTCTCATCTTGCTCAAATGCTATCAAATGACCCAATTCAAGCCTCCTAATAAGTTTAGGTGTCTAACGATTGTTTTGGGTAGTGCACGAAACCTTTTCATCTGTCCATGAGAATTTCATTGTAGTTCAAACCTTCACAAATGCTACCAAACAATTCAATTAAAGCCCACTCCGATAGTTTTAGGTGCTGAACGATTGTCTCAAATAGCATGCAAATTTTTTTTACATCGAACAAAAGTTTTGTTGTGGTTCCAACTTGCTCAAATGCTACCAAACGACCGAATTCAAGCCTTTTGACAACTTTAGGTGCCGAATCTGTGTTTCAGGCAGCAGATGAATTGCTTTTGTACATCTAATAGATATTTTGAACGTGGTTTAATCTTGCTCACATGCAACAAGCCCTCCTATAGGTTTAGGAGCCAAATAAGCATTTTAGGCAGCAAGCTCACAAAATGCTTTGTACGTCATAAGAAGATTTGTTATTGTTTAGATTTGCTCAAATGCTATAAAAAGACCCATTTCAAGCCCTCTCAAAGGTTTAGGTGCTGAACGAGCATCTAGAGCAGCACATGAAATTTTTTTGTGTTTTGAATTTTCTCAAGTCATCTGAAATGTTAGGTGCCGAACGAGCATTTTGGACAGTGCAAAAAACTTTTTTGTATGTTGTACCGAATTTTCTTTTGTGGTTTGCACCGGCTCAAATGACCCAACTCATGCCCCCCAACAGGTAAATTGCATGGTTGACTGACCAAATGGAATCTAAAATTAATATTCCACCCCATGCTAGAAACCTTTAGATGCCAGCTAGATTTTTTATGAAGAACGTTTGCTGAATTAATACTCAGAAGATGGGCGAAATTCCATTACAAGTGTCGGAGGTAAGTGCAATAAAACAGGTTCTTGGAAAAATTCAATTCTTTATGTTTAATCTTCCACTTGTGATTCAATTTAAAGAATACGCAAATGACTTTGGACACATAAAGGAATCGATATCTTTAAATAAAATTCTACTGTGAGAACATACAAAACAAATACTTGAAAATTGGTTAGAAAACCACAGCCGAAGTTTAATGGAACTATGGAACCATGACATATGAGGAAACATTTTTGTACGTCATATGAAAATTTTGCACGTAGTCGAGTATTGCTCAAATGCTACCAAATGACCCAATTAAAGCTCTTTGATAGGTTTAGGTGCCTAACTTGCTGCAATAGTCCTATCCTAATTTGAACAAAAAAAGCTCATTCGGTCATTTGATTGAATTGCTAGTCACCTTGGATCACATAAAAAATGTTTCATGCGCATAAAACCTGTCAAAGAGAATTAATTCGATCATTTGACTGCTTTTTTGAAAGTCAAGATCAAGCGCAAACTGTGGCCGAAATGTTCTATGCGCTTCCTGAAATGCTCATTCACCTCCTAAACCTTTCAGAATGCTTGAATTTGGTCTTTGTGAGCAAGCTCAAACCACAAACAAAATTTTCGTACGATGTATGAAAATGATTAGTGTGCTACCCAAAACACTCGTTAGGTGACAAACAAAATATTTTTGTACGTCATAGAGAAATTTTCTCCATTGTCTTATTCTTCTGAAATACTACTAAATACCTTATTCAAGCCACCTAAAAGCCTATGGTGCCTATAGAGTGTTTCGTGCAGGGAAAAAATTATTTTCGTACATTATACAAAATTTTCTTTGTTGTTTGAACTTGCTCCAAGGCTACCAAACGATCGAGTTCAAGCTATCAAAGTTTATTTATCAATAAGTAACTTTGTGAAGATCCAGTTCTCTGCAAAGAACCAAAGAAACAATTCTCTCTAAACACTCAAGGTGAATCAATCATCAAAGTTATGATATTACAATAGCTTGGTTGCTTTTCAATAGGCTACACATGATGCGAATCAAGTGGTGATACAAGACCAATTGCAAGGAATTGGAGGCCCAATGACGAGGTCAAGAACAAAGAAAATGCAAGAAGCGTTATATGATCTAGTAGAGGAAATTGAAATGAAAGAATCTATTCAACATCAAAACAAAATGCTAATTATGCTAAGTGTTGAAGAAGATACTTATATCAAGCAAGGTGGTCAAGGACACAAGCCCAAGAGCTCAAGTCTAATACAAGATATTGAAGAGACAAAGGAAATAGGAAAGTACATGCAACTTTCCTTAAATCAAACTTTTACTTGACCAGCAAGAATATATTGGCATATTTGACAATCTTCCCAAATTTATTTCAAAAAATTTTCTTCACCAAATATGTAGCTTCTTTCAGACCTTATCAGAAGGGGCTAGATCATAAAAATCAGACATTGTTTGGCTGGAAAAATACACAACTTACCGAAACAGAAGTGCCCAGCAACAATTCCGAAAATTCTTTCTTTTATTCTATTTTTTAGTTAAGTTTCGTAATTACTTTCTATTTACTAATTTACTTGTTGTTAGTTTAGAAAGTGTGTAGCCTATTTAAAGGCATCCAAGCTATTGTAATAGAGGACAACTTTTATGATTAATTCACCTTGAGTCTTTTGAAGATAATTTTCTATTCGGTTCTTTGCAAAGAACTCGATCTTCATCAAGTTAATTCTTGATAGATCAACTTTGATAGCTTTGGTTCTTACCGACAAGTTCGGTCTGGGTCAAGCTCCTTATTTGACAACTTAGGTTCTGTCAGCAAGGTTCGATTAAGGTCAAGTTCCTCGTATTTGATTTCAAAGGCGATCCAAGTATTTTTTTCCGCATTGTTGAAGGGTCTCGATTTGATATACCCTTGGTTCTCATCAACACACTTTTTAAACTAAAAATAAGGAAATTGGGAAATAGAAAGTAATAAAAAAGACACCAGAAATATTAACCTACATAATAGTATAAAATAAAGAACTTTTTGGAATTGTAACAATGTAACTTGATTTATGAAAAGTATTATCCTCTTTTCTATTCTTTAATCTTTTATTGCATTGAAATATATTTGGGCTCTTATACTTCACTTTGTAAGTAGCTCGGATCACATCCGGTTTAAACGTACTCAAACGCTACCAAACAACCTAATCAAAGTCCTCCAAATAGTTTAGTTTCCAAAAAAGCATTTAGGGTAGCGGAATAAATATTTTTAATTTTGTACAAAATTTTTGAACGTAGTCAGATCATGCTCAAAAGCAATCAAATATCCTGATTCAAGTCATTTCATAGGTTTAGGTGCCAAATGCTCAAATGAAACAGAATGGCCCAATTCAAGTCATAGGTAAAGTTTGTTATTGTTTGAACCAGTTCAAATGCTACCAAATAACCTAATTTATCGACCTCCAAAAGGTTTAGGTATCGAACGAGCATTTTGGGAAGTGCATTTTTTTACGTCATACTTGAATTTTGAATGTGGTACTAGTCTGTTGAAATGTGACTAAATGACCAAATTCAAGCCGCCAAAGATTTAAGTGCCTAACGATTGTTTCAGGGAGTGCAAAAAACTTTTTTCCTATGTCGTTCAAAAATTTTGTTATGATTAGAACCTGCCCAAATGCTACAAAACGAAAAAATTCCAGCCCTCTAAAAGGTTTAGGTGCTGACAAGCATTTNGTCGTTACACCTATGTCGTTCAAAAATTTTGTTATGATTAGAACCTGCCCAAATGCCACAAAACGAAAAAATTCCAGCCCTCTAAAAGGTTTAGGTGCTGACAAGCATTTTGGGCAGCACAAAATGTTTTCGACTTCGTACAAAAATTCTTCCTGTGTTTTGACCCAACTCAAAAGCAATCAAGTGACCCAAGTCAAGCTCTTATATACGTATATGTGCCAAACGAGCATTTTGGGCAGTGCACAAAATATTTTCACAGTCGTACGGATATTTTGTGTGTGGTCCATTTGTGGTCATTTTGTAGCATTTTATGCTAAAAGGTGTGGTCCATTTTATGTGTAAAATTTTTTTGTGCAGTCCAATCTTGCTAAAATGCTACCAAATGACCTAATTCAAGCCCCCATATAGCTTAGGTGTCTAACAAGCATTTCAGGTAGTTCATGAAACATTTTCATACATTGTATGAAAAATTTATTGTAGTTCCAACCTACTTAAATGCTACCAAACGACCCAATTGAAGCGCTTAAATGATTTAGGTGCTGAACGATATTTTTGTGTTGCGTACAAAATATTTTGAACATCGTACAAAAATTTCTCTTTGGGTCCATTGATGCTCAAATGCAAAAATTCAAGCCACATGATAGGTTTAGGTGCTAAACGAGGGTTTAAGCAAAAGCGCAAAACAATTTTGTAAGTCGTACGAAGACTTTGTTGATGTTTAAATATGCCCAAATGCTACCAAACCACCTAATTTAAGTCCTATGAAAGGTTTAGGTGCCAAACAAGTATTTTAGGAAGCGCATTTTTGTATGTCATACCAAAATTTTGAGTGTGGTTAGTGTGCTGAAATGCAACTAAATGAACTTATTCAACCACCCCAAAGCTTTAGGTGCCTAAAGAGCATTTCAGGCAACACACAACTTTTTCCTACGTCGTACAAAAACTTTATTGTAATTCTAACCTTCTCAAATTCTGCAAATGGGCTGATTCCAGCCCTCTGAAAGGTCCAAGTGCCGAAAAAGCATTTTAGGCAATTCAAAAAAATTTCATACTTTGTACATAAATTTGGCACATGTTTTGACCCTGCTCAAAAGCAATCAAATGACCCAATTCAAGTTCTCTAATACGTTTATGTTCCAAACAAAAAATTTCGGACAGTGCACAAAAATTTCGGACAGTGCACAAAATGTTGTTGCACATTTCATACATTGTATGAAATTTTTTTTGCATGTTGTACAATTTTTATCAAATGCTACTAAATGACCCAATTCAAGCCCCAGATAGGTTCATGTGCCGAATGAGCATTTTAGGCATCACAAGACATGATTTGATACAATGTATGGAAATTTTATGTGTGGTCTGATCCTTTTGAAATGCTACCAAATGACCACATTCAAGTCTCCCAAAAGATTTAGGTGCCAAATGAGCCTTTCAGGTAGAGCGCAAAAATTTACACGTCTTTGGAAAATTTTCTTGTAATTATAACTTACTCAAATGCTGCCAAATGAGTCGATTCAAGACCCTCGATAGATTTAGGAGCCTATCAAAACCTTATGAATTGACTCGATTGTAGACTTTCAACTTCACTAGTTTCTTTTGTTGGTTACTCTTTGGTTTTTTATTCTTCTTGTTGAGATTCAACGTTAAAAGTAGTTTCCTTTTGGTAAAAATTGAAGACCTTGTCAGTGTTAGATTCTTTTGTCTCTTGGTCTTAGATCTTTGATTCTTGCTTGTGCTCTTTGATCTTTTCTTTCACCTCTTGATCTTTCGTTGGCTGCAATTTTCTTCTTGATTTTTCTTTGAATATTTGAAAAACTTCCATTCGTTGAAAGTTTTTGGATCTAGCCGGAAAGTAGTACAACAACCTTGATCAATCATCAAATCTAAAAGTTTTTCAGCTTCTTTCATAGCTTGTTTGAACTATTCAATTTGTTTTAATTGCAAGTGTCTTGTTTTTCATCTTTCATATCTTTCTTTATCAATCTTAAATTTCCTTCTTCAATAACATTGTTCGGCGGCCTCTTCTTCACTAAAATATTTCTTTCAAAAAACATCTTCTTCCATAACTCATGGTGTAAGAAAAAGAAGTAGAATAACCAAATACTCGGGTCTTTTTTTTAAATATTTTTCTTTTGCAGAAAAACACTTTCTTCCTTTTCAATTTTTTTATGATAAAACAAAAAAATTCAAAAATGCAATTCGGGGAAGAAAAGACTAACATAAAAGTAAGATAAAACTTAAAATAAAGGATCAAAGCTAGGATACAAGATGATGAGAGCGATGGGTATATCAAATTTGAGACCCTTCAACAATGCCAAAAAAAGATAGTTGGATCATCATTGAATCAAGTAAGAGGTAGTTGACCCCAATTCAACTTTGCCGACAGAACCTAAATTAAAAAACAAGGAGCTTGACCTAGACTGGAATTGTCGATATGTGTCAAAGCTATCTAGATGATCTTTCAATAGTTAACTTCAAGAAGATTGAGTTCCTTGCAAAGAACTATAGAGAAAAAGTTGTCTTCAAACGCTCAAGGTGAATTAATCATTAAATTTGTCATGACTATTGCAGTAACGTGGATGTCTTTAAATAGGCTGCACACTTTCTAAACTAACAACAAGAAAAATAAGAATTGTTGTGGGGCACTTCTGTTTTGGTAAATCATGCATTTGGGCAAGCAAATGACGTCTGAATTTGACTATCCACCTATGATTCTCACAAAAACATGTGTTCAAATTAGATCTATATGATCGTTGAATTGGCCAATCAATGCTTAGAAGTCAACTTTCTAACTTGATTTATTAAAAGTATCCTACACTTTCCTGTTCTTCAATCCTCTATTGCTTTTTCATATGTTTCAGCTTTTCTAATTTATAGATTGCACAAAAAATTTTTGTGGTTCAAACTTTGCTCAAATACTACCATATGACCCAATTGAAGCCCTTTATTAGGTTTATGTGCCATACAAGCATTTTGGGCGACACAAGAAACGTTCTCATCCATCTTATGTAAATTTTGTTATGGGGCAAACCTGCTCAAATGCTTCCAAATGATCCAATTCAGGACTAAGATAGGTTTAGGTGCTTAACGAGCGAATTGGGCAACGTAAGAAACATTTTCATATGTCGTGCAAGTTTTTGCTGTTCGAACCTGACCAAATGTAACCAAACGACCAAATTCAAGCCCTTGATAGGTTAGATGCCTAATTAGCATTTTGGGCAATGCACAAAATGTTTGTGTACGTTGTAAAAGTGGTTCAAACTAGCTCAAATGCTGCCAAATGACTTGATTCGAGCCCCCGAAAAGTTTTGATGTCAAATAAGCATTTCAGCCAGCACAAGAAACGTTTTTCTATATCATACAAAATTTTGAGCATGGTTTGATCCAACCCAAAAGCAATCAAATGATCTAATTCATGCTCCTTGATGGGTTTATGTAATGAACGAGCGTTTTAGGCAACACACTAAACATTTTTGTATGTCATACCAAAGTTTTGCATGTGCTCCAATCTTTCTGAAAAGCTACCAAATGACCAAATTCCATCACCTACAAGTTTAGCTATCAAACAAGCATTTCAGGCAGTGCATGAAATATTTTCCTACAATGTATGGATTTTGCATGTGGGCTGACCCTGCCAAACAACCATTTTAGGCAGCGGACGACTTATTTTTGTACGTTGTACAAAAATTTTGTTGTGATTCAAACTACAAAAAAATGCTACCAAACGACCCAATTCAAGATCCCAATAGGTTAGGGNATAATTGCATTTTTTTGGTAATTTATATTTTTATTCTAATATTTATCTATTAATTAGGGATTTGTTTCTTTGGTTAGGATATTTTGGAATTTGTTAGCATTTTCTAGGATTTGTTTTGTGCCTATTTAAGCACCACAATGTAACCTTTCAATGGACAATTCAGATTTATGAAAATTGAAGCTTATGCTTTTTGGAGATATAATTTCTCTTCTTTAGTTCTTACGGAAGAACTTGATCTTCTTTATGTGTTTGCTTGAAAAGATCAAACTTGATAGCTTTTCGTTCAATCAACGAGTTTGATTCGGGTCAAGCTACTTTTTTGATAACTACAGTTCCATCGAATTCATTGATTGGGGTCTAGTTCCTTCATTTCCTTTATTCTTGAATCTCAAGTCGTCTCGTGATTTTTCCGCTTTGTTTCAGGTTTCAGATTCTCTAAAATTCGTAGTTCGCATCATTTGGTATCAGAGCAAAGGTTTCTACGATTCAAGGTGCTATCTTTATTGTATTTCCTTGAACATAAAAAAAAACTTCAAAATTTGCCAAAAATATAATTGTTCAAGTGAATACATCATTTGCTTCAAGGTATCACCCCCGTGAATACTTCGTATACTTGTTTCTATACACGNAAAAAAATTCTTCGAGAAAATTTTTGGTTAATCATACCTTGAACATAAAAAAAAACTTCAAAATTTGCCAAAAATATAATTGTTCAAGTGAATACATCATTTGCTTCAAGGTATCACCCCCGTGAATACTTCGTATACTTGTTTCTATACACGTCAAAATTCCTTAAAAAATTTATATCCAAAGATTGATTCTAGTGAATGTCTTGTGGCTTTATTCTAATTATTCTTGAAGGTTGGATTTAAAGTTTGAAAAGTTTGAAATTTTTAAGTTACATTTGTTGAATCATCTTTTGATTGAGTTTTTACTTTAAGAATCAAAAGTGGAGATTGAGCGGTAAAAGGCAAGAGGGAAAGATTATTATTATTTTTTATAAAAGCCAATTTTGAAAAAAAACATGAGTTAGAGTGATTATCAAACTTGCATAAACACGTGAGGGACAAGAAAGGTCCAATTTTTATTTATTTTTTTATCTTTATTTCTCAATTAATTATTTCAAATTATGAGTGAAGAAGAAGTTCTAGGAGATCTTAAAGCATTATTGAGAACTATTCAAGATCAAATTACGACTCTTAATAGGAGGATGGAACAATTGGAATCACCATCACCTAAGTGCTCCCGTGCAAGGAGAATTGATGACGAAGGTGAGTTTGAACAAGAAAATAGACCAAACCGAAGGCAAACAAATCATAATCTAGTTTGAGAAGACGATGAACTAAGCCATATCAAAGTAAATATTCCTCATTTTCAAGGAAAAGGTGATTCTGAATTATTCTTTGAGTGGGAAAGGAAAGTGGATTCAATATTTGAATGTCAAAATTACACGGATGAGAAAAAGATTAAGCTGGCTTCCATGGAGTTCACCGACTACGCCGCTATTTGGTGGGATCAATTGGTAAAGAATCAAAGGCGTAACGGAGAGCATCCAATTCGCACATGGGAGACTATGAAAGCATTTATGAAAAAAAGGTATGTTCCATCACACTATTATCAAGAATTGTGTAAAAAACTCCAAAGTTTGACGCAAGGATTTAAAAGTGTGGAAGAATATTATAAAGAAATGGAAGTCGCCATGATAAGAGCTAATATAAACGAGGATGAGGAAGCCACGTTGTCAAGATTCATTGGAGATTTAGATCGAGATATTGCGAATATCGTCGATTTACATCATTATATGGATATGGAGGAATTGCTTCATAAAGCAATCAAAATAGGACATCAATGAAAGGTAAAGAGAAGTGCAAAGGGAGCTTCAACTTCAAACAATGGGAAATCGGGATGGAAAAATGAAAAGTCAAACCCGAGAGAAGATTTTAAGGGTAAGTACGCTAGCACAACTGTCATGCCACAAAAAGGTAAGATCGACACTCCTACTATGACCCGAACAAGAGAAATAAAATGTTTTCGGTGTCAGAGATTTAGACATATTGCTTCTAATTGTCCGAACAAATGAGCAATGGTGCTACTAGATAATGGAGATATACAAAGTGTGGATTAAAGTGATGATGAGATTCCACCACTAGAGGATTGCAGTGACGTAGATGTGGAGGAACCTGCCAAAGGAGATCTACTTATCACGATGAGAGCATTAAGTGTGCAAGTTAAGGAGACCAATGACAATGAGCAACGGGAGAACATTTTTTATACTAGATGCCATGTGAATAACATGGTATGTAGTTTGATCATTGATAGTGGAAGTTGCAAAAATGTCAAAAGCACGTTATTGGTTGAAAAATTAAATTTAAAAACCGAATCACATCTGAAACCTTACAAGTTACAGATACTAAGTGATTGCGGTGAGATCAAGGTGGCGAAACAAGTAAGTATCTATTTATCTATTGGAAAGTACAAGGATCAAGTTCTTTGTGATGTAGTACCAATGCAAGCTACTCACATTCTTTTGGGGAGACCTTGGTAATACGACAGACTAGTTAAACACAACGGGTTCAAAAACGAGTATTAGCTTGTGAAAAATGGAAGAGTTGTGGTTTTAACACCCCTACAACCATGGGATGCAAGTAAAGACCAAGAGAGGATAGCCAAAAAATTTCAAAGTTCCAAGAAGTTGAATGAAGAAAAAAGGAGAATAGTTGAAAAATCAATTGACATAAAAGAAAGTAAAAAAGGCGAATATAAAGGAGACAAAAGAGCCAAAAATGAAGTGAGTAAAAAGGCAAAGAGGAAGAAAAGGAATTGGTGAAAGAGAAAAAAAAAGAGGGAGACGAGAGAGAAAAAAAGAGTGGAATTTTCAAAAAAAAGTGAGGAAAGTAGCAAAATGATTTTGTTGTTATACAAAGACATTTATTTTACTTCTAACAAACTAACCAATTCTATTCCAATAGATATGATTTCTCTTTTACAGGAATATAAAGATGTGTTTCCAGAGGAGTTACCTCAAGGAGTACCCCCACTTCGAGGAATAGAACATCAAATTGATTTTCTTCCAGGCGAAACAATTCCTAATCGACCTGCATATCTAGCAAATCCAAAAGAAACTAAGGAGATACAAAGGCAAGTTGATGAGTTGGTGGAAAAGGGCCTAGTTAAAGAAAGCCTCAGTCCATGCTTGGTTTCGGTTATTTTAGTCCCAAAAAAAGATGGGACGTGGAGGATGTGTGTCGATTGTCGAGTCGTCAACAAAATGATGGTAAAATATCGTCATCCTATCCCTCAATTAGATGATATGCTTGATGAATTATATGGTGCTTCTTTATTTTTGAAAATTGATTTAAGAAACGGATACTATCGAATTCGTATGAAAGAAGGTGATGAATGGAAAACCGCTTTCAAAACAAAATACGGACTTTCTGAATGGTTAGTCATGTCGTTTGGACAAAGAAGATAAAAAAAGGCTTACAATGTTTTGAAAAAAGGCTTACAATGTTTGATCCATTGCAAAACATAGGAGGGCCAATGACAAAGGCAAGGACAAAGAAGATGAAAAAATGCTTACAATGTTTGATCCAAGAAGTACAAAGCAAAGAGCCCACATGGTACGAACCGAAGCCCACAATAATACTAAGGATTAATGAAGAAGCAATAGAGGCCCATGATGATAATATTAATGGTTGATTTGGTGGCCCCACGTGACTATTGATAATTGCATTTTTTTTTGGCAATTTAGATTTTTATTCTAATATTTATCTATTAATTAGGGATTTGTTTCTTTGGTTAGGATATTTTGGAATTTGTTAGCATTTTCTAGGATTTGTTTCGTGCCTATTTAAGCACCACAATGTAACCTTTGAATGGACAATTCAGATTTATGAAAATTGAAGCTTATGCTTTTTGGTGAGATAATTTCTCGTCTTTAGTTCTTAGAGAAGAACTTGATCGTCTTCAAGTGATTGCTTGAAAAGATCGAACTTGATAGTTTTTTGTTCAATCAACTAGTTTGATTCGGGTCAAGCTACTTTTTTTATAACTACGGTTCCATCGAATTCATCGATCGGGGTCTAGTTCCTTTCTTTCCTTTATTCTTGAATCTCAAGCCGTTCCGTGATTATTCCGCTTTGTTTCGGGTTTCAGATTCTGTAAAATCCGTAGTTCACATCATTTGGTATCAGAGCAAAGGTTTCTACGATTCAAGGTGCTATCTTTGTTGTATTCATATTAATATAAATATGATCATGTGTTAAGGGAGATTATCAATTTACTATGTAAAGTGTTAGGATTCGATTGGAAAGCTTGATGGAAAATGGATGCTACTGACAAACATAAATTAAAGGTGAAAAAATCAACCTCTTACTTAAAACAAACAAACTCCTACTTAGATATGCCACATCCACTTTGATGTTATCTCTTTCTTTATTAGACAACCCTAGTTGAAGAAGGAGCCACGAAATTCTCTAACCTCCCTTTTTTTCTCTTTATTTTAAGGATTCAAAGTGAAGTTCTCTGGGATTTGGTGTAGCCTTTAAAAGAGTTGTGCACTTGAAGTGTGTTTTGTGCACTTTAGAAGGTGATAAGTGGGTTTACTTAGAAGCCAAAAAAATAAAGCTTTTCATCCAAGTTTTTTTTATTGAAGATATCATTTCTTACACTAAAAAACTTAACCTAGATGTTCAAATAAGATTCGGATTAACTGGTTTTACATATATTATATACCTAATGCAAGGTTATGAGAAAGTAGCCTATTATTGACAGTTTTAGGTTTCTATTTGAAAACATATTCTCGATGATATTGAGTGACTTCAAGCCCTCCTGATAGAGTAAAATCAACACGATAGTGAAATGCTAGCTTTTGAAATTGAAGTAATTGGATAAGAGTAGCTAAAGTTACAAAATTTTGAAGTTGATCAAAAACAAGGAATTTTGAGATTTTGAGTTATGTCTTCTTTGACAACATAGGTTCTCAAGTGATAAACGTTGTTGACAAGATATTGTTGTAGATAATCATAGGACACAAGGTAAGTTAGTGTTACATGTGTTTGGCCCTTGAATGGGACTACATTACAAAGATACCAAGTTTTTGTACGTCATACGAATGAGTCAACAGTAAAACAAAATGTTTTTGTACGTCATACGAAAATTTTGTTGTAGTTTGAACTTGCTCAAATGCTACCAAATGACCCATTTCAAGCCCATTTATAGGTTTAGGTGCCGAACCAGTATTTTTTGCACCGCACGAAACATTTGCGTACATTGTACAAAATCAAGAAACATTTATGTACATCATACAAAATTTCATGCATGGTCCAATCCTGATTAAATGCTACCAAACGACCTAATTCAAACTCCCAGACAGATTTGTGTTCCAAATAAATTTTTCAGCAGCGCATGCAATGTCTTTATACATTGTACAAAAATTTTGCATGTCGTCCAAACTTGCTCAAAAGCTACCAAATGACCTAATTTGAACCTCCTAACATGTTTAGATGATGAACAAGCATTTAACGTAGCGCGCGAAAGGTTTTCGTGCAACTCCAGGCCGTCGACAAGTTTAGGTGTCTACTGAGCACTTCGGATAGCACATCGAATGTTTTTTTACGTCATTTGAAAAAAAAAATTGTGGTTCGAATGTGATCAAATGCTACCAAATTACCCATATCAAGCCTCCCAACAAGTTAAGGTACCGAACAAGAAGTTTTGTCAGTGCATAAAACATATTCGTATGTTGTATAAAATGATGTGCATGGTCTAGTCCTATTGAATATCTACCTAAATGACCCAATCCAAGCTCCCCGACGCGTTTAGGTTCCGAATGAGTGTTTATGAGAGTAAACAAAACATTTTTGTACTTCGTAGAGAAATTTTTCATGTGATCTAATCTTGCTTTATGCTACAAAATGAATTCTAGCCCATGATTGGTTTAAGTACCAAACAAGTGCTTTTGTTAGTTCAACAATTGTTTTTGTTAGTCATACTAAATTTTGATTTTGGTTAGAACTAAGTGAAATGTTACCCAACAACCTAATTTAAAGACCTCAACAAGTTAAGTTGCCTACCTATAGTTTCGGTATCGAATGAAATGTTTGTTGTGAATCAAACTTGCTCAAATGCTACCAAACGACAATTCAAGTTGCCCAACAGATTTAGGTGCCGAACAAACATTTTTTTTTTGTACGTCGTACAAAAAGTTTGTCGTTGTTC
>QAOC01044447.1:5279-16594 GCA_003255005.1 Begonia fuchsioides
GTGTAGTGAACTCACTTCCATCATCATCCATCCCATCGAAGAACTTGATCCAGCAAAGTCGTGGAATGCAGAAAATAACTCCATTCAGATATCATTCATTACAACCAGATACTGGAAATGGTTCTTTTCAATAACCGAATCAAATGAGAGCAAAAAATATGTACTTGTGAAAGCTCCATCGACGTCGGTTGAGTAGCAAAGAAAGCTTCATCCATAGGAGGAGAAGGCAGCCCTACTTCATCATCGACAGTTGACGGGTTTTTAGAATCTGGTGTATCTTCAGCCCCTACAACTAATTTGGAAACAATTTTCACTTCCAAACCCCGAATTTCGACTCCGACGCAAACAGCTTGTGATTGTAAAATAAAGTTGTACCGTTAATGGCAGCCGTGTTGCTGTACCAATCATCCACCAGTTCTTTCCATTCACTGCATGTCAGAATGGCCAAAAAATTCTTAGAATAATATCATACCATTTCTATATCTGAATGTTCCCTAATCATATAATCGAAAAAATCTAGTGTTGGTCCTCAGCTAATACAATCTTGATGGATCAATGCAAAAAATGTGACTTAAAAGGCTCGAAATATGTCACAGGAGCTTCGATTCGGAAGTCCAGTTCACAAATCAAAATAAAAGTAGTAAATCAAGGAAAAATTCATACTCGATGAGTGTGTGAGCAAGTCGAAAAATCTGTTTGGACCCGTGTCGTCTGACACTGTTAACAGCCTTTCCTATCTCAGTTGTCTGCACAGAAAAACTCATCACTCCAGAATGAAAAAAAAACTGCAGTGTGTTTGAATGATTAGCAGTTATGGAATAGAAACCTTTAAAATATCTACTGTTAGAGCCATCAGTTGAAGCCTGCTCAGTGACTCAAGTATGGCAGAATCAGACTGCAAACCAAAGCATAGGTCAACGAAACAAATTCCAGACAAAGAAACAGCAAAATCCCAGAAAACGTTCAGAAATTTTCGTACCTCTTCGGATTTATTTTCTAGAATCAATTTGATCCTCAGCACCTCTTCGAAATTCTGAGATTCTTCTTCAATCTCATCAGTCAGTGCCTCCGCCTCTCCATAGCTACAGTTGCTAACCTGGTTTCTATGCAATTCTCCTCGATCGTCCCTACTGCTATTGACCTTACTTTCTTTACTTCCTCCGGCCTCAAATTCGCATTCATCCCTGCTGAATCTTTTTTTATGGCCTCTGTTGGCATCCTCATTTTCTTCGCCGCCATCTGTCTCTCTTAGCTCTATCTGGTCGCAGCCCGAGCATGGACTCAAGAGACTACAAAACAACCTCTCGGCGATTCCAGCCCTCCGCAATCGGAACTCTTTCGCACAATCGGAGGCAGCGACCGAAATCGCGTGATCAATTATGTTGAAAATATCACAATTGGCAGTCCGAAAGTAGCTCCTCCAGTAATCGAGGGAGGAAGAAGAATTGAGGACCATGGCTGAAACCACTCTTAGCTTCAATTGCGGAAAAGCACGGAAATCAGATAACGTGTCATGAATATTTGATTCGATTCAATTGCAGAAAATGGACTACAATGTATTCGGTAACACCCAGAAAATGCAAAAACCGCAATCGCAAGTGATTTTCACGACACCCAGCTTTGAAATAGGGATAATCCAATAGAATGGAAAACCCAAAATCTGGAAAAGATAAACGGAGGAAGAAATCAGGAAGAAATCGTGGATGTTACGTAATCGTTACTTCTTCTCTCACAACCAGTGTTAGTATACTAAGGGAATAAGGAGAAGGATAAGAAATCGGACAAGCCAAGCAGGAGCTTTGCTCCGATCAAGGAACGAGTAGCGCAAAAAGACCTCCCCGGAAAATGCAGGGAGCTTCTGGAAAAAAAAAAAAAGCAGTCTTTGGATTGGGGGTGGTGAGTAGGAGAAGAGGAAAGGATTAGGAAACGGGGAGTTAGGGAAACAGCGCAGCTGCGCCGAAATTAAAAAAATAATTGGGCGAGCAAGTGGACTTTGGAAGGGAGGGGTTTCAAGGCTGGTTCTGGCTCTGGGGCTGGGCTGCGAGCTGACTCGTCATTCTTATCCATCAAAGTTCCCCCTTCGCACCACGTTTGCAACCATGTGTGTAAAAAGGGGCTCCATCTTCACCCTTCACCCGTCTTCCTTCGTATTACAGTGACAGCCAGAGGGCATCGAAACACACGTTTAAAACAAAACACAAGTGCTTAACCAATCCCAGACGACATCTCATCTGATAGAATCAGGGATAGCACGCCCAACCAATAGACACACCCCACCTGTTTGTTGGACCAGAATATCAAAGAACAAGACCGAGTCCTCGCGTTGACCACCAGCGCACACGCCCAGCTCATTCATGGCTCCGCGTCAGAGCATTGGAACGAATGACATGACCACAGCCGGGCACAAGGCCAAATCAGTACATGTTTCCTCAGGATGATTCTAAGAATGGTTGAATAGTTGTGCATGAAACTACCAACACTTTTGGCTTCTCCTTCCACTCGGTCTGGTCGTAGAGTTCCCTTTCTTCACACGGGAGTTCCACATAACGAGTCTCGATGATCATAGGTGGCAACCCGATCCCTCCTTTGTCTTTCATTCGTCGTAAAGATATAGTTGCCATCACAACCTGAAACCACGTTTGTTGGCAGAAATGAGATTCTAATGATAAAGATTACGCGAAAGATGAATCTCTTCTAAACGACAGGAACTGGATCATCCAAAAAGAAGAAAAAAGACAATAAATATTCCCTTAACTCTCGAGTCTCGACAGTTGACAACGTTGGATTGTTCCAAGTTATATTCCCACATGCAATCCGTGCTCAATCCACATTATCAACATGCGATGGTCTCTCTCCCCCAAACGAATGGTCATAGTGCTAATCAGGACGCAAAAATCACATATAATCCCCCAATACAGTTTTGCACCAACAAACAGCAAAGAGGCAGTACTTGAAGATGCGCACAACCACATTTGTCAAAAGCAATCAAGGAAAGCAAAGTTAGACTCTTACCCAATCCCACATCATCAGCAAAAATTCCACCACGCAAAGCCTCTGGCTGTTTATAGCTGTGATAGTTGTGTTACCAGATTTACATAAGAACCACCATCTTTCTCCTCCCAAAAAGGAGGTAGTTAAATACATATGGCAAGGCGGTTTGAGAGAGAGAGAGAGAGAGAGGTTTCCTCTCCTGCAGAAAAAAAGAGGAAGTTTTTGGCTTGAAATCATGGACGCCACACTTGGAAACGTGGGCCCAATGTGTACAACCTGTTCTCTTCTTCGCAAAAAAAGGCATATTTATCACGTGGCTTGATGTGCTCTACCGATCAAGTCCCAATGAGCATGAAGAATTTTACTAACTTAGTTACTCATTTTAGAAAGAACTTAGCCTCGGAAACACCTTCCGAGACAGATCGGGAGCGACCAAAGGTTGTGCTTGATGTGCAACCGGAGCACACCATGGATCTAGCCCCGACGAACCCGACAAGCCCGAATGATTTTACTAACATAGTTGCTCGTTTTGCAGGTAACTTGGCCTAGGAAACTCCTTCCGAATATGATCGGGAACGGCCCAAGCATTTCATCACTTAGAGTTCGGCCATTCCTGCCACGAAGCGTCCACCGGCCCACCTACCGAATATTCGGAGAAGAGTTCAACCGGCCAACATTCGAATGCGCCCGCGCACGCCCGAAGATCGTTCACCGAACCACCAGCAGGAAATCCGAGATTTTCAATCAAAGGAGACCAAGTTCAGAATGTCCAGATTCATGGAGGAATATCCGACAACCTCATTTCAAATTGGCCCGCGCAGATCCCTCATTGTCCGAGATAGGTCAACGCCCGGTCGGCATTTTTGAAGTTGCCGTGCATACCACCGAGCCATTGGCGGAAACAAAAAGATCCTCGTCCAGATTCAGCCATGAATCTTCCCTCTCCATCAGCCTAGGTTCATCCAGAGGTTTGAAATCAAGATGGCCCGTGCAGATCCTATGAAGGCCGAGATAAGGTCAACTTTGGTCGTGAATTTGAACAAGCCGCGCGCGCTCCCCGATCATTAGCAATCGCCGAAGATCTTCTTTCAAACATGGTCCGTGAGCGCATGTATCTGGACGACATTCAGCCATCTGGGAGCTGTGTTTGAATTTGGCTCGAGCAAATCCCGAAATGCACGGAAGATGGTCAACCCCGGTCAACAATTTGAATGAGCCGCGCGCGCCCACGAGTCATCATCGGCCATCCGATGATTTAAATTCAAATGACACCGCACACGCCTCTTCTCAAGTTAACTAAGGGTCAACCAAGATCTCCAATTCAAAATGGCCCGAGAGAATCCCCCGATTTCCGGAACATTATCCACTCGGCCACCATTTTGAAAAAGCCCGCGCACACTTACGAGCCATTGCCGACCAACCAAGGATCCAGACCATGTGACAGCCAAGATAAGCCACCGAGAGCTTTTTAAAGACTTATTATCCAATTTGGCCGAGTCAATCTTCACATGTTCGGAGCTAGCCCACCCAGAGCCACCTCTCGGTCAATGAAGAGTCTTCCTCGGTCATGCTTCAAATTCAGCGCGCAAAGACTTAACGGATTGAACTTTGGTCAACTCCAAGTCCATGAAGATCCCTCCCGAGCTAATCTCTAACGTGCATGCAATCCAAGGGTCGAAAACCTTTCCCTCTCGTTTTATTTTTCGTTCATTAAATAATGTATCAACCTTCACCTCGAAGGTAGAGAGAATTTTAATAGAATTGTGCTTAGCACCTTCATACCCTTTTGGTTGAAGCTCTTTCCGACGGCTTTTCTCCGGTGAGTCATATCCAGCCAAACTCCGTCAACCCTTGAGTGCCCGATCGGTGAGTCACATCCGAGAGCATCCAAGGTCTACCGATTCCAACACTTTGTTTGCTCAAGTGTTTGAATCGTCCGACCACATCCTCCTTAAACTCCATCCATCTCCCGAGCCTTCAAATTTCCTCCACCGCCGATTTCGGCCTTCATCTCTTCACTCGATCATTCCCCCATTTCATCCGAGCCAACTTTCATTCCCTTAGAGCCACTTCCATAAATTCTCCTCCTATCACCTACATTTTCATCTCACTATACTTCCGCACCCCAATTCCTAAATTCGCCCGAACCCTTTTTTCAACCGCCGTGCACGGTACCTTACCCGGGTCACGTGCACGCTCATTTCCGACCACGGTGCGCCAGTCTATTTTGGACGGCACATCAGTGCTCAACTGGTATCCGAACACTCCCGGCCACACACGCCCGACGCACACTCCCTCGACCATGTCCCAAAGGCCAGCGGAGAATCGGCCATCGGCATTGCCGAAATCCTTTAGGATTTCAGTGCAACGAAATAAGTGACCGGCGTGGGAGAACGCTCGATCCATTTCTCACGGATCTAGTGCTCTCTCATAAAGACCGGGTCTTCAGCCACCTTATGCCGATTATTGGTCACATTTATTTTAATCAGCAAATAAATGTTTAGAGAAGGAAGATAAGCATGCCTAAAGAGGAAGAGCGGAAAAATATGACTAAGTGTCGAATGCACATTGTTGGAGACCTCGGTCAACTAAGAAGAGCTTCGGTCAACTCAGGGTCTTAGGCCAGATTTAATCGACCACTTTACTTTATTATCTGAGTAATCAGATTATTTGGTCACGGGAAGGTCACAGTTCAAATTGGCCCGAGCCAATCCCCCGGTGTCCGGAGCATGGTCAAACCGAGTTTGCCGTTTGAACGAGCCCATAGCAACCACGGATCTTTATTCAAATTGACCGTGTGCGCACCTTCACTCGGTCAACCGAGAAGCGTCAAGAGTCTCCATTTCAAATTGGCCCGCGCCAATCCTTCGGTGTCCGGAGCATGGTCAACCCGAGGTCGCCATTTTGAAATAGCCGTGCGCGCCCATGAGCGACAACGGATCTTCATGCAAATTGACCCCGCGCGCATCAACACTCGGTCAACCAAGGACACCTGGACTCTCCGTTTCAAATTGCTCTGCGCCAATCCCCCGGTGTCCGGAGCTTCGTCAACCCGAGGTCGTCATTTTGAAAGAGCCGCGCGCGCCCAAGAGCAACAACAAATCTTCATTCAAATTGACCGCTCGCGCATCTTCACTAGGTCAACCTAGGATCGCCAGAAGTCGTCATTTCAAAATGGCCCGCACCAATCCCTCGATGTCCGGAACGTGGTCAACCTCCCCGGTCGCCATTTGAAAATGCCCGCGCGCACACTCTCTCGGTCAACCAAGGGTCTCCCCCGGTCTACCATGGTCTCCATTCAAATCCAGCCGCACACACCCTTTTTGAATCAGCCTTCAGCTGAAGAGGAGCGTCTTTGGTCTCACCATGGTCAAAGAAGATCATCTCCCGGTTTATCCAAGACGTCCGCTGAATCGAAGGGCTTAGACTCATTCTCTCTCGTTTTTCCTTTTCAATTATTATTTAAGTGTATCGGCCTCTCACTTGAGGGGCAGAGAGAATTTTAATAAAATTGTGCAAACGGTGCTTCCTAAAAGTTGAAGCTCTTTCCGACATGAACTTCTCTGTTGAGTCATATCCGTCCAAGAGCGTCAACACTTGCGAGCACGATCGGTGCGTCACATCCGAGTGCAACCAAGGTCTATCAAGGCAAACACTTTGATTGCTCAAGTGTTCGGCTTGCTCGACCTCACCCTTCCATTTCTAAACTTCCCGAGCCCATTAACCATCCCTGAGCTATCACCTTCCTCCCTTGTCTGATCACGAACCCCATTCAATCACCCGAACCACCTTCTTATTTCTCTGAGCCATTTCCCTATTTTCCACACCATTCACATACATTTCACCTTCATTTCAATTTCCCATTCTAAATCTCTCATTTGCACGAGCCATTTTTCCGTGCACCGCACAATCCCTCAACCCGAGCCCTACGTGCGCGCACTTGTCTGACCATGACGTGCGAACCCTCCCGGGTTGCACATCATCTTGGTATCAGAGCCAAAAACCCATTTTCTTAACCCCCATCAATTTTCACTCACTTCCGCTCCATTCTTGCAATGATGACTCGAAGCGGTGTCATTCACACAGCCGGCCGCGATCAAGCCACCACGAGCGAGCAAATCATGTTCTCCGAACCTCGTGATCCCGAACCCAATGTCCAAGAACAACTTGATGCTATGAACAGAAGGATGGACGCAATGCTCCAGAGGTTGGAGGATCTGGTGTAACAACCCTCATTTTATTTTAAGAATTTGTGATTTTAAGATGGAAACGTTTAAGATTATTTTTATGAATGTTGCTTGAATATTAGAGTGTTAAGGTATTTTGAATATTAGTAAATTAATAGGTCGAAGGTGATAAAGGAAATAAGTGATTTCCGGTCGACCGCTATAGATTAGTGGTCGACACTTTGTTTACCGGTCGAATCCAGGATTTAGGAGGGATCGACACAATTGGAACTTTCGGTCGACCCCAGGATCGAGGAGGGGTCGACACAATGAATACTTTCGGTCGACCCCAGGATTGAGGAGGAGTCGACACAATTGTGTACTTTAGGTCGACCCCAGGATTTAGGAGGGGTCGACACAATTGAATACTTTAGGTCGACCCCAGGATTTAAGAGGGGTCGACACAAGTCACTCTCGGGAACACATTCGGTTAACACAACGGACGAGCGGTCGACACAAACAACTCCTTCCCCAATTTGACTTGAAAAGTCAACCAAAACATGTATAGTTTTCATTAGTGGACTTAAATGAAAGGTTGATTTTTGTTTAATTAAGGAGATAAGAAGGCATGGTATGCCATTTTCCTTCCAGCACGATTTCTTCTCCCTATTTTCCTCTGAGCTCTCACGTCTCGATCAAAGGGAGAGTGAGATTGAGAAAGAAAAGAAGTTCTGTGAGAAAAAATGGTGAGAAAGTGGGATATCTCAAGAGAGGTGAGGTAGAAAACTCTAAAGCTTTCATGGAGACTGAAGTTCAAGGTAATTTTTCTACCCTCTGAGTTTCTTTTAGGTTCAGTAAGGATAATATGATGTATTGGTTGGGTTGGTGGATAAATATGAATGATTTCATATTAATTTCTGTGAAATCAGTTAATTATGCGCAAGGTTAGAGTTTTTGAGATTCGGTCAAATTGTAGCACGAATTTGAGTTTATGTCCTTCATAAGAGTTAAAATAGACTCTTAGAGTGATCTTTAGTCGTTTGAATCACTAATTTGAAGCTATGTATGAAAAGTTATTGACGTCGCAAGTCAGTATACGAAAACTGAGGAGAGCTGCGGTCGACCCCTTATAGGTTAAGGTCGACCGATTCTCGATTAAAAATGTAGGCTCTCTGTTTTGTCAACATGGGTCGACCCCTTATAGGTTGGGTCTACCGGTCCTTGATTTCCAGTGTTGCATACTCACGTTATGTCAACATTGATCAACACTTTATGCTACGATAATTTTATCAACTTGGTGTCTTCTAAGAAGTTATAGTAGACAATTTAAGGAATAATTTGACACTCGTAGCATCATGAATGGATCAATATAGAGGAAGTTATAGTTGTTCAAAGTTGGAATAGTAAGTTGTGACTTTATGCCATAAAACAGGTTATGTTACCCCATTTCTTATCCTTAAATGATCTGTAGGTTTAGGTCATCTATTGGATTAAAAAGGGGACTCAAGTGGATCAACTCAATCTAGTTACGAAGGTAAGCTAATGTTGCATGTGATTGGCCCTAAGGGGACCACATTACAAAGATTAGGATTTTATGATTTTGGAATATGCTGGATTGTTTGGGGTGTAGTGCACAATACACCGACCTCAATTTATTTGATGATATGTTTGTGTGTCATGTTTGATGATTGATTGATTTTTTGTATTAGAATAAAGATACATGTTTAGAATGCTTGCAATGTTTGAATTGTATATTTTATTGCATGTTAACATGTTCATGCATTTTAATTGTTCATGCATCATGGTTTTAAGAAAAATATGAAAATGATTTGCATGCATGATTTTCATGATAATATGCAACGGGTCGTTGAGGGAGGAGCTCGAGTTAGACTGCCTCGAGGGAGGCCAAATGGTGTCTACTCTCTCCCGTGGTACCTTCAACGATCAAATAATGAAAGAAATGAAATGAACGAAATGTACGTAAATAGTTACATGTTGGGCGGGGTTGAGTTTGGCTGTCCCAAGAGGTTGGACCAAATGGTGCCTACTCTCCCCTAGACGGTATTACCCACATTAACTGGACTGTTAAGTGAAAGAAAAGAAATGAAATGAACGATACTGAAACTGCATTGTTTTTATAAAGCAGCATATGCATAAAGGTCTCATAAATGTTTTATTATTATGGATTAACTTACTGAGCGTTAGGCTCATTAGATAAGCTTTGTAATGTAGGTATAAATGCTTGAGGTGGTGAAGTACGTCCATTGCGGAAGTTTGCGGCTGTTAGTGCAATTTTGACCGGTGGGCGGCCCATGTAAATGGAAATGTTTTGTTTGAAAACTAATGTATAATATTATGTTTAGTTTATAACTGTTTTGTAATAACTTGGTTCTAATGTTAAAGTACAAGTATGTTTTGGGTTACTTATTATGAATATAATCGGTTTTCATGAAGTTAAATAAAAGTCTTCCGCTATATTTTATCTCAAAGATTTCAAATTGATAAGTTTTACCTTAAATTGTTAAAAGTTAGTACATGTGTTTACAAAAAAAAAAATAACAAGGAAAAAATGGGACGTTACATCTGGCCACCCAAAATTGCCCCCAACACGCACCAAGGCCTTTACGGAGGCTTGGAGCCGGCGGCCACCAAGCCAACCACCACGGCTTGGACGGATCCGATGATGAGTTCCTCACGGATCATCATTCGGATCGAGCTGAAGAATGGAGGCTTCCAAAACTGAATCTTCCATCGTTCAATGAAGCCTCCAACGGAGATACATTTCTCGATTTGGTTGAAAAAGTTGACAAAATTTTTGACCTTTACAACCATTCGGAGAAATTGAAAGTCCAACTAGCATCCTTGGAGCTCACAGACTACGCCAGCCTCTGGTGGGATAGTCTTAGAGCCCAAAGACGGAGAGACTGAGAAGAGGAGATCATAACTTGGCGGGTCATTAAGGCCCACATGCGGAAATGGTTCATGTCGAGCCATTAGCGCCAGGAGCTATTCCTCCAATTGCAAGGACTACAACAAGGTAGCTCATCGGTGGATGAGTACGTTACGGATTTTGAGACCTTTCAGATTCGGTGTGATTTGGCCGAACCCGAAGAACAAATCATGGCGAGATTCATCCGAGGACTTCATCGTGACATAGGTGACGTGGTGGAGCTACATCCCTTGGAGTCCTTTGACACTCTCATTCAAATGGTTTTAAGAGTGGAAAGACAAATCCAGAGAAAGGGCAAAGCGTTGAGTCAACGCCTAGGGCCCAAGGCACCAACACCCTTTCGGCCCGCGCCTAGGACCGAAGACCGTGGCCCAACGCCTAAGTCGTGGGCCCCCAAAAGAGACGCATACACCAAACCACAAGAGGCTGGAGACGAGAAACCGAGAACCCGCGAGATCCGATGCTTCAAGTGCCTCGGACGTGGTCACATTGCCGCACAATGTCCTAACCGAGACGTGTTCCCGGAGGAGCTTCCCGAAGGCTTACCACCCTTCCGAGGGATTGAGCACCACATAGACCTCCAACCGGGAGCCACATTGCCGAACCGATCACCGTACCGGCTCAATCTAGAGGAAAGCAAGGAGTTACAACGGAAAGTGCAAGACTTGCTGATGTGCCACGGATTAGCACATCTAGAAACAGAAGGCTCTAGCACCATGGACTTGGTCTCGGGTTTCTAAGCCAAGGCCGAGTCAATATTTTGTCTAACAAATGTGCTAATTTTGTAGGTGCCAAGATGAAAAGGATGATCCAACCATCCTAGGTGATGATAGCACCACTTTTGGTTTCGGCCCAGGATGACCTCCGGGGCTTGTGCAGCCGTTTCGACAACCTTTCGGACCTGTTTTGGACAAACGTGCTTCTACAAAAACGTGACCCACATCTTAAGGTTTCCAGCATGGGGTAGAGCATAAATTTTGGACATAAACTGCCTAGCCAACGATCGCCATTACAGAGGCCTCCAGAAGATGGAGCGGCCCAAGAGCATCCAACCCATGGTGGCTGATCCATGGCCATGTTTGGCCCCAACGGAAAGGAAGGCTGAATTTCATCTTTGTCCTTCATGGGAGCAGCAGCTAGCAGCCCATGGAAGTGCCCAACCATTAGCCCAAAAGATACAAGTGTTCAAGTCCATTTGATTATGGACA
>QAOC01044447.1:17333-28140 GCA_003255005.1 Begonia fuchsioides
TTGATTTGTTTCAGGTTGCAAGATTAAAACATGAGGAGACATTATGGAGTAACCCGTGAAGCAACCCGAGGCATTGTTCCACCACATGAGCGATCATTGATGACTCCCATTCCAAGATGTGCCGAATCAAGCCTCCAAAGTCAACTTGAAGACATCAACCAGAGGCTAGACCTTTCTATACAACGTTTGGATAGAACCACAACACCAAGAAAGTCACCGATAATCCCGGCTTCAAAGAGATGGTCCGATGATATCAAAAGAAAAGCTCGGTTGCAAGAATCAGAGGAACACCAAACCGATTCTTTCCTTTTTTCCAAGCCCATGTCTATGGTCAAGGAATGACCACACATGATGAAGCCGTGCAGCCCAATGCATAAACATGAAGAAGGCACTTGGCCATGGAATAAAGAGACTATGAACTTGGAATCTCTCGGCCTAGACTATACGAGCTCTCCATGTTCCTCCAAAGAAGCCATGACCGTAATGGAAGATACCACTCCTGAGCCAAGAAGGGTTTTACTACCTCACCAAAGAAGGAGTGAGTTATGCTAAGGTAGCCTCCACAGATGTTAAAGAGAAAAAGGAAATGAAACCATTCACCGAGCATGCAAATGCTCCCATCCCAGTGACCGAGAAGCAAAACTTGGACACCTCCAATCCATTTCGTATGGAAGCCTCACACCGATACACGGAAGCTAAGGATGAGCTTAAAGAGCTCCTAGTAATCAGCCCTCAATGTGAAATTAGCCAAGAGATTGAAGGGGCCAAACCGCACAAGGTTGTGGCCGAGAGGTATGACTTACCTCAACCTTTGAATCATGAAGTTCTTTGTAACGACCCTCATTTTATGTTAAGAATTTATGAATTTAATGTTTTATGTTTAAGAAATGAGATGTACTAAGAAAAGATGAATATGGAGACGAATTGGAAATAATTTTGGTGTTTACCTAATTCTGAGGTTTTATGGTCGTTACATGGAGTAGTTTCTGTGTTTCAATCATAACATGCCTTATAAGAGCATAAATGGCAAAGTATTCCTCCACAAAGTTGTAGTAGACGTCAAGATAAGAAGATTTATAGGTAGATCATTCTTATTAAACTTTCTAAGAGAAAGTTATGTTTATTTGAAGTTGGTGAAGCAAAACCGGACTATAGAATTATGGATTTTGAATGATGTTTGGTACTTCGTATTTTTGATTATGCTCCCAAGTGGCTTATTTGGTTCATCTTGTTTCAGCTGCTGGTGTATCCGTCGATCCAGACAAGATTCGCAGTATTTCGACTTGGCCCACACCGACTTCTGTCACCGCTCTTAGAGGCTTTCTAGGTCTTTCTTGTTACTATCGGAAATTTATTCGCGAGTACAACATTATTGCTGCACCCTTCACCACTTTACTGCGGTGCAACAGTTTTAACTGGGAGGCTGAGTCCCAATCTGCTTTTGAATCCCTCAAGGCCGCCCTATCTACTGCGCCAGTTCTCCACATGCCAGATTTCTTAGCCAAATTTATTGTAGAGTTTGATGTGTCTGTATTAGGCATAGGGGTCGTATTACAATAATCGGGACACCCGATAGCGCATTTTAGTCGTTAGTTAGGAAACTGTCATGGCTCCTTAGCAGATTATGAGCGAGAACTGATCGGGCTAGCCCAGGCCGTACGTCATTGGCGCCCATATTTCTGGGAAAGAAAATTTATTGTTCGAACGGATCACTACAGCCTCAAATTTCTCCTCTAGCAAAAAATTTTGACTTCTCCCAAGCAACATTGGATTAGTAAGCTTTTGGGATACGATTTCTCAGTCGAATTTAAACCATGAAAGTTAAGCACGACAGCCGATGCCCTTTCTCATCGGGAGGACTCTCCGGTGCAGCTCATAGCTATTTCGCGCCCACGGTCCACATTCCTGGACGAAATTCGTAATGACATGTCCTCTTCCGCGGAGACCAAACTTTTGCTCCAGCCCGGTGAACTTTCTTTTGCATGGTCTCTCTCTGATGGGCTTCTCTTTTACAAGAGCCGCCTTTACATCCGCTCGGACTCGCTTATCATACAGACTATTCTAGCTAACGCTCATGACTCAAGACACGAGGGTTTTCAGAAGACTCTCCTTCGCGTACGAACATATTTTTATTAGCCGAATATGCGAGCCTCTATTGCTTCCTATGTGCAGTATGTGTGATTTTCCAACGCCATAAATACGACCACTTACAATCGGTCGGCCTTCTGCAGCCTTTGAGACTTCCTGCTATTGTTTGGGCTGATATATCTTTGGATTTTGTAGACCCCTTACCTCGTGCTGAAGGCAAGACTATTATCTTGGTTGTGGTAGATTTTTTTTCCAAGTATGCTCATTTCATGGCCATGACACATCCTTATTCTGCTCAGTTTGTGGCTCGTGTTTTCTTTGATACTATTGTCCATCTCCACGACATTTTCGAGTCCATTGTGTGAGATGGTGATCCGGTCTTCACAAGTCGGTTTTGGACTGAGCTTTTCACCCTTAGTGGTTCCAAATTTGCTCTCTCATCTTCTTTCCACCCACAAAGCAATGGTCAAACGGAAATGGTCAATAACACTCCGTTGTTTGGTGGGAGAACAACCCAAATCTTGGCTACGATGGTTACCTTGGGCAGAATATTGTTACAATACATCCTTCCATTCATCTCTTCAATCTTCACCAGTCCAAGTGGTTTACGGTCGTCCTCCACCGTCAATGCTCACTTATGAACTGGTATAGCCCAAGTAGCCGCAGTTGATGAGTCCTTATGGGAACACGATTACGCCTTGGAACACATTCAAGAGAAGCTAACCCAGGCTCAGCATCGAATGAAGACTCAGCAAGACAAGAATCACCGCGAGGTGGTCCTTCAGCTTGGTGATTGGGTTTGGCTTCATTTACATCCTTTTCGCCACCACACGTTAGCCAAGTCTGCTGTCCACAAGCTCTTACCACGATATTATGGGCCTTTCAAGATCACCGAGCGTATTGGTGAAGTAGCCTACCGTCTCCAGCTACCCGTGGATTGCCGCCTTCATAATGTGTTTCATGTCAGTCTTTTGAAACCCTTCAAAGGAGCTCTCCCAGTCACTTATACAAACCTTCTGCTTATTCGTGATGGCCGTTCTGTTCTTGAGCCAGCTTCGGTTCTACGTTCCCATCTTAACTGGGGCAGTTGGGAATTGTTGGTCCAGTGGGCGGGCTTACCTACAGAAGAGGCTTCTTGGGAAAACCTGCATACGTTTCGAGAAACATTTCTCTCCTTTACGCTTGAGGACAAACTGTTTTTCGAGAAGGAGAGTAATGTTACATATGCTTTCGTAGGAAAACAATATACTAGACAAGTTTAGGGAGTCTAAGAGAATATTTTCCCATGTTAGTCTTATCTTAGTTAGTCTTATCTTAGTTAAGGGATAAGTCTTATCTTAGTTAGTCTTATCTTAGTCTAAAAGGTAAATCTTATCTTAGTTAGTCTTATCTTAGTATAAAGATATTTTGGGTAAATTATAATTAGTCAGGTAGGTCAATCGAGTGTATTTAAAGGCCCTTAGCGTTTGGGACATCAATCAAGTATCTCTTTCAATTATTTCTTCTCTTCTTCCTAATCCTATCTCCTTATGACCAGAATATGGATGATTATCCGATCTCAGGATAAACTTTCTGAGTCTGATCCTAACACTAGAACTCACTTTTCTGATATGAAAACGATGATGTAGTGCAAGTTTTGGGCAAAAACATGAACCATGTAAATGGAAATTGCAGCAAAAACTAAAATCATTCATTACGCACCAATTACCTGGGAAAAACGACAACTCCTGGAGCTCTTGTTTGACATCATTTTGAGAATTAGACGAACCACCCGAGTGAGATGGAGTTGCAGCATCGTGTGTCCTTCTTTCAAAGTTTACTCATTTCATCAATATTACAGCTGCAAACTGCTGGAACAACTTTATTATTTCCATGGCAAACCAAAGACTCGCTAACAATGCAAAATCAATAACCTCTACAAAATTCAAAGCAACTGATCCAGACTCACGGGATCGGTGGTGCTCCGACGACTCATGCCTCCAGCCTCACCTGGCACCTCTATCTCATCGTCGGAGCTAGTCATTGGAAATGGGTAGCACCGATGTGCCCAGATGACTAGGCTTGGAATGAGCGGCTGAGATTTGCCACATTGAAAACGACCCTGCGGAACTTGAACTCGTATAGCGGTAATCCGGAAACCTGTAAAGTGACCATCGGAGAGGCGGCCGTTGGGTACGGTGAGAGAAGTTGCAGTCGTTTGGCGTGTCGGAGCTCTCTCTTGTCCGCTTTTTGATGGCCGCCCAATGCTTGAGACGTCGGGAAGCCTCTGCAACACTACTGGCAACTCGATGAAATCGGAGGTGAGTCCCTCGCCCATCGCAATGAAAAAGTTGAGGTCTTTCACTCAAAGCTGGTATGGACTCTTACGACGTGGGGAAAGGGCAACATATGTATTGGATACATGGACGAGATGCACATAAACCACGTTCGAATTACAAGCTCAAGCTCCTGCTACAAAGTCGTAGTAAATGGGTGGATCAGTCCAGTGAAACATATGTAAAAAACATCCACATGTCACGTAAACATCATTCGAACGAAAACCATGTGCAGAGTAATGCCCACACATTACTCATTCAAGTGGTCTCAAAACGAAAGTTCAATTCCTATCATCTCTAGTTCAAACACTGTCAAAACAGGGCTCTTCTAATCATGCCATCGGACTTGTAAAGTGCATGATTCAATCTGCAAAACTAAATGCTCCAAGCAGAATAAGGTTGCTTTGGTTACAGTAATCCTAAATCTATTCAAAAAAGTGGCCAAAATGACATATTTTCATGTCTCATGTGCCCCTAAATCGTTTTGAGTCGAAGTATTCATGCAGTGAACTTGAAGCAGAAGAAGAAAAAACTAAGCCTTCATGTAAATCTGCTTTACATCTGCTAAGACCGGAGCTCTCCTACAAATTGCTATGTCCTCTTCCTCAGCAGTGTCAAATGGGCTCGACCGACCAGCCCACTTCCCTTCTCTGTCGTAGCCTCATTGGTGGATCAGTAATGTTTGGCGGCAATTGTTGTTCTAGATGTTTCCACTTTCCATACTATAATTGAGCGCTTTCGCAGCAGAGGTGCTCAAACCTAATTCTAGACACTTCCAGCAATCGTACTCTCCAGAATCGTATCCTTTCTCCTATTTCTGTCTATTCTCTCTCTCAACTCTGATCTGATCTACTTTCGATTTTTTGTCTGGAAGGCGCACTCATCGATGATGAAGTATGGCGAAGGTGACAAACGATGGATTGTTGAAGACAGGCCAGACGGTGCAAATGTTCACAACTGGTATTGAGCCGAGACAGATTGTCTCTAATGGTCACGAAACCTTTTGACCAATCTTCTCTCCCATCTCCCCATTCTGGCTGGCGAAGACAATCTCTTCATCAAGACGAAGAAGGTGGAGAAGGTCGAAGGGGAGACTTACGTTATTGTTCGAAAGGGTAAGATTATACCCGGGTAAGAAATCAGTGTAACCATTCCTTGAGAAGGCGAAACTCAGGATTCCCAAGGTAAGTCGTTGGTTGTTGTTGATGGACTCGTTGAAATTCCCTACATTGCAGATGAAAACGCCGATAANAATATTCCAAATGCATACAGGATTAAGTCAAATAAACTCAGCCAAATGAAACTTTAGGAAATGGACTAAGTGTGACCGGAATTGCAGCTTACAAGTACGTGCGGAACATTAAAATACACGGAGACACTTTCAGATGCACGAACAGACTAACAGGAAGAAAACAGTGCAGGGGTGATGGGGAAACTTCTACACAACTTCCAATGCAGAGAGTCTGGGATCGTAAAAATAAGCAGAAAACAACTTCAATCAAAGGGGAAGACAATGCAAGTGGTTTCACAGAAAAAGCTTGAGAGGCTAGGAGTTATGCTGGATAGAAAATTAATGGACAGAGTTGCCCGATTTCAGGAACTCGGGTAGGAAGCAGTGGGAAAACACAAGCATAACTTTTAAAGGGAGGTGGCTATGGCTAAACGGAAAGAACAGTTATTTCAAGCCATGAAAGAGGAACTCACAGCCATAAAATTGGGGACTTTTGTTCACGGAAAACAGAAATGGCACGAATTGGACTTTTGTTGCACAAATTCACTCGGGTAAGCACCAAAAAACAGCAACCAACAACAAAGACAAAACACAATGCAAACAACAAAATGGAAGGTTAGCTATGGGACTTCCAAACTCGCCTTTGATCCTAAACAAGTGAGGAAGAGAGATTGGAATAGGGCTTAGTGGCTCTAGCAAGGCACCAACACCGTTACAAACCAAAGATCAAGGATATTACTCACCTTGAATTTGCTTTGCCGTGAGAGAAAATGGGGAGAGCTTCAAGCTTCAACATTCAACATTTTCTAATCTGAAAAATGCAGAGAAAGGGAGGTTAAAACCCTCCTTCCCACGAGCTACAAAAGGCACATGATTATCACCTATAGTCCTAAGTGCTAAACCAACATCAAGGTATGGTAAAGGGGCCCACCCTTGACTTTCATCACTAACAAGAGTGATGGTCACTAAGGGAAGGTAAAACCCATCCCCTAAGGCTTCCTAAGACCTTTCCACTTGCAGCCACGTTTACTAACTTACAACAAAAGAAAAACAAGAGATGAGCTAGCATGGTTTTCACGTGAAAAACCAAAAACCTAATAGATGGGCCAAACGCATGATGGATTGTCCATAATCAAATGGACTTGAACACTTGTATCTTTTGGGCTAATGGTTGGGCACTTCCATGGGCTGCTAGCTGCTGCTCCCATGAAGGACAAAGATGAAATTCAGCCTTCCTTTCCTTTGGGGCCAAACGTGGCCATGGATCAGCCACCACGGGTTGGATGCTCTTGGGCCGCTCCATCTTCTGGAGGCCTCTGTAATGGTGATCCTTGACTGGGCATTTGTTGTCCAAAGTTTATGCTCTGCCCCATGCTGGAAACCTTAAGATGTGGGCCACATTTTTGTAGAAGTACGTTTGTCCAAAACAGGTCCGGAAGGTTGTCGAAACGGCTGCACAAGCCTCGAAGGTCAGCTTGGGCCGAAACCAGAAATGTTGTTTTCATCACCATGGATGTTTTGATCACTCTTCCATGCCACGAGTACACTAAGTACCCTTACATGTGCACAAATTTAAGCTACTAATTATCATCCTAATTATTACATAAAACTAACTAAATTATTACACAAAGTTTTCAAAAAGAAAACATGCTTTCCCCTTCATGTTTTGGTGATTTGGGGCCACCTTAATGTGCCACCCTTGAACTCCTCTTCCTTCATCAAGTGTGGTTGGCACATGAAATGCATCAACCCCACTTGAAAACTAGGGTTCACCATGCCCTTCATCTTTGGCTTCTTGATTAAACATTTATAAAACAAGCTTCCTACAAAATCAACAAACTCATTAGAAAATAGTTTGCTTCCGCTTCTAGATGTGCTAATCTGTGGCACATCACACGCCCAGCGCCCAGCCTCCCGACAGCCCAGCCCATGACACGCTCTCGACCGAGACACGCCTGGCGCCCAACGGGCGCCCTGATGTGCAATGGATCTCGAGTTTGGATGACTCGATGAAACACGACACGTCTTGATCGGGATGGCACGGCTATGAGTGTCTTCTCGGGTAAGGATGATACCGGTACACAGAATTGTGTATCGGCGAAGGTAATGGTATGGTGGAGGAGGTTTGAAAGCTCGGGAATGAGATGGTTTTTATGGAGGATCGGAGATGGAGGGGAGATGGAGTAATTCGGATACTCGAGCAATCGAAGTATCAGAATCAATAGACCTCGTGTGCACTCGGATGTGACTCACCGATCGTACACGCAAGGGTTGTCGAAGCTTGGCCGGATATGACGCACCGGAGAAGGAAATCGACAATGAGAGCTTCTTCCGAAAGGTTGAAGGTGTGTAAACACAATTTGATATAAAAATTCTCTAAGTAACAAGTAGGTCTAATGTTCTTTAAGTAGACAAAAACTAAAACGAAAATTTAGAGAACTAGTAATCTCAAGCCATCGGATTAATTGGACGTCTAGGATGATTTGACACAGAGATCCCGGAGGTGCGTCGTGGTTCGGGCGCTGCGCTGGTGGGTGCGCTATCGGGTGCGCTCGGCCGTGGCAATGTATCTCTGAGATTTATGGGATTCTGTGCGTGCTAATCTCTCACAATCCTCTTGGTTGTTATTTTCCAGCTAAGGGATCTTGTCCATGAAGATTTGACACGGACAAAATTGAAGGATGCATTGGGCTTCCTTGAGTGTTGAATGGGCCTCGTCCTCGGCTGGGTGTTGGGCTATTAATCTGTCCTCTTGATGTTTAGGCTTGATCTTCTTCATTCTCTAAGTCTTTATTTGCTGAAGGGAAATGTGGCGCTCGGCCACTTATTGAAGATGGCCGAGACCCTAATGGGTCTCGGCGTGGGCCGAGTTACTTGGCCCGATAGGTCCGATGGTGGTGCGCGCCTTGGTCGTATATCCGGCGTTATGGGCCGCAATGTCTGGCCCGGCATGTGCGGTCAAGGTGAACGTCGTGGTCGTGTGTCCGGCGTCATGGGCCGCAATGTCCGGCCCGACATGTGCGGTCAAGGTGAACGCCGTGGTCGCGTGTCCGGCGTCATGGGCCGCAATGTCCGGCCCGGCGTGTGCGGTCAAGGGGAACGCCGTGGTCGTGTCCAGCCATGTGATGGATGTCTTTGGCCTTTCTTGGTCGTTTTCCGTGGGTGACTCCGAGGTTATATTTCCTACAAAATGAACAACTAAGTTAGCATAAAACTCTCGGCCCAATGGAGTCGAGTCCCATTGTACATCATCCTCCCGAGGTATTTGAGGATTTGCCCCCAAATCTCTATCCTCGGGTTCCCCATCGTGATCTTCATCGTCTAAATAAGGGGATAGATCTTGTACTTTGGCCGTGATTAGTACATCGGGTTCGCCGAGAAGAATTATTTTGTAGGCATCTGGACCAATCTTCTCTGCCACCCGGAACGGTCCCTCGGCCCTTGGAAGTAACTTGGCGTGCTTTTGCTTAAAATGCCGCGTCTTGAGCCAAACACGATCCCCCACTTGGAAAAGTTTCTCCTTTCTTTTCTTATTGGCCGAAGCCGCATAGGTCTCATTTTTCCGCTCGATAGTCTTCTTGACCTTCTCGTGCATTTTCCGGATTACTTCAGCCTTATTGAGTCCATCGGGATTGTCAAGTTCCCGGGTAGGTAATGGTAACAAGTCCGATGGTGTTGAGGGGTTAAACCCGTAAGCTACTTCAAAAGGGGTCATTCCCATAGTGTTGTGCTTGCACTGATTATAGGCAAATTCTATGAAGGGTAACTTTGATTCCCATGTGGTGGTTCCCTTTTTTATAACACTTCTCAATAGTGCCCCTAGTGATCTATTGACCACTTCCGTTTGTCCATTGGTTTGTGGGTGAAAGGCCGTGCTAAATAAGAGCTTGGTTCCGAGCCTTGCCCACAAAGTTCTCCAAAAAGTACTTATAAACTTACCATCACGGTCAGAGATAATAGAGTGTGGGACTCCGTGTAGCTTAACTACCTCCTTGAAGAAAAGATCCGCGATGTAAGTGGCGTCATTCGTTGTATGGCAAGGGATGAAATGTGCCATCTTGGAAAATCGATCCACCACAACCATGACCGAGTCCTTGCGGTTGCTTGTCCGAGGGAGACCGACGACAAAATCCATGCTCACGGCTTGCCATGGATGGTCCGGTGCCGGTAATGGTTAATATAGTCCTTGAGCCAAAGTTTGATTTTTGGCCTTTTGCACACAATGCACCTTTGTACGAAGTGGTGCACGTCTCGGAACAAGTGAGGCCGATAAAAATGCTCTTTGACCATTTCCCACGTTTTCTTCTCCCCGAAATGTCCCGCAAGGCCGCCACCGTGTGCCTCGGTGATGAGGGACACTTGTATGCTTCCTTTAGGGACACATAAACGCCCTCCTCGTAAGAGGTAGCCATCGGTAATATAGTAACCCGATAGTTCCCCTTTTGACGCGGCTTCAAAGTGTGCACCAAAATCGGGGTCTTCCTTATAGAGTTGTTTGACCCACTCGAACCCGAAAAATCTCACCCGCATTTCGGTAAATAATATGCTTCTTCTTGACAAAGCATCGGCCACAACATTAGTATCCCCTTTTTTATACTTGATAATGTAAGGGTACCTTTCCAAAAACTCGATCCATTTAGCATGCCTCCTATTGAGCTTCCCTTGGCTTTTGATAAATTTTAGAGCTTGGTGGTCGGTGTGCATAATAAACTCCTGTGGCAATAAGTAATGTTGCCATGCCGCAATAGCCCTAATAAGCGAATATAGTTCTTTATCATAAGTGGAATAATTTAAAGTCGTACCTTTGAGTTTCTCGCCAAAAACAGTTGAATGCTTATGGTTCTAAGCTGTTTGAGAGATGCTGTTCTTGCTTTGAGATGTAGGCGTCTAATTAGGATCCTCTGTATGTTTCATTTGTCTGGCTGTCTCGGGTGATCGACATGGCTATTGTTATGTCTGACCATTGGTCATTTTCTGTTCCATGAAAAATTACTAGATTACCATCTCACCATTGTGGTGTATTTTCTCTGTTTTATGTTTATGTAAGAGCTAGAAAGCCTTAGACTCTCCCTATGTCGTGGATGCCCTCCGACGACAGGCTTTGATCAATTCAAACGATGGAGAAGCTTTAATCAAGCGGTACCCACATATGCATTTTAAAAAAAATAATTTA
>QAOC01044490.1:0-47267 GCA_003255005.1 Begonia fuchsioides
CTGATATGCATCGCCTTGACATGCAAATAATAGCCAAAAAAGACGAACAGAGGCATTATTATCGGGGGCAGTCTCTGTGGATACCAAAGCCAAAGCAACATAAATAATAGAAGAAGAAACTAGTGAGTGAGAGAGAGAGAGAGAGGGAGAAAGAGAGAGAGAGAGAGAGAGAAGCTGCTGATAGTTTATTCAGATTTCAGAGATCTTTAATGGAGGTGAGCATGAAAATGGTGGAAGTGATGAGTAAGGAGAGAGATGAGTTTAGGGAAACGGAGCTTTGTCTTGGATTGCCGTGGAATGGAGAAGAGAATGAAAGCGTCAAAGGTAGTGGAAAGAGGGATTTGCAGAGACTGTTGATCTGAAACTGAATATTCAGTCTGAAAAAGAATCAAATGGTGTGGATCTCAATGAAGATTTGAAGATGAACAATTCTCTTCGAACGAGACCCATTGTAGCAAAGATCCCTTGAAGCCGCCTTCGAAGTAAGCTCTCTCTCTCTCTCTCTCTCTCTCTTCGTTTATGAGCTTACTTTTGAAGAAAATTAAGGGTTTCTTAGGTTTGTTTTTCCTTCATAGGGCACATGTTGTGGGATGGCAACCAGTGAGATCACACAGAAAATCCCTGATGGCCCAGAAGAACATCAACGAAGGGAAGGAAAGCTATGAAAGCTCTGCTGCATTTGTTAAGGTGTTCATGGATGGAGCTCCATATCTTCGGAAAGTAGACTTGAAAATGTACAAAAACTACCAAGAATTAGCTGATTCCTTGGCCAAAATGTTCATCTCCTTCGCCATGGATAGCTATGGCCAGCAAGGAATGATAGACTTCAAGAACGACAGTAATTTCCTAAAAAGCTCTGAATATGTTCCAACTTACGAAGATAAAGATGGAGATTGGATGCTCGTGGGTGATTTTCCATGGGAGTAAGCTCTCATCAGATCTAGATCAGTGCTATATCTGAATATATTTCAGGATGTTTGTCGATTCATGCAAGCGTCTGAGAATCATGAAAGGATCAGAAGCTGTCGGACTTGGTAATACATCTTCTCCATTAAAATGGTATCAACCCCATTTGATTTATCGAGGTTTAATGCCATTTTTGGTCGAAAATCAGCTCCGAGAGCGATGGAGAAACGCAAGAACAGAAGCTGAAGGTGAAGAAGATTAAAAAAAAGAACACCCAGGATCTGAAATCTGCATTGGATGTTTCTGTATATTATTATTTTTGAATGCATATATTATTCAATTGTGGTAATTTGCAGATGTAATATATGTATCTCCACCTTCTATTTAATTGAAACCGATTCCATATTTTTTTATGTTCCCTCTTTCAGAAAGAGTTCTTATTCCAGGCAACTGCCCAGTGGTCGCCAGAGTGGCTTTCCGACAACCACGTTTCCGCCGCCCCATGGTCGTCGGACTGGCTTCCTACCGAATTGTGGAGTCAGAGCTAGTTTTGTTCTCGACAGTTGATCCTAAAAGATCGTTGCCCATAAAATGCTCAACTAATTAGACATGTTATTCAAACAGCTATAATAATTCTTGACAGGCAAAGCAAGATCAGGACTTGTATATACTAAAATTAAGAGTTAAAACCTAAACCTGAATTTTGAATAACTAGCCCGGTTCAAACTCGAGTTAAAAAAACTAATTTTAAGCTTCTCGAACGTCTAATATAAACGCACTAACCTTCGTTCGGATGCAGTGACCCTCTTTATTGGAGGTCCAATTTAGACACACAACTCTTGGGACGTATGATCCTCCCTTAAACTTATATATTTGTTCATTTTTCTTCCTTCTCACCTAAGCAAATTTCTGCTACAGTGACTTTTCGTTGACCACGTTTTCGCCACCCCCGGTGGTCGCCATAACGGCTTTCTGCCGAATCGTGGAGTCAGTGCTCGTTTTGTCCTAAACAGTTGACGCTAAAAGAGAGCTGCCCATGACATACTCGACTAGTTGAACGCGCTATGTCAATACCGTGTCTCACAGCCTCTTCCTCGCTTTTTTCGGCATCACTTTCACCTTTGAAACTCTCTGTTTTCTCTGTGGAGTAATCCTCTGCCTCTGATGATTTCCCGGTGGTTTTCTGCTCCTAGAGCCGTTCTCGAAGCTGTCTGAGTTTTGCTTTCTTTGATTTCAAGACTCCAAGAAACTAAAAGCAAAGTAAAACACTCATAAATGTAGAACAACACTACTAGAAAGAGAAACTTTTTACCAGACCTTTAATAAACGCCTTGTATCATAAGCAAGATTTACACATTTAATTAGCGGAATGAAAAAACGAGCACACCTTTGAGTAAATTGCAGACTCAAACTCCATTTTCTCACGCCTAATTCTCTCACTTTGGGCCAAGTATTTTTCAGCCTCTTTTTTGCAATTTGTCAAATGATTAGTTTTTCTGACAGCTTCTTCCTGCAATATACAGCATAAAAGCTTGAAAGCTATAAAAAAGCCAAAGCTTTGGCAGTCATATACATTAGAAGAAGATGCATGCATAGAAAACTACCCATAAAATCACTTGAAAATACTCATTTCCCAGCATTATTACAAGAATTTCTACCTTGTTTCAGCAAATATTGAGAAAATATTACTGTGACTTGCTCAGTAAATTTCCATAGTAAAATAGGTCCGTGAATGATTCACACTAAATTCAGGGTATTCACAAGCATAACCAAAGAAGATCAGAAGCACCTGCATTTACAAAAACTATTCTCTGTATTTCTCTTTGTCTATGAGGTCTCTCCTCGTCAAATGAGGGGGCACATCATTAAGGGAGACCTTATAAGTCTCTATTTTCGGCGCCTAACGTGCACACTCGCCTACCTTTTTATTTGATTTCATACGTCATGAAATCTCTATAAATAGAGGTTTGAGAAAACGAAAATCTCAATTCTTCTCATCATCCCTCAATCCTCATCCGACAATCGTATCAGAATGTATTCGACGTAGAGAGAGAATTTTTGGAAGAAGAGAAAATAAAGAGTATAAGAGAAAAATAGGTGTAGTGCTTTTGTGCGCATTATGAATTCTAAGAGTGATGATTTCTTTTAGTGAATATTTTCTATAATATTTAATTCTAGAAAAATATTGTAAATCCTATTTTTCATAGTGAAATTTTTCTTGACTCGGCCTCTGTAGTTTTTTTCCAATTTTGGTTTCCACGTAAAATTCTCGGTGTGCATTTTTGACATTATTTCATTTACTTTTTGGCCGTTATATTTTTACGGAGCAGAAAAAATATTCATGGTATTTTTCGGATCACCTCTGTTATCGTTTCTTATACTGCTGGTTAGTGGTGTAATTGTACTGTGTAAGTAGTTCTGGCTAAGACAAGACTTGATATTTAAGTGGTCCATTCGTGACCCACCTCTCTTATCTGAGAACTACTCATGACCAAACGATTGAATCTCTGCCAAATAAAGTAATCGGATCGGGTTGAGAGGGATTATTATCATGAAATTGAGGAGGAAGAACAACAGAAGGCTCCATAAAACACTCTAACCCATTGGAGATGGAGATGTTCTGAGGTGACGGCTCACATTTTCATTTCGTGATAAAACTAAGTTGAACCAGGCCTATTACATTATTTTAGATTCGGCTCCATTTTCTTTTGCTTAGTTAAAGACCGACTTATGAATCTACGTGTAAAAGTGTTAATAATTTTGTATTTTATTGTAATATTTTTTCTTACTTTTATTTATTTTATTTTTTAAGGTTATTCATTTTTTAAATTTTAATCTTTTTCGTCTTCACTTGAAATTAATTTTTCTTTTAATATTTAATTTAGTTTTTATTTTTTATTGTTTGTTTTATTGATAATTATAAAATGTGATTATCTACCTATCTACACATAAAAGTGTAGATAATTTTGGACTTTGTTGTAATCCTTTTTCTTTTCTTTTTTTTTTTTAATTTCTTTTAGTTTATTTTATTTTTCTAATTTTAATATTTGTTATCTTTCTTGGAATTAATCCTTATTTCAATATTTAATTGATCATTTACTTATTTTTATTTTTATTTTTATCAATGATCATAAAATGTAATTATTTATCTACATATAAATAATTTTTGATATTGTTGGAAACTTTTCTCCTATTTCTATTTATTTTATTTTAATTTAATGCTAATCTATTTACCGTTCTCACATCTTGTTTAATCTCTACTAAGTATAGGGATTTCATTGAATTTTCTATAATGACTAAAAGTTCAACTAAAGAAAATAATAGAAATATTAGGTCGATAACTTATGCTTGTAATCATTCAAGCCACTCCATGATCTAAAGTGAAATATACTTTGAAATTTCGTCCAATTCCAATTTCACGATCAGATTGTAAAGTCGAGATTAGAAGTATGTTATTTCTGATAAAAAGTGATATAATTATTGTTATATTTGATTATAATCATGACTTGAGTCTCTAAATATCACAATATGACATGTAATCTTATATGCATGTGATAATTAATGAGTAATGATAGATTTATGTTATTGGTTGATTTTTTTAATTATGATTAGTCTAATTAATATATAATCTTTAATTTTATCACTGTCAGTGTAATTTTAACCGGAGAACTCAAGAAACACAGGCAGAATCGTGGAACAGAAAAAGAATGGCCTGAAAAGATGGTTCTCCTCGCATGAGCAGCTAAACACAGACTAAATAATTCAAAATCAAAAACTCAAAAAGCAACCCAGAAAAGGGGGTTGATTATGGAGTCAGACAAAGAGGATGAACTTCACTTTTCGACCCTCTACCATGGGCGAAAGAAAACAGCGATCTTCTAGCTCTGTCGCTGCAATCTCCGGGGGCGCCGTTCTTCTGCACCGCCTCTTGAACCGCCGCGTAATGCTGCCTGTTGGCGGAGGAATCCATCGAAAATGACCTTCTAATCGTTTGAATTTCTGAAAATCGCTCATCTTTTTCTTTTATGTCAATCCACTCGTTCCCCATGCTCGTTACCTTGCTCAACTTTGGTTTACTTTTCGAACTGAGTTTGAACATTGTTGGCAACGGATTTTCTTGTCGGTCGGAAAAGGTTTGATTTTGAGTAGAGGAATTGTCGTCGGCGACTTCGATGACAATGAAGTCTTCGTTTTGATCTATTTGGGCGTCGGAAAACGGGATCGGAGGTTGAGGAGATGAGCTCGGAGGAGTGATCGGGAAATGGGTCGCCGGGGAAATTGACGTTCGGCAAAGTGGGCAATTGGGGTTGTTTTGAAGCCAAATATCAATGCAGTCAATGTGGAAAAAATGGCTGCAATTTGGGATAACTCTTAGTTTTTCATCTTCTTCGAACTCATTTAAGCAAACTGGGCACTCAGAAAAGCTTGTTTTTTGTTCAACCATGGCAAATTTCTTGTATTGAAATACAGGGATCGATTGGATGACTGATTCGTCAAGGCCGTGGGATTCTCTAGCCGGAGAATAGCTGGGCAATGTCCGATCCCGTCGGCTTGAAGGTAGGTTGAATCGCCGGAGAAGATCGATGCGGTGCCAGTTCAGACAGCATTTGATGACGAAAATGTAGTAGCTCACTAGCAAGAAGGCTGTGGCTAGTATTCCGAGCACGGCGACCACTATGATCGGGAAACTTGCGCCGGAATTCGATGAAAGATTCGCCGGAGGTGAAAATGGTGAGAGAGTTACAGAGTGATGGAATGAATGAGTGCTACCCAAGAGATCCATCGTAGAAAAAGAGAAAAAGGAGCGATTGGATGTCATGGAAATGGAGTCAAAATCAATTTAAAATACAAAAATCCATGGCAGGAGAAGGAAAGATTGAGAATTTGAGGTCTGAAATGGTTGGAAAGTGGGGAAGAAAGGGGAAACACAACAAGAAGGCTTTGAAATTAGGGGGAATTTATGGATTTATTCTTTTTATACTCTTACTATATTCTTCTCTTTTTTCCTAAAATAATTAAAGGGCATTAGATAAAATCAATTAAGAATGAGTTAGGTTTCAGGCGGATGGGCAGGGGAACCAATTTAGGTAAAACGACATAAAATAGGAAAATAAGGTGATGTTTACTAGGGGTTGCAAATCGACCCAAATCGATTATTTATGTTGTATCGGATCGGTTTTTAGTTTAAAAACAAAATATATGTGAACCCAAACAAAAGCTAACATGAAATTTTAGATGAGTTTAGTTCATATTGAATATACGATTAGATTGAGTTTTGATCTAATTTTATTAAATTTTAATTGGTTTGGGTCGATAACATGCAAAATTGAATTTTACGAAACCAAATGTGAACCTTAACGAAACCAACACCAATGAGTCAAATTTAAATTAGATTCAATTGGTTTTAGTCCGGATTTAATTTTATAAAATCTAACTCATCATATCAGATTTATTTTCTATCAAAATCCGACTTAAACTCACGTGTGCCCCCTTAATGTTTACCCATTAATTATTTATTTATGTAAGCAATTATTTATTTATGTAAGCTATTGTTTATTTATGATTAAATCAATTTATTTCCCAACATATGAGAACACTTGCAACAAATACAAAGAAGAAATTCATATCAATACCTTAAACTAAACATACTTCAAATGGATACAAAATCAACCGAAGGATTAGAGAAAAAAAATACATACTTAAATTTTAACTGACTACACTTAATAGTTATTGTGAATTATAGGGTGTCTGTCGCAACTTCGAAGTTCTTCTTTTTACTAAAAAAACTTTGATGTATTTCACACCAAATACTTCCTACTTTGATCGTTAATTAATATTTATTCTTCAAATTGATAACTTAGTAACAAGTTTGATTATAAACTTAGGAATATGAAAATCGAAATAGGGTTAAAAGTGCAATTAATCCAAAACATTTAAGCTTCACATAAGTCCGCCCTAATTCCTAGTGCCACATCACATGAGGCCGCATCCACGGATGCGGAGCCATCCTCTTCTTAAAAAACTTTGAACACCTTGGCATTTTCTGTCTTCGACAAAATAAAAAGAGGGAGGAGGGTAAGGCAAGAATGGAGGAAGGAAAATGATCTTTCAACCATGGAGAAATGATTTAAGTGAGAGCTTGACTTTTGTAAGAAACATCATTTTCCAATCATCAACAATCATTAAGGCATAGAAATCACTTCCAAGCCCACATGCAAATCCCCATCACTTTGTTTCTTTGTCACTACTACCTTTACAAATTTTATGATTTATAGAATCTCATTTAATGCCAAAAATCCTAATTTAAAATTTGCTTAAATTTAATTTAAATTACAATTTTTTTAAATTAAAATTTGTCATTTTAATTTATAAACATATTTTTGCATTGTATAATAGAATAATTATATTAAATCTACGTATGCATAATTATTTTTTTACTCACTAATCTATGTAAGATTTTGTACTGATTTGAATCGTCACAGTTAACAGAATATTGGAATTTCGCTGTCTTTGAAGGATGTGTTGTCGCAATCTTGAATCGTTGAAGTCATGACGTCTGTGTCAGTCATACTTTTGATTAAGCTTTTGATAATTGGATATATGAAACAAGACTCATCTCGATTACATTTTAACAAAAATATATATTTATAGTTTAATTATGCATGAAAAAGGTTATAATATTTTGAATTTATTAACACATTCGAGATAGGAAAATATGATGTATTCAAAGAAGATAAAAGAGGGTCAAAAAGGAAGAGAAAAGTGGAGCAACAAGATCTTAGAAAATCGAAGCCAAATCGAAGAAATTCAAACCAAACCTACGACTTGTGGCCAAAGTAACACATGAACAGCCGACACCCCACCTTCCATAATTGCAAGCTTTGACAATTAGCACAACGAAGAGAAACTATATTTTATTAATTATCAAAATAATTCCTTTTTTAAGAAAAAAAATTGATTTGATGCATTTTTGCCTTCCAATCCCACCTCAATGTTATTCATGTTTAATTGATAATGATGTTACTTTTTTTTTTCTTTGGGAATTAAGTGTTAGGAATTGTAGTTATAGCCATTGCAGTTATATGTTGTGAAATCTTGGTGGGTCTTTTGTCTGAACCAGAATTGTCGGTTTTTAACCAGTTTCCAATCCTAATTTGTAAAAACTGTGAAATAAGATACCAGACCATGGATAAAAATAACCTCCTAAAATCAAATGAGACTCGATATGAATTCAAAACTCAGTTCTAAACTAAGTCACATCACTCAAAACTCGATTCAAATATAATAAAATTATATATATATATATATTTAATTAGAACCTGATTGGAAAAAATTAGAATTTGCCCATATTTTATAGTTTTGATTTGAGGCTCGGCCTGGACCATGCCCACCCCTATAGATAACTGATATCTACGAACTAAAATGTTCACTCTATCATGGCTCTACAACTCAATTGAGGTGAATTTAGAGAACTAGTATAGAAAGATATAAGGTCGAGGTGAAGAACACATGCGATTCATTTGAGAGAATCCCAACTGCCCTAAAGCCAAAAATCAAAACTTTAAAAAAGTAGTGAGTTTCCAAAGTAAATGATCAATTTTATATCACCAAAAATACTAATTTATTGTTCATGAATTAAAAAATCAAAATCGAACATAGCATGTTCTAGGATCGTAATCTAACTTGGTTCCCGGGATGGGTTTCAATCTTTGTTTTGTGATTAGATTTGGTCGATTTTTGATATTACGGTCTCTTTTTTTTTAAAGTACTCAAAAACTTATATAATCTCCTAGGATCATCCAATATTCCATCGTATGTTTACAAATGAAATAGATGATCGAGCTAAAACTTTCAATTCAATCAATTATAATAGTAAGTTGCCACTTTATATCAACTATGCCCAAAATCATGTTTTTAATATATGTGAGAACACAATAAGGCACTTGATAAATGTAATATTTAGGAAAATAGGGCACTTCTGTTGTTTAATTTCAATTGAATACCCGAGCCTCGAGCTCAGTGGTCGGGTTCCTTCAGAAATCGGGTCATTGGGCCCGCCGTCTGTCTAGGCCTTGTTTCGGGTCATGGCAATAAGTGAGAGTGAAAGATTGATTTCGACTAAATTATAATATAAAGGAAATTGATGTTCATGATAAAATCATTAAAATTCAATATCCCATAAATATTTTTATGAAAAAATAATTTTTAGATAAAATTCAAAAAGAGATAGAACTTTGGAAACACAACTCTTTATTATATTTAAAATTATTTTAGACTTATTTTCTAATCAAACTGCCTTGATTATACCTTATCAACTTATAAATAATAAATAATTATTTATATTTTAAAATGTTAAATATAGATTAGAAAATCAATCATGTTTTATCATATTATTGTGCAGTACAAGAAAGCAATTCTATTATTTTTATTTATTTAAATTTTTATTTTAAAATTATAACTAGGGTTTTGAGTCACGTCTCCAAGTTTCAATCATAATTGCAGCTGCAATTGAGAGAAGTTTGGTCTTTAATTCAAGTATAAGATTCTAGGTTAATCTTGAACTCCTCTAACATGATGCACATCTACACTATTCCACATAATCATCCACATTATTGATTATTTTATTTTTATTTATTTCACGAATTATTATTTGACGATCAAAAATATTGTAAAGTATACGATAAAACTTAAAATTAAATAGTTTTATGGTTTGAACTTGGTTTTTGTTACATATTTTTAAAAAATACTAAACTATGAATTCATGAATATAATTTTATTGTTCGATCTAAGTTTGATTGCATATTTCTTTAATATTAAACTACATATATGTTTTCGCTTATGTGCCGATTAACGGGTCTTTGAACATAATTCCTTGTTAATTATATGTATATAGAATATTTGCGCGGATATTAAAAAGATAATTGTTCTGTATTGTATTAGTGTTTATTACTTATTATAAGACGGGTACGTAAAATTACATATAGAATTGGAATGACACTAAAATCTATTATAACGATGATGAATTTCTAGTCAAACTAATGTAAGATGATATTGAGCATGCATCCCAATTTATCGATTTTGGAAAAGAGAGGAATAAAAGCATTGATTTTAATGAGTCGATTTTGGAAACTCTCATTCGATTAACACTACAAGACCTTAGTTGAAATCATACACTTCATAGTTCATAGATTAGCGATGATATGTAGAATTCAAAAATAGTGATATCAAATTGTAATTTTAGATAAATTAAAAATAAAAACACGAAATAATGAAATATGAGATGTTTCCTTTTGCTCATATAAAAAATTGAATTAATATTGTAAATTCTACATTTAAAAAAAAAATTAATCTTAAAAATAAAAAGAACCAAATTAATCAAAACCGGCTCAAATCAAGCCAAAATCAATAAAAAAACCAAAATCGGGCCGAAATAAAAAACCAAAGTCAAAGCGATTAAAACACAAAAATTGAATAGATCATGACAATTAATATTTATTTTACACTTGCTTTTATCTAGTGGTGAAATCATCCTATATTATTTTTCTAGTGATTTATCCATACTTCTTCTTTATCTCTTTTTAATTCTACGCCAATTATTAGTACTTAAAATTATAATATATTATTTTTCTAGTGATTTATGCAAGCTTTTTCGATCTAATTAACCACTAATATTACCTTTAGATATGTAAAATATAGAAGCAAAATCTAGTTAATATTAAAGAAAAATAAATAATATTTGAAACGCATGCAAGAAAATTCAAGAAGATAAAAATTCGATTACCCTTCACGACCGAAGCACCACGACACCGATAAAACATTCATTATGGTTGTTTAATCCATTTATTTAATTAAGGGTATCGTTTAATCTGTAAAGATAAGCACTTTTAGGCTTGCATGGTTGAAAATTCAAAGCGCATTTGAAGATAACGGGTGTGAATTCTACCAAATTAAAGCTAAAAAGCACCATTGTGCGTGTCATTTTTTTGAATATCAAATGGCCTTTAGTGAGGTGACAATTAAACACACCAATTTCGAAATAAATAAATAAATATTTTATGTTCATTCTTAATGATAATTTTCTTAATAAATACGTTCATTTTATGCTAAAAAAACAGATTAAAAAGTGATTAGTAATTAATTATTATTTTGCTTTTGGATTAGTGGGTTTAGACATGGCAGGCCGTGAATGTGGAAAATCAAGAGAAAGGTGTAGAAATCTTTTATTTATTCCATTATTTTATGTCAAATCCTAGGATCTCACTACACATCACCTTCTAGAATATTTATCCTCGTGTTATCTCACCTCTTCATACCAATTTCATTTCAAATTATTATTTTTATTTTTATTTTTTGGGTACGAAGAACATCGTCGAACCATAGACGTGTGCATGCCTTCGATAATATTTTTCAAAGTTCATCGAAGTTTTGGGTGAATTTCGTAACTTCATTATTGTGCTTTAATCCAAAAAATTAGCTATACAAATAGAATTTTAATAAGAAATCATTTTAATTCAATGCAACTAGTAAAACCACATAGCCGAATATTAGGTTAATTTTTATATTAATCGTATTGATTATTATTAGCAAGTCGAGCCTTATTTTAAAGAGAGAATGAGAAAAGATTAAATATTAAAATTGTTAAGTGGGTAAGTAGCAAATTATTTCTTGAACTACAAAGGTAATTACATATATTATCTGCATCTTTAAAAGTCATCAATCGACCACATTTTAAACTTTAAAACAATTTTAAAGATATCAATAATTTGATTAGTAATTTTAGTCAATTTAATTTTAACGACTTGTTGATAAATAAAAATTGTTATATTAATAAATTAATAGTTTTATTTAATTTGGTTAACTTTAGAAAAAAAATAAAAATTTTATGTAATTATAATATTTTAAACTTTTTTATCATCATTAGTCAATGAATTATGCTAATTACTTTGACGAAAATCGTTAAAATCAAAGAAAAACGTAATGAAAGAGTGTTGTTAAAACTATGGTAAAGTTTAAGGTGTCAATTAACAGCTTTTAAAGTTCAAGGTAGTAACTATAAATACTCTTATAATTCAAGAGGTAAATTGACTTTAACTATGCCCAAACAGAAGATTAACCCAGTTTCTCTATTTAGAAACTATCGTTTAATAAATATTTTAGTGGGTGGGTTAAAAAAAAATACTTTGTAAGTTCTCATGAAAACTAGTAGGATTTCACCAAGTGATGACAACGTCGACGGAGTGAAACCAACTAAATAATCGATCTGATCTGAATTTAACCTAAAATTCTGAGTGGTTTCGGTTAACCATGTGAGTTATCAACCAAAATCAACTAAATATTAATTATTTCTTTACGAATTTGAATTTGATTGATTAATCGACCCGAACTCAATTTAATCTTATTTTTTGATTCGGACCAAGTCTGACTCAAATTTTGAATTGATATCGGTTTGAATTTAGATCAAAATTTTAAAATTAAATTAAAATTAATCAAACTCTATTCAAATAGTTATCTAGATTATTAGTTTGGCAGGTTCACAGTTGCAACCCTTACCCATCAAGCATGGCCTATAAATGGCGATGCCAGCCTAAGCTTTTCCACATCCCAAAATCAGAAAAAAAAAATGAGTCTCAAAGTCTTCCTTCTGTTACTTCTCGGGCTGCTGCTGCTCTCCACCTCAGCTCTCGCCGGTTACGACCGTCCCCCGCGTGGCAAAGGACCTCCCAAGGGCGGCCCTCACTCGTCGGAAGATGCTATTCCCGGCGAAAACCTTCAGCCGGACGGCAGAGGAGGCTACCAGAAACCACCGTACAAGAAGAGACCACCGGTCGTTGAAACGGAGGGTAACGGTGAGTCCGGACAGTACGATGAGCCAAAGCCACGACCAAGTCACGAACCCATCTATGGCGATCCTAGGAAGGGAGAGGAGCCACAGAAGCCACCGCACAAGCCTCCATTGGAGAACTGAGCTTAAACTCTAGACCTTGCTTTCTATGCTTTAACCTAGAATAAATCAGCATATGGAGCTTGTGTGCTTTGTGCTGATATGTTTGTACCACTTATAAGTTCTAATGAGTTCTAAACTATGGAGTTTCCTCCTACTAATCAAGTGTTATAATCTCATTCACCAATCTTCGGTTAGGTTCTAAACCCGACTCAAATAGAACCGATGCTTATGAGTTTTAAAACTATGTTACCAATCCAAAAATAGCCATTAAGGGACCCGGGAGTCATCTTTTATAGAATCAAGACAGTTAATATAAAACCTAAAAACTTGTACAGAAGTAATTGAGTTTTAGTTCTAACAACCCATAATTTTAAATTTTACGAAACAAAATGTAAATCCAAATCGAAACCAACTTGAAAATTTATGTCATATTTGGATTAGATATACAATTGAATTAAATTGTAGATTTAATTTTATAAAATTTGATTCATTAAATCGGATCCATTTCTATTAAAATCGACCCGAATCCACGAGTCCCACCATGCCAGACGATGATTATAGCACGAGAACTCCACCTTGGAACGATGGAACTCTTGAGATAACACCTTCATGGCAACGATCGTCAAAAGGTGGTAAAATCGGTGGGTGATGTGCAATGATTAGAAGCAAAATATAAAACTTCTTTATTTCAATTCCAATGAGGACGAAGAAAATTTATAGTCTACACAAAACAAAGCCGAGCTTGATAAATTAAGTTGGCCTCTAGGCGGGACCATGACCCATGTGTTGGGCGATAATGCTCGGGCGGACGGTTATTGGGTGCGCATGGCCCAATTTTGCACACAGTAGGCCTGGTGTGATGAAGTAACGTCATCGATGGGCCAACTGTCTAGCTCTTTCGAATGCCTATTAGCGGTGGTTCGACACTTGAATAGCCTGCAACCGAGTCACGGCTCCGAAAGTCATGTTCGGAACAAATATAATATAATATAATATTTATTATATTATAATGAGCCCGAGTTAGTCGTAACTCGGTTCAATTGCTTAGTTTTTTGGTTTGGCTTTTTGTTTGATTCGGTTTTTAATTATTTTTATGATGTTTTCTATCGTACAGCATATACCATACAAATTACAATCTAGTTTATAAAATTTATAATAATGTTAATTTATTATGTTATTCAAATCTATTAATATAGAAGTATTAGTTAAGAATTAAAATGAATGAAATAATTAGTAAATAAGTAATATTAGATATCAAGTATAGTATTTTATATGATTGTATCTTTTTTAATTGCACAAATTTATTTAATATTTTATTGTTTTTAATTTTTAATTTTGTTTTTAACTTTTAAAAAAAATAATAAAATGAAAATAACAAGCCAAAAAATGATGAATTTTAATTGGTTCGGTGTTGTTTGTTGGACTCTCAATTAAAATCGAATCGATTACCACCCTTACATGTATAGAATTAATTTTGAAATAATTAATATTATATCCGTAATCAATATTTTAAATAATTAAAATAATATGCTAAAAGTAAACTATAGCGATTTACTTATCTATATAGCAAAATCAAATAATCTTTTAAGTGTCATTATTTTAATGTTTTATTCAGTTTTATCTGGTTTTATTCGGTTTTTAGAATTGAAACTAAAACCGAACATATTCAATTTTAGTCGGTTCAACGTGTTTTGATTTTCTCCTTTGGTTTTTTTCTTGCTGAAACCGCACCGAACAATAGGGTTCGGTGTAGTCTCGTTTTTCGGTGCAAACCAAACCAATTTACACACTCGGTAAAAACTTCTTTTCAAAAATTGTTACGAGTTTAGCGAAGGTCAATCATTTTCTTCAAATCTCCAACATTCATAAGAGACTCAAAGAACAAGTTCGAGCTAGCTCGGTCAGCTGTAGAGATCATAAATATTACACATAAAATTACATGTCCCGATGCATAACCAACGTCCGAAGATATCCGATTAGTGCACAACATAAACGAGATAGCTGTTCTACAGCAAATACAAAAACATTCCAGTTATATTTATTTGAGGATCTCTAAAACAATCACGTTTGCGGATTGAGCCCGACGAGGAGTTAATCTCCATCTATAACTCAGAATAACCATGGTAAAATCAAGATCAAAACTATCATCTCCAATTTCTTACTGTCTACCTCATATTCTGAGAGACCCAAAATAATATGCAAGTAAATATGTCACCTGAAGAAATCGATTACTCGCTCTGGAGGAAAATTCGGCCAGCCCCACCAGCCGTCACTCTGCCAACATAAATGGATCTACTTCACCAAGATCAGCAATTAAAGGTTTTAATTCTTCTGTATTTTCATCTTCTGCCGCAAAGTACGTTGGGAATGGAAGAAGAGCGTTGTCGGGTTTCTTGTAGACAGCGTCTTTAATGAATACGAAGTTACCTTCCGCACCCGGGACCTGTAAGTATGACAAATTTCAAGTCGTTCTATTGAATGACTAGTAGCTAGAATAAAAATGCAGTTTTTTACAGTAGAGCTAGGAGATTGTGAGCAAAGAAAATTCCAATCCATCGCATTGAAATACATCTAGATGGAACCAAACATAGTTTCAAGAATGAACTTAGCAATTCCTAATATTTACTTTCTTCTCAGGAGTCCATATTGTGTTCTACTTTGTGCAAATATGAGTTTTCCCAAGAGTAAGTAAATGAAAATGAAGAAACAATTGAGAGTTCCACGAAATAATCTGCAACCATCTGATTTATGTTTCACTTCGTGCATATAAATCTTACGAGTTGCTGCGTAAGTGAGAAAATGAAAATGTGTAAATAACTAGGCATCCTTGCCGTTTGTCACGGTCCCACTACAAGCCCCGACCTTGACACCTTTCTCTTATTTTATCCCATAAGTATAATAAATTATTCTAAATCCCAAAAAATTAAGAAGGCTTAATAGAGGAAATCATACTTGTCCTTTCACCCACATCATGTTCCTAGCTGGATCGATTTTGTAAATCCAAACATTTTTCACTGTTCTCTGCTTTGCACCCATACGCCCAGGCATCTTTTTACCTTTAAAGACCTGTATAATAAACATGTACAGACACTAAATAACATTTTCCAACTGTACAATAACCAATCATCAGACACTAAATCGATTGAACACCTAATGATAGGTTTGAGTCTTTTTTATGCTAGTTCTATCGGCTCTTTTCATCTGATCAGCAGAGTCTCAGCATTATTAGCATTTATCTTTTAATATTCACATTCACATAGAAAAGTCTCTCATTATATAGATTCTAACAAATTTACATTCATTTGGACCACCATTTACATAAAAAAAATGTCAGCATTAGTAGATCTTATTTTCATAAATATTTATCAGAATTAATGAGGGAAAACCTAAATATTTTAGTATAGAAAACTAGACAACTTTGTTGCACCTCAAATCTCTATGTCAAGTATATTGAGTAACACGGAACCGTGGATAAAAAAAAACAATGGTGACAATTTACTGGAATATAGTAATTTTATTTTTAAAAATAACAGAAAGAAACCTGCTACAACCACAATGTAGCAATCAATTAAAAAAAAAAGCTAACATTCAACTAGGTGCACTAAAATATGAAAAGTAGAAATCTATTATTGGAAAAATAGAAAGCAAAATCTCACCCTTCCTGGAGCATCTCTCTGACCAGTAGAACCGGGAGTTCTATGAGATAACGATGCACCGTGAGATGCTGGCATTCCTTTAAATCCATGCCTTTTCATTACACCCTGTCATGATATATCATAATCATGAAATATATATAAAAAGAAAAGGAAGAAAAGTGAAGGCAGTTATAGATCTTTTTCATGCCAACATTAAAAAAGATGTTCAACTCATTAGAACTTTCAAGTAAAAATAAAACTTAGCTGGTTTAATTTATACATCACCAAAACTCCAACTTATAGCAGTGGAGTGTAAACAAAAGAAGCAAAATCCATTTATTTAAGGGAAAAGGCAGAAGAAAACTGGAATTGCACCAGTAATCGCAAAAACTAAGTGATACTTCTTCGCGTAACTAGAGGATCTAATCCACAAAGAATCCCATTTCATCTATAAGCATGTCAACTACCAGATTTTGGATTAGATCTTTAATTTTCACTGCATAAGTCTTAAAGACTAATGCTATCCACTCATACACCTCTTCATTTATCACTTTACTAAACATTTTAGTCTTGGTGGAGGTTCACAATATACATGCCACAACAATAAGTTTTATATTTACATATTCCTAAGTAAAACCAAGACAAGAACTAACCTTAAGTCAAAGAAGACATTAAAACATGAATTTAATTGGCGTGCATAAGAATTAAAACTAAAATACAACAGGAAATAAACAACGAGAAATGAGAAGGCAAAGCATCAATCAAATAATCAAATTAAAGAAATTAACCTGAAACCCTTTTCCTCTTGTGATTCCAGTTACATCAACGTATTGCCCAGGGACAAAATGACGTACACCAATTGAAGTACCAAGTGGAAGAAGAGCATCTTCTGTCACGGGAAACTCTCTAAGTTTTCTCTTGAGTGGGACTCCTTGAGCTCTAAAATGACCTACTTCAGGTTTTGTCAAATGCTTTGCCTTTTTCTGCCCACAACCAATCTAACTAGCACCAGAAGATAGCAAAGTTACTTTTTTTATTTACCAACTATAAGGTACTATTAACAGCTCTTATGAAAGATTGAAGAATTAAAACTGATAAATGTAACAACTCACACAAAAAGAACAATGATAAGATCCTGATTTCATGTTTTGAAGACATGTAGACTCATGTGAAAAAAACAAGTATACTACCAACCATTTTCTCACAAAATCAGAATTGAGACAGGTTGTTCACCAACCAGCTTACTATCTATCTTTCACTTAGTGTTTAAGTGGGTTTTCTCAATGATGAAGAAATTGTGTCAAAACAAACTGAATATTTACTAGAAAAACAATACAACTTTAACCCGTTTCCATAATTTCGTACAAATACATTGACGCCTCACTGATTGATATTAAAATTGGAACTAGTAAACTAAGTTATCCTCAATTTTCCTCATGTGTGCGACGTTCGAATGAGAGTCCTGAACGATGAAATCGGACCACATTTCCATAGCAAAATGAGCATCAACCAATAAACACAGCCGGAATTGTTCTTTTCCTTACTCTTGCCACTTTCCAACCAAAAAGACACACTAAAATATCGAGCGATTACTTTTATGTTTACTTGAGAATTCTTTCTCCTCAACTTCCGACAGCATTGTACACATCCAAAACAATTTTTTTTTTTATCATACAAGACAGTGATATGGAACAAAATAAGAAATATAAAACACCTGTAGAGCATTGAATCCCTCCTTTTCAGTGGTCTTCACTTGAGAGACAATATTATCATCGACCCAAAGTACGGTGATCGGAACCCTAGCACCCCATTTATCCCAGAGCGCAGTCATCCCGCATTTCACCGCAATTAGACCAGTCCGCTTCGAATTAGCAGCCATTAAAGAAGACTTAGCTTCGATCAACCGAGGGGAGTCAGGGACTATCTCGACCGAAGCTCCGGAGCAAAAACTCCTAAGAAAACAGAAGAACGGGGCGTTTGTCGAGGAGGAGCATGCTACGACATTAGTGTCAGGAGAGATGGTCGGAAGAGGACGGAGGCGAGAAACTAAGCCTCTGGCAAAAGACGACATAGCCGTAGTCATTCAGAAGATTTTCCGAAACTTGCAACCTCCGAAGAAGGTTGCCCTGCTCTGCTTCCGCCGCTGAGAATCAATCAGCAACAAATCGAGAACACCATGTGAAATGTATTGTCTATGCTTGCAAATGGAACCTTGATTAGGTTGCATACCGCGTGGGCTTTTGGGCTTTGGTCCAATCTCTAACGTATTACTTAGAAAAACGAGCAAATTCAATCTGATTTTATATTTTTATCTTAAAATAAATCTTAAATTAGAATTTATGGTTTTAAATTTTTTAAATCGGCATCAATTCTTTTTTCTTTTTTTTTTAACTCAATTTTTATTTTATATTTAAAATAAAATATATATTTTTAATTATATCTATATCAGATTTTAAGTAATTTGACATGTTTTACGATTTATTTATATATTTGCTAAAGTGATGCTATATTTACTTTATTACGTATATTTTTTAGAATATAAGTTAATGTCTGAAATAATGAATGATATGCAAAATTAATTAATTTTTTTATAATTTACTACATGCACTTCAACTGTACTGATAGCTGCTTGAGTGTGTATTTTAAGACAAGACAGTAACTATAGACTTGCTCAAAGGATTTTACATTACGAAATATTACAACACTATTGAAATCCAAAATCGATATAAAATTGGATATATTTTTAGGTCAAATGATATAGAATTTATTAGTTATCGTTTTTGGTCGAGTAATAATTATTAATACGAGAAGATGAATCAATCATTTGAAGTCATCTTTGAAGTTGTAATGCAACACAATTGAGAGCATCAAAAATGGGATATTATTCTTTCATTGTACGTGGCTGTATTTTAGGGAATGAATAGGTCTATATTATACTATTTAATCATACTTGTTACGTTATTGAACCAAAATTAAATTACTAAGGGTGAAGCTTACAAAATCTAACCAAAATAGGTGAAAAAAATTTCTAATTTTAAATAAAGTACGTTGAACCCTGACAGATGTCCGATGTAAGATCATAAACGGACGGTCGAGCCATCTGCTCGACCTACGGCAGAGACGTTTGATGGAGGGTCGAGCCATCTAAAATTTCGTGAATTTTAGAAAATTATCCAATTTATCATAATTTTTTTAATACAGAAAACAGAAAAAATACCACGTGATTTAGTGTTAAAACTTCATAATGCTATAACTTTGTGCTTAGTGGTCCGATTTGAATGCATAGTATATCGATTTTATGCTCCTTGTCACAATGTACAACGATTTAGTGTTTAAAATCCGCATTCAAAAAGTTATAGTGAATAAGACAATCGGTGAAAATTTACCAAACTTTGGAGAATACTATCTTACAGGATTGTAAATGTGTAGTAAATATTTCAATTAATTTAAATAAAAATTTCCTACTCAAATTAAATAAGAAAAATTGATCTTCTATTTAGACGATTGCTAAAGTGTCAAGCAGATGACTCGACCTTACATTGAATGTCTGATCAAAACGATTCTGACCCTACATCGGATATCTGCTAGGGTTCAACATGCTTTTTTTTAAACTTGAGATTTTTTTTTTACTTAATTAGGCTTCAATTTAATTTTTTTTTGTAATTTTAACTCTTTAATCAGAATATCTATTGAATTATGATTAATATATTGTATTTTTAAAAATAAAATAATTAAAAATATTGGAAAAAATAATAATTAATAAAAGACGAAGAATATTGTGAAAGAACAGAGAGCCGAGGGAGAGTCAAGTTCAACAGGGGAAGGTTTCATTCACGCTCGATTTGGGGTCAAATTCAGAGCTTTCTTCTCTCTCCCGAAACTTTCCCAAGCTGCCGAAGATGGCGAATCAGACGATGTAGACTCTGTTGAAATTTGACGTTCCCCTCTCGAACTTATAACTTCCTTTGAAAATGGCGTCTCAGTTGCAGATGAGCCCCAATTTGGAGCAGTTCCATGGCGAAATTCAGGATCATTTTCGTGCCCTCTCGTATGTCGCCACCTCTCTCTACCTCTTATTTAATTAATTTGATCTAAGATGAATTAAGTTTTTAAAGCAATTATTGATATCCGGTCCGTTAATGTGGGATTTTTTGCCGGTTATTCCTGATAATTAGAGCACCGGACGTGTACCATAAAAGAATGTAGGACAGGCATTCACCAGTGAATTCAAAGAGGATAGCGTTCATTATTTCGTCCTTTACTCCTTTCTAGATAGTTTTGGCTCATGGTCTAATTTCTATTTTAAAAGACCGGCGACTTCGACATTTGTAACATCTGCTAAATACTTTTAGCTTTTAGAAGTTTCTCGTAGATAATTACTTGCAGAGTTCAATGAAGTTTTCCCGAACTAAATTTAAACAACAAAAATTTTAGGTAAGCTAATCGCAGAACAGCAGTAACTGTATAAGAAACCTTTATATCTTGCTTTAGGGAATAAAATTTTAAAAATATATTTCTTTTTCTTTTTACATATTTTGTAGATTAGTAGCAGAATATTTACACCTTGTTCGATGGATATATTTTATAATGATCTCACTCAAATGACAGAATTGGGTTCCAAAGACTGGATAAGATGAAAGACTCCAACAGACAAAATAAGCAGTTAGAGGAATTTACAGGAAAGATGAGAGAATGTAAAAGGTATGGACCAACTCTGCTCTCTTATTAGTTATATACATGTTCATATGTATATGTATATTTATATATAGGTGAAAATGAATGATATGCTTGGTGAATGGTGATTCTTAAAGGGTTCAGGATTGCATGGATCTAATTCCTTGTTTACTATCAAACACATCTTTCATCCAATGCTCCAAGTTTACCTTCCGTGGAACCTAGTTGTTTGTTAACTTTGGTTGTTTTATACTGAGGCATGATTCCATGACTCCAAGGGCTTTTCATGCTTTCATAGATCTTGATTTTCACTGTTTTAACCAAGTTCAATGCACAGATCCTCTGTTATCTGTAGTGATCTATATTATTTTCTAAGTGGATTTTAGTGAGGAAAATGCATGACTAGAGTATTTTTCATGTACCATAGTAACAATTAATAACCACTTCAAAATTTGAAGGCCTGTTTATTAATATCCCGTGACTGAAGTAAGTAGGAATTTATTAAATTTAAAACCAATTTTGCAGATTAATAAAAGAATTTGATCGTGAAATGAAGGACGAAGAGGGGAAAAATCCACCTGAAGTAAATAAGCAACTCAATGATGTGAAACAATCTATGGTAATCTCATTCAGTCTTTTTTCTGCCCTCTTGATTACATGAATGGTTTTATGCCTACAGAATAACTGTAATTTACGAGAAACATGTACTGTCATCTATTGTATGCTGTCGGTATCATCTTTTATCTTCCTATAATTAGACGAGGAAATTGCAATGACTTAGAAGAAAGTATTCTGTCCTACTTTATAAAAGAGACCAACTTGTAATTCAATTATATTTAGTGGCTACATTAAACATGGCTATGTGGCATTAATATGCAATATTATGCTATCTATCCGGTTTCTGTTCTTTTCTCATCTTCTTAATTAGTGAAAATGCTTGCTTTGAAAATTCATGATTCTGTTCTTAGGTTCCTTATATATGACAAACTGTTACAGCTCAAATAAATTAGGCTGACTTAGTGCTTTTTTTGTTCAACTTTTTGATTTTATGGGAAGATAATTCCTTGATTTTATGTTTTTCTTTGGTTGCTCCTTGGCTTTTAATTGATTTTTTTTTGTGGTACTTCAAATTCTGCAGATTAAAGATTTGAATTCATTTGTTGCATTGAGGAAAACGTAAGTACCCTTGTTAATATCTTCTCATGGTTCATATCTTACTTAGTGAGAGTGCAATTGTCCTTGTGAATGTTTCAAACTAGCGTAAAAGCACTCAAATTATCTCCTGAAAACTTGCTTCAAAGTCGTCGAGTGCTGATTAATTTTTTTATTGGACGACTTATTTGGTTTTTTAATAGAAGGCGAATGTGATGCTTTAGAAGTTTCAAGAACTTTTTGTGTTTGGTGAAGCAGTGTCATCAACTTATTCTAAAAGTAGTTTTAACAGGTTGATGAGTGTGCTTTTTCCAAAGTGCTCTCTTTAAAATGAGTGTTATGTCTTAATTTACTTTGAACTTCACCCTAAAATAGATTTTATGGCGCTAATCATATTTCTACAATTTTATGAATTATTTATTATCATTTTAAAATTTCCGACGTCTTAGATTTTCTCAAATAAAAAGTGAAATAAAATTAGAGATCAAGCATTTTAAATATTGAAGTTTGTTTAGAGGGAAAAAAATTATAGCTCTAATAATTAATTTGTTGAGTGTCAACTATCAAACATAATTGAGTTTAGTAACTTGAAATAAGTTTGTCTTTTCCAAATCATGATTGTTCATAAAATAAATGATTGAAAAAAAGCTCTTGATTATTATATAACATATGCTTTATCAATTTATCCTATTAGTCTACAAAATTTAAAGGTAATTTATAGTTGTGAACATTTAAATTTTCTCTAGCCAAACACTTGACTGTTTCTTTATTCAAACATATTATTTTCCAAATAATTGTGATTATAAAAAAAAAGCTAAACCAGTTTCAAAATGTGCGATAATAATTTCTGGTTGATCTATTCAGTTTTTGACGTTGTATTGTCTTAAGGCTTGTTGCTTTTGGCCTTGGTTATCTAAATGCAGCTACATGAATAGTTTTGATCATAAGAGGGTTGAACTTTTTGATATGGGAGCAGGAGTTAGTGAACCCACTGGTGATGAAAATGTCCAATTGGCATCAGGTGAGATTATGGTGTTACTTCAAAATTTATAGCTCTGTTCAATGTGCAGACAAGGAACAAATACTGCATATATCTTGTTTGTAAGTTGTGCATGCAATCTTTTTATTCATGTACAAGGATACTACATTGGGGTCGACCATTGATAATGGTGGTACAAGACATTTTGGTCTCAGTTTGTTATAGGAAGAAATGTGGAAACTTGTCGCTATTTGGAACACGATACTAACTAATAGGTTTTGAGAAAGGTCTAAACCGTTCAAATTTATATTTTTTAACTGATTTGTGACTTTCTAATGCCTCTCTTGAAAATTATATGACAGCTAAATCTGTTTGTGATCTTTGGGGCTGACATTTATTTTCTTCGTCTTGTAGCCATGTCAAATCAAGAACTTGTTGACGCTGGAAAGAAGAAAATGGACGAGACTGACCAGGCTATTGAACGATCTAAAAAGGTGAGCGTCTATTTCATTTGTGTGTATGCTTATTTAAATTTTCAGATCTTATTCCTCGCTCTGTTCAGGTTGTCGAACAAACAATTGAAGTAGGAACTCAAACGGCTGTTTCTTTAAAGGGCCAAGTATGTACTTCGCCTAGTGTTCTTGTGTTTCATTGTTATAGCTAATATTTCATATTGTCAAGAGTGAAATAAGGAGAAAGAATAATATGCTTACGATGAAGCCTTTTTCCTTAAATCATCATTTCTCTTTTGCAGACCGAACAGATGGGTCGTATTGTGAATGAGCTTGACACAATTAATTTTTCAATCAAGAAAGCTTCCCAACTTGTGAAGGAGATTGGTAGACAGGTGAGTAAACTCTTATCCATCTCAATGCCTATTGTGTTTCTTCTTGGGACGTAGCTTTTTATAATGTCTTCTTTCCTTCTACAACAACACAGGTTGCTACAGATAAATGCATTATGATGTTTCTTTTCCTTGTTGTCTGTGGAGTAATAGCCATAATTGTTGTCAAGGTTAGCTCCTTTCCGTTGGTGGTATTTTCTTGCAAAAGCATCTGCTCTTTGAATGATAAGATAGCCTCTGTCGCAATGATAAGATGTTTGGTGGGAGGTTATGTGCGATATGTAGCTTTTTTTCGTGATATCTGTCATATTTGATCGCAAATGCCTGTGTTAGGGTCCGATTATGTACATTTTCAGGTTGTTAAACCCAACAATGGTGGCGGCAGTGGCAGCAGCAATTCGGGATTGGCTCCTCCAGCTGCGAGTAGGAGGCTTCTGTATCTGATCAACGATCAAGATTTTAACTACACTTAGCGGCAACCAAAATCAGTGTATTTAAAGCTTCTCTTTCGCTCCTTTACCCTTCACAAATTGAATGTTGTCTTTGATTTTGATGAGGTGTGCATATCCTGTTTTGGATCAAAATTGAGTGGCTACACATATTCTGTTAACCTTGTGTAGATTTCATCCAGAGTTAGTATAAAATTCTAACTTCTTGACATGTCATTAGTAAATTAAATCAATTCAAATAATAAATAATTATTTATATTTTTATTCATTAAATGTATTATATGACTTAATCATGCAACAACACATTAGAAAATTTGACAAAAAAATATGATCAGAGAATAAACTCACTGAACTTACTCTTTCATTTTAATACGTTGGTTATGAACACAGTTCCTTGTAGTCGCCAAAAAGTAATGGCAAACTTCAACATTCTTCAAAATTTTGCACACATTGTGAAAATTAGAGACTAATGATCAAGCATTACACCCTCTTTCAAATTTCTCCACATGCACGTGTTCATATGTTAAAAGGGTCTTGTTATTTTAATATTCTACAGTCGTAACTATCCAAGACAGTGAACTATGTCCAGTTATAAAACTTTCAATAAACAAATAAAAGATGAACACAGTTTACGATTCATATAATCAAGGTAAAAGGGGTTGCTATCAAGCCAATCAATAGGTATCCAAAAACTGAAGCTCTCTGACATCTCCAGGTATCTGAAACTGATTTTAAATAGCCTTCTAATTCTGTTTATTTTCGGATTAGGTTTCCTTCGCCTGTCCCCTTCAGAATTACATATCAACCAAAAAGGAATAAAAGTGATGCAGAGAGATGGATCTGTTCGAACTAATTCGACGAGGCAGATAAGAAGGAATTGGAAGTAAAACTTGTACCCAATCTGCGATCTTCAGTTGTGCACCCACAAGGGTTCGAACGAGAAAGGCCTTTCATCTCGGGTGTAAGTAGGTTGAGCAGCAGATGAAGGGGCCTGCACAACTATTGGGAGAACCCATTCATTCTTTTCTCTTCCCTCTATCAAAAGAGGGTGTTCATACCTGAAGTTAAATACAGAGTATCTAAGAATTTTGGGCCAAATGGTTTGAACAAATAGAAGAGGTGCAGAGCCCTCATTTGGCAAGTTCTATAATTCAACTTGGAAACCAGTCTTTTTATGATATTCTCTTTTCGACTGTTACAAGTCATTATTAGCTCAAACAATTTTAATTGACCACCCCCTAAAGATTGTATTTCTGGAAACTGTACGACATGCAATAATAAAAATGCCCCAATGAATGAGATATACTGAGTTGAGATTGCCAATGTTTAGATTAACCAAACGTATATTGGAGAGGGACATAATACACATACCTGGTCCAGTCTATATTCTTGGGAGTAGTAAAAAATTCAAAGCGAAGAGACCATTGAACCATTACGTGCGGAGTGGAAAAGGACATGGGACCATCCATGGGAATGGAAAAAAGAAAGCTTGTCTGAATCAAATCAGCAACGACCTCATGATAATCACTCTGAACCTACAAAAGGACACCAGCAAGAGTAAGAGACTTTTGACTTGAATGATTTCTTCTGTGCATTATAACAGGGTACAGTATGCTCAAGAAAGACTGAAAGTTTTCATTTCTCGCATGAAATAATTATAAGATAATATAGAAAGATAAATACTCTAAATAAGATATACTTGGAAACACTACCAGTACAACAATTTACCTACCGTACGAGAAAGCCAAACTAAATGAATAAATCCTAAACACTATAAACCCATTCAGCAAAAAATTAATATTGTTCTAAAATAGCTACTTAACTCTTTAATGAAGAGAATAACTTTATGTGGAAACTAAAGAGTCCGAAAAATTCCAGAACACCCAATATCAAGATAAGCCTGCGCTTCTTGGACCCTGTGTATTAACTAAAAACCTTTTTGATAACAAAGCTTTGGCTGTCCATATGCGCTACAATAAACTAATTAAAAAGAGTAAAAATGAAGTATCTAGTACGCTAAACAGAACAACGATGTGTGAAAAGAGCAAGGGATTTCTCTTCAGAATTTTGATCGCATGTACATGACTTTCCATGAAAGTATCAAGGCGAACAATTGGATATTTGGGATTCATCTCTTCCAAAATGAGGTATAAATATAGAAATTTCTGAAAGAATTTAGAAGTTAGCAGAGAAAAAAGGCCATAGATGTTCGTTCAACGGTCAACTAGTTATCTTTTTTCGTTGACAATGGTCGATATAGGAAGAAGAAATGGAAATCACTAAGTGTTAGGTGGTGTCAGCTATCTATTACTTGTGGATTACAAAACAACTGCAAGAAATTTTTTAAAAATTATGAACTTGTAGGTATTTGATGGAGGGGAATCCAAATTTGTTTAGGGTTCCATCATACTAAGAATTCAAATTCATGATTACAGTGACCGTCTCCCTTTTTTTCTAACACTACCCATTGAAACAGAGCACCAATGCTTGCAGGTAGAACTTGTAAGTTAAAACATCAAATTGTTCCTAAAACAACCTATGACCGTCGTATGCTAAGATGGTTTTCTTCATTCTTGCTTTGAGGATCTATCTGATAGACCCCTCCTATGAAGGATCAAATGTCAAGAACAAACCAAGAATAACAAGATAAAGATGAAGAAAATGATTGATTATACGATAAAGAACATACACGCAATTAGAGGAGCTTGATTCCACCGAGCTCGTTAGCGGCGGCTCGTCACCCCCACGAGCACATTAATGGCCGGTCTACACTCTCAAAATAACCCTAAATTTTTCCTTCCTTATATTATCACTAACAACTCATATTTATAGATAAATCTAAAACCCTAATACCCATTAGACTTTATCATATTCTAATACCCTAATACCTATATAGATTGTGCCTTATCACTATCCTACTCAGTTTATCATCTTTCTTATCATTATTTTTGTTCTTCACAAAAATAAATAAATAAATAAAATCAAACACAAACTTACCTTCGTTATAGTTGGAGAATTCCTTCTAGAAGGATGGACAAAATGACGATTTATGGTCTCTGAAGTCTCCAAAGTTATAGACACCTGAAACATAATTTTGGGCAGCGTGTAAGGTCTACAATCAATAAATTAGTAACTATCACATTTGACTAAGAGTACCAAGAGTTACCTCTAGACATCTCCTAGCTCCTTCTTCATGAAAAAAGGTAAGAGTCCCCCCTATCTATAAAAAAAACTATCAATACTTTCTAAATCATTTCTCCACATTTGTAAGTCTATGACAAAGACATAAAAAATCAAGAAAAGAAACACCACGAGAATATATTACCATTTCACTAAAATAATATGTTGAGTCAGGATTTTTTGGGGAAAATCTAAGTAGAACTTGGTCATCCAGCCTGATATTGTAAGATCGTCCGCGAAGAAAGCCTTCTGCTGCAGAAATGAGAAGTAGTTCAGCTATTAGAAATATAACTACAAACAAGACACTTCTGCATTATTGAGTTACGACCAATATGAGATGATATATTAAAATATGAATCTAGGGTTTCTTTTCATTTTCTAGCGTAAGAATGCAATAGTTTACATGTTGTAAGTATCAGCAGCCCATGAGAGAATAGATAAAATATAAACCTAGGATTTCTTTTCATTTTCTAGAGTAAGAATGCAATATTTTACATATTGTATCAGCAGCCCCTGTGCCTCCTGAAGATGATGTTCCCGGGTCACCTTCAGCAGAAATACGTTTAACTAGCTTCGGCTGCTGAGGTGATAAAATGCCTGAAACATGATAACTATGACTATAAGTAGAAGTTCAAAAATACAAAAAACAACAGAAAAACTCAAGTTTGTTTGATAAAAAATCAGAAAGTTTAAATGAGGAAAAGAAATTTTAAGTTGGGTTGACCGTTGACATAGGTACTTGCAAATAGTGTTTGTGACTCACCTGTAGTATCATATGATACTTCATTCACAGTCAGCCAAGGACGAGCAATATTTGAAGAAAAACTAGCACGCTCTCCATCAAGATACAAATTGTCTTTCATTGAAGACCTTGGTGCATATGATTGCAAAGACAATGAACTTCCAAAGTTTCTACTCAAAGATTCTCTCATCGGATTGTATGATGAGACAGATGAGTCCTCATCCCTTGTGCTCTCATATCCTTCTTCAGCACCGTTGTACATATCATTTGCTCTCACCTAACCAACCAGCTGTAGCTAAATCAAATAAAATAACGCAATACAGCTGCAATACTTCAAGCATTATCTAAGAGGACATATAAAATAATCGCCACCCTCTTATAAAAGGGGAAAAAAGTATTCTTCAGGCCCCAAAAAAGTGGACGCTTGCAATCCATAGTGTGAAAGCTTATTAAAAAAAATGCAGGCATCAATAAGCATACCCAATCTGAGTCCCCATCTATCTCTTTCCAAAATATGTTCATTTGGATGGCTGTAGAAGGAACTGTTGCTGGCACAAATTGAAAAGAGCAAAAACGTTTTTTCAGCTATTACATTATCTTAGAATAAAGTCCACAAATTGATAATAATACATTATAACCAGAAATGAAGAGGTAAAAAACATCCAGACAATTACTGTTATTATTAAGCCATAAGAACATAGTGGGCTTATGACTGAATAACTAGACCAGAAGTGCATAACTACCATGAAGTGAGATGACAAAAATATAAAACATCTTTTTACAGTTAGTGTTTTGAGTTCAACAACTAGGCAGGGTGATGATGGCTCAATCCTCCAAGACAATTCTAGAAAGTATGACCTCATAGCTAAATAAAAGATCACAGAAGACGGTAGAGTTGTAGGTTTTTTGTCAACTGTGTCTCTTATGATTAGAGTAATCTTATTCAATGAAGAAAAGACTTAAAAAATATTTCAAAATCCATCAAAAAAACATAAATTCATGCACCTGAGATTTATGATCTAAAGGAAACGTCTCATACTCAATTGCTAGAGATGCTATATGTGAAGTATTTACTACCTAAGTCTTCACGTTTGTAACCAGACAGTATTTTTTTAACCTCAACTGAATAAGAAAAATACCCAACACTCCTGGCTGAAATTTGTATTCAAAATGTTAGATGGCGAAGAATGTAATAGGACCAAAAATGTTACTATCCAGCACGCCTGAAACATCATTCATATAAATTTCTTTTTTACAGAATTGTCCAACAAAATAAACCTGTAGTAGTCATGTAACATAAATTGAACTAATTAAACAAACACATGAATAAATCATAGTAAAAATATTTTAAGATTCTGGAGTCAGAAACTACTAAATTTTTCAAAGAGCATAGAAATAAATTTTGTCCAACAAGAGTGAAAGGTAATAAAAACAGTTGACTAATTAAATTTCAAGTACGCTAAAAAAAATAGTAAAATTAGATCAAGAAACCACTTAGGCATTGCAAAGTAATTTGAAATGCCAATGTCTTTACATTGCTCGCCACATAAATAATTTATTGAAAATTTTAAAATAATTTCAAGGGTTAATAACAACACATTAATTGCATTTCAAATTACTTGGCAATGCAAAAGCGCTTTCTTTATTTAATTTTACTATTTTTATTACCTTTTACACTCGTTCGAAAAATTTATAACTATGCTATTGCAAAAATTAAGTAGTAGTCTCCGAGTCCAGGTTGTTAAAAGATATTTCCTAGGATTTATTCATGTGTTTGTTTAATTAGTTTAATTTATGAGATATGACTACTTCAATTTTGTTTTAATTTATGAGATATGACTACTTCAATTTTGTTTTAATTTATGAGATATGACTACTTCAATTTTGTTTTGTTGGACTTTTCCGTATAGTGAGATTTATGTGAATGATGTTTGAAGAATGCTGGACAGTGGACAGCAACATTTTGGACTTTTCCGTATAGTGAGATTTATGTGAATGATGTTTGAAGAATGCTGGACAGTGGACAGCAACATTTTCAGTCCTATTACATTCTCTGTCATCAAACATTTTGAATACAGAATTGGGGCAAGATTGAGGTTGAAAGAATAATTTCTGGTTATAAACATCAACAAGGCCACAACACATTTTTAAGCGCTGTGAATCTATTTTCCAGAACTCTCACATAAAGCATTGGGATAAAAAACAATAACGAATAGAAGAGACTGATCTCACCTTCATTTTGATTTTCAACAATGTTAGTGCTTTTCTGACTCACCCAGACTTGTAAGGGCACACGAGCTTCCTAAATCAATTATGCCAAATAAGAGAAAATAGGACAAGTGTACTATGCAAAGAAAAGTTGTTGAGAGCATTGAATATGCATCAACTAGCATTCCACACACACTGGACTCAAAGAGCCCTAGAAATCTAACAGGCTTGAATTACAAAAGTGTTAATCTGTGCAGTGTAGTTTAGATTGAACATGAGATCTTTCTACTGAACCCCAAAACTAAGGAAACTAACCATTTCCAAATGATCTTTCACCGACTCTTTGTGAGAGTGACCATTTTCCAATTTTAGCCATCTTCCAGATAATGAGATTCGGACATAATATAAATAACGAATAGTGGAGCCTTTGTAAGAAGGTGGTATCACACTTGGCATCACAGTTCGTACCATATCTACAATGGGTTACACATCGCATATGATTAATTCAACTTCAGTGAAAGCAACATTGCAAATTCAACATACGTAGAATTCTATATAATATACTCAGAAGGTACAAAATAACTATTCACTATTGTGAGATCAGTAATTTAGAACAAGATAATAATAATAATAATAGCATCTCAACCATTTATGTGGTGAACAAACTCTTAAAGAAATATAAGGATTATTCATGTTGTTTGCCAAATAAATTACATCTGGTACATCCCAGCAGGTTTAGATCAATGCAGACGCGAACTTTTCATCACCGAGTGAATGAAAGTACTCTACGGATATAGTTTAACAATACAAATTTGTTTGAAGTCATTGGTGGAAAGCTATTTATTAGAACTAACTGGCACAGATTAGTTATACACTCAGTAAGATCTCCACATCAGGTTTGATACAGATAGTGGTTTCAATAATTATATTTATTAGAAAGCTATTTGAGAGTCCACTGTATACAAAAATCTATAAAGCAATATGAATAATTTGTTCCAAATTATATATGGATGATCAGTAATCGCACAAGCGCCTAAAAGAAAATCATTTCCGTGCTTACATGACTTTGTAGTCCCTGGCGACATGATCTCATTGGAAGCCATTACTGCCACTGAGCCGACCATGAAAAAATGTTCACCTGCGAGAGTCAATGTAAACCTTAACAAGGGAGAGCAAAAGCCTTGAAATAAAACCCTAGTGAAATTTTCTCTGTAAGTTTTATAGCTTCTTGTCTTTCGAATTCTTCCATTTCTATAATTACCAATTTTCCAAATAATAGACAAAATTTGATAATCAACTTCGCACTGGAAAGAAAAAACTGTTTAAAATGGATGTATAACAAGTTAAAAACAGCTCCGAACCTCTCCGTTGCTTGGATCCGGGGACCTGCTTTTGGGTAGCAAACCATTGCGTATCAAACTTCTGCAATCCTTTGATTTCGAAGCTAAGACGTTCAATCAAAATCGCGCATTCCATATGAGGAACAACATTGCATATCTCGACAGTGACAACAACCGGATCGCCAGGCCTATATACATCTTTATCCGTTTGAAGCTTCAGGCCAGGAGTAGCATCACTGTTGGTAGAATTATCTACCGTATTAGAAGCAACGCCGCCGAAAATAGAAAATCCGGAGGCAAACATTAGACTTCGAATTGGTGGCCTTTCGATCTCTCCGTACTTCTCCTGTTTTTGGTTATTCACGGAATGCAGATGGAGTAAGCAGGGAGAATTTCATGCGGATTATGAAGAGAAGACGCAGATGGTGAAAAGATCAGCAAGAGATTTGTGGATCGAATGGATTTTGTGGAGGAGGCAGTTTCTTCTTCGCGGCAGAGTAATCAATCAGATTCAGAGGAATCAACGACCAGGTAATGAATGAGCTTCTACAAAGGGGTCATCTATAGAGTGGGATCAGAAGAAAGTCTTTGGTTCGGTTCGGTTTGGTTTGGTTGGTTCAGCAGGATCGGGTCAGGTACGATTTTTGGATAAATATCAAGGTTGACAGTTAACTACTATAGTGTCGTGGAAAATGAATTTATGAAGTTGGGGTGGAGCCGGCCAATCGGGTCGGTTTTTGAAAAAAAAATTAATATGAATCGATGAGCAACTAAAACTAATCGGATAATCAATTGGATTCGAATCTGACCAAAAACTTCAGGTTCGAGTTCACATTCAGTTTCGTAAAATTGAAACATGACTTATCGATCCAAGTCATCTAAAATTTAATTATTTCTTCATAAATATTGGGTTGAATCAGTTCACCAACCATCCTACGAATCGCTTCTTATAAATTGAATCTGAACTCATAATAATTGTATAATCATTCAAAACCGAATCTGATACAAAACTTCGAGGTGATATCGATTTCAGTTCACATCATTTTTTTTAAAATTAAAACCGATTCAACCCAACCTAAATAATCGGTTCGAGTCTGTTTGGTGGGTCCCTCTGATCCGACAGCCACCCCTAGTTCAAAGGCTTGTGCATTGGTTGGTTTGTGCCAAATTTAGAACGAATGGATTGGACAAGATTTGTCTTAATATATTGAGACCAAGTAAGTAATATCTGTAGTTTGGTTTAAATGTTGAACCGAAAAAAACCCAAAAGTTTGCGAGATTGAATTAGTGATTTGCAAACCGAAAGATAGTGTTTTTCTGTCGTTTGATTTAGATCTAAAGATGATTTGATCTTAATATCTCTTTGCTCCAAAACCATGCTAAATCCAACCGAACCAACGGTTGGATCAATTTGACGGGTCAGCAATTTAGATATTGGTTCTACAAAGAAGGGTAGACAATCTTAGGAGGCGGAAGTGAACGCGAGTCGGTTTCTTAAACGACCATAACCGACCCAGACAGTCTATGGATCGAGAGTCGAAACCCAAGACCGGCTCAGAACCCGTAATCCATTTCCAACCCCAACTCGAAAAAAATTGGTTTAGATAACAAATATTCAAATGCTAATCACCAACTCAATCAGCTATGCAAACATCTTTGCAAGATCTGACTTAACACAACGAATCACTCTATTCAAATCGATTCTAAACCCTCCTACGAATTCATTTGACTAATTCACATTAAAAAACAGTTTATAAGTGAAAAAAACAAACAAATATGGGTTCATAAAATGGGCTAACATCATTTCCAGTAATATTTGAACGATCGATACACGAACAAAAGATGAACGGAAAATCAAGCCCCTTTGACCTTCAAATGAAAAGATGAGTCTCTACTTCTTTCTATGGCAAAGTCATTTGAAAAGAACAAAATCTACAAAATTAATGTCATGGACTCCTACTTTATACACATTCAGACTCACCAAGAACACTAACCGTTGGGAGGAAGTTGCGCTGGTTTCGATTTATGACCCATCAGCTCGGGGAAAATGGGTCAAATCTAAACCTTCCTTTGGCAAGGCAGACATAAGTGAACCCAATATCCCATCAGAGCTAAGGGTCAATCCACTCTGCATTATCAAGATAATATTAAGACGACTAGAATAAAATCTCATGTCCCATCAATATCCATCTTAAACTTTTTTTGGGTAAATATCAAAATTATGAGAACAGATGCAACATATATCTCGAGCATTAAAACTCGTCAATAGACACTTTGAGCTTTATCATAATTTTAATTAACATCATGTCATTATGTTTTTTTTAGTTTAACCATTTTCATCATATAGTTAACATAATTCATCAATTGATTGTTATAAAAAAAAAAAATTTTAAGTCTATAATTTGATGAAAACTTTTATTTTTTTTATGTTAATCGAGTTAAATAAAAATAAAAATTTATTATTACAATATTTTTATTTCTTTACAAGTCGCTAAAATTTATCAAATTGATGAAAAATGTTAATTAAATTGATTAATATCTTAAAATTAATAAAAAATGTGATGATAAAATATTTGTTAAAATTACGTTACATTTAAAGTGTCGATTGACGACTTTTAAATTTTGAGATATCTATTTCAACTATCTTTATACTTCAGAAGGTAAATTGATATTTATATATTTTTTAAGTCAGATATACATGTGGAAGAAGAGGGTTTAAGGATCGACCTCAGGCTGGAATCTAAGCATGTCAGCTTGGGCCATTGCTTCTGCTTGGGCTATTCTTTGCCTGAATGTTTTTGCCATCTCCTCTGCCTGTAAAACATAATTATAAACACCATTAATCTCTGCGTTTCAAATTCTCTACATCAAGACATAAAGTGATTCCACAAGAAGAGAAACTGGGTAGAGATACTCTCTTCCAACATTGTCTATTTTACCAAACGACATGATTACACCGATAGATGGATATCCATATCGGAACTGGAAGACTTGTTGATGTCCATCCACACCATATAAATAAAATGTGATACTGTAACAAGAGTACCTTCTCAAAAACAAGTTTTGGGTTGCGGATCATGTCGCCAGGAGTAGGTTCTAACTTCTTGGTAGAAAGACTGACTCGGCCTCTATCGCGATCATGACTCAGTATCATAACCTATCCATGAACAAGAATTTCAGCGTAGTCATCCAAAATAGGGGAAAAAAGAAGAAAAAATTTGCATACCTTGAGAATATCTCCAGGTTGAAGAACTGATGCAATGTCAGAGATACGATCATGACTAATCTGACTGACATGAAGAAGGCCATTGATTCCACCAATGTCAATAAAAGCGCCATAAAGTTTCAAGCTCTGAACAGTTCCTATGACGACTGATCCAATTTCTAGCTGTCCCTGGCTATCAGCCATTGCTTTGCGGTTACTGAGGATAAGTCTTGATTGTTCCTCATCCACCTCCACAATTTTTAGAGGAAGATCCTTCTCAAGAAGCTCCTCAGCAACTGATTTCTAATTACATTAGAAAGTATAAAAGTGACTGTCAATGAGAATTAGGAAGAATAACAACCTATTTAGTAATATTTATATTTCAGAAGCCTGGTCACTTTAATTTCATAATATGAAACAAGAAGGTAAGAGCAGTGAACGTTCATTTTTATGCTATTTGTCAAAATAAAACTAGCAAGAGCCTAAAAAATCAATTATATCAGACAGTCAGGGGACTAACCGTGGATATCTGAGAGAAAGGAACAAATCCTCTCAGACCTTCCACAACTACAACGACTCCACCTTTGTTTGCACTAACAACCTGCAATACATGAGAAGAAAAAAAAAAAAATTAACATTGCAAAAGTTCCAGATATTAAATATTTAACAAAGGATCTAATAATTGTTCAAGATCCTGGGTACCCAAATAATTTTATGGGCTACCAATAGAGAAGAGATACATATGAACTAGGAGTTGGCACAGGCCGGGAGGGGCCGTTTTGGTCCATTTTTGAACCGGCTCTTGCAGTTCCAGGTCTAAAAATATTATCTGAAATTGATTTTTTAAACCGAGAACCTGCCCGGCCTGGCCTGTTAAGCGCACGTAAAAAACCACAGTTCATGGGCCGGTTAAAATTTTAAATAAAAATTAAAAAAATATTTTTTTAAATATTTTGATTATATTAAAATTTAAAATATATATAACTTTGAATATTTTTATTATATTTGGGTTGAATTTTTACATTTTAGGCCAATTTTTTGGCATTTTCGGGTTTGTGTTGATTTTAACGGTTCAGATTTTTGGTCAAAAAGTTTGATCCACGAGTCGGGCTGGCTTCACGATTTTTCCCTAAAAACCGTGAACCGGGCTGTGGTTTCGGATTCCCCGCGGGCTCGGGCCGGTTTTGTCCACCCCTAATATGAATAGATAGTTGGTATGCAAATACCTACCTTACCCTTGACAACAACATCCTCAGCCAGAAGCTGTCTACATCGCTCCCAAGCAAGGTCATATTGGATAGATCTCAAGCTAAGGACTAGACTATCATCAGCTTCATTCTCACCAATGATTAAAAATTCTTCCTTGAGACCAGGATATATGCCTGCTTCCTCTACATGTCTTATTTTGTGAATGCAAGCCTCTTGAACAGGTAAGTAAGCAGATGATTTTGCAGTGATGTCAACTAATGCTCCATTTGCATCGGTAGAGAAAACTGTTCCTTTGACCTGGTAAGTCACACATAAAATACCATTAGCTCATCTCGATTATTAGGCAATCATTTTTTGTTGCATTTGGCATATTTTGATGAAGAATTTATTGATTCAGAGATTTGAACTTTGACTTTGTAATCCACTTTGGTGGGAAACTAGTATTTGCTTGTTCAAAATTGTAAAAGAATTTGAGGAGGACAATATTTTTCAAAGCACAACCTCACTATACGTGCTTCACTGAAATCAGGTGGTGATAACCTTGTCTTGTCTATAAGGAAAAGAAAGTGAACATAATAAGGCTTTTAAATGAAACGTCTAAAAAGAAAAAGGAACTCTGAGATATCTGGTGTGGCACTCTATCCATCTAGTTCAAACAGTCACAAGAACACTGTTTGGCCATTATATCAAACTTCATTGAATGTTACAATGAGAGTAAAATCTAAGGGAAACATGAAAATTTTTCTATAAGAAACAACAACAATACAGGTCAGAATCTCAAGAAAAAAAGGGACTATGAATCTGGAATTATAATGCAGAACAAATCAGCTGTCTTCATAGCACAGTTTCACTACAGGTTAGGTAATTATCGAACAGAGAACAAATTTCTCTCAATTTTCTTAGACACTTTAAAGGGGATCGATAAAAAAACTGGGCAGAGCTTGAAAGAAAAAACAAACATCGTTTCCACTTGAAACTATTAGCACTCGAGCTATTTGCAGAATTCCACAGATATCAACCGTGCTCATATCCTATCTATATAAGGAAATATAATTTACAGATACCGCCTATCTCTACATGTTCTTGGAACAAATTTTGAGTAATTACCAAGAAAAAAACATATATTGTCCGAACTTCCACTGAGGCTTCAAGATGAGTCAATGACAAAACAACAATACTTCAAACAGATGGAAGGATGGCAAGAATCGTTGTTTCCACAACACAAGTAGACCTCTCCAACTATAGGTTGATAACAGATTCCAGCTATAAAGGAAGGGCAAAAATAAAAAGAAGACAAAAGGGTGAAAATAAATGGATCACACCTTCATCCCAATTTCGGATACGAAGTCGTACTTATCAAGAGCGGCATGGAAGTCTTCGAGAGTGAATGAAACTCCTTCGGTGGGGGCTGTACGACAGCGTTCATAGGCCTCTTTGAAGAGCTCCTTGAGTTTAAGCCGCTCTTTGGTTTGAGCGTTGGAAATGGGAGAAGGTGCGGCGGAGACAATAGAAAGCTTGGACCTGTTGAGGTGGTCAGTAGGTCTTGCACCAGTCTTCGCTAATCGAGACGGAAATGGAGATGGGAATCTCAGTCCTGTGAATTGCTGGGCTAAAGACGCCATTATCGAGTTCCACTTCCCGATCGCAATCACTTCCTCGCTAAATCCATTGATCTATACGCATAAACCTCGTTTCTTCTCCAAAACTTGGCTTCCATTTCGCTTCCGTCGAAAACTTCCATGAAAAAAATCCAAGCATGGGCTTGTTTAGCCCATTGGATCAACTGAGAAACTTCGATCTTCTCCACTTTCTCTAGCTTTGGTGGCTAAACTTCACTAAAAATTCATGCTTTTTTCAAAAGACGATCAATTTAAAAGGAAAAACATCAATTTACACCCTCAAATTCAACATATCTTCTAGCGTGGAATCTTTGATGTTTGTTTAGTCTCTGACAAGATAAAAAAAAGGGTAAACATAGAATTACTAAAAATTTGACGCATTGATTGACATCATCGAACAAGAATTTGTACGAGAATAAAAAGAAACCGGACAAAAACACCATTTATTTTAATCGATTCTCCGTTCGAACTCCATGAGGCTCCAAACTCATGCGTTCTCGCACGATCCGAAAAGATGAGCCGAACCTCGTTTGCTTTCATACATGATTATGCAAATAATATGATTAGATTATAGTTGGTTGAGCTTAAAAGTGCTTCCATTGTTAACAATTAAACTCGCAATTAAATAATATCCTTAAGTGATGACAATAATAAAAAACATATAATATTTATATTAAGTTGTGTGCTCTTTATCCAACCCTAGCCCACCACACCATAGAAAATACACTCCCTTTGCACTTTTTTATTCCCCTTGTTTAATTACCCTTGTTTTAGTTCAGAGTAGATTGAGTTTTTGTTCGAATTAGTCCCAAAATGTGACACTTAAAATTACGACTTAATAATACAATTTTGTTAACACTAGTATTTAGAGTATCCTGGGACTCGTCATCGCATTAGTATTTAAAGTTCGGGATCAAAGTTATGCATGTAAGAGTATAAAACAAACAATATTGAAGTGATTACGACTTCAGATATATATATATATAACATTACGACTTAAGTTTAATGTGTTACAAAGTCAAACCCTAGCTACCCAACCATGTATTTTTTACACACATGGTGTACGTACGTGACCTAATTAAAATGTGACACTACAACATAAAAATAGAACACAACCCTTTTGAACAAGATTTGAAAATGCCCTCTCCAAACAACAAACTTTTTACCAACAAAATTCATGAAAATAACGGATTAGCAAACCATCGATGTCCACGTGGCAAAATGCGATCAATTGAACGATACATAACATTGCCATGTCATCTTCTACCGGATCAACAACAAGGTGAGCGTTTGACCGGGGACATGAAAAGAACCATCTCGAACAAAACCTTTTTGTTAGAACACCGGTCCGACCCAACTAAAATGAAAAAGTGCTTGAAAGACGAGTTAAAAAGCATCACAGTTACGTTATATGTGCTTTACTTGTTTGGATTTAATTGGCCAATGCTTTTGTGGAAGACAAAACACTTGTGTTTATATTCAAATTAAAGACTATAATCTTAAATGTCTTATTTTATAAGACAGTCGTGCTACTTAAATGTTATTTTATTGAGTCAAATCCAGCCACTAAACACCTCGTTTTCTTAGGATTATGCTAATCAATCATTATCCTAGGATTATACTTCACAGTGTAAATTAATATAATTAATTGGAGTGAAGAAAGCAAAGAAGCTATCAGAAGTTACAAGTTGAGGTCTTGTATAATAAAAAAACATATGGATTATTCTAGACATGATTTCACAGTATAATAGAATTCTAAAATAGAGCTGAAACAAGTAGAACTAAGCAAACACTTACTGACACTTGGTCTTGATTCATCCAGATTGAGACTTTTATGAGCATTATAAGATATATCCCTTGCATGGATAGAAGAATCATTCCAATTTTAGCTGAAACAAGTTGAACAGATTTTGGGGAAAAGAAAAGAAAAGAAATTAATTGTGCAGAATATGGTTCGAGTCTGACCTTTCGAGAATAGCAACCCGATATTATCCAAAGCATTTTGGCCTCAAATCAGCCTTAATAAGCAATCAGACACCAAGTTCAACAGGTTGCAAAATTAAATAATCATCGTCCTTCCTAAGTTTCTTTCGCTTTTTGTTGGTAAAGGGTCTGAGTAAGAGCCTTGATAATCGACTCAATGGGTCCTGCAGCCCTTCCATCTCATAGTGACCAAATCGCCAATCGCGTTCAACAAATGGTCGCTGAATCGGTTCATCAAGACCTCCTGCGAAAAATTAAATTTGCAGCAATTTAGCCAGTGTTTTCCACGCATCAAACATTGATAAAAGGGAAAATTGAAAAGGTCCCAAGTCCAATATTCACCTGCATACATCAAACCCCGTTTATTTACTGCTCGATAAAAGGGTCGTGTTTTCTTTTCTTTTGCTGCTTTTCTAAGGTCATTCCATGCATCAAACCAGTCTTTCCGAGTAACTTTTCTGCTTCTTACAATCTGAAATCAAAAGTAGCGCAATTAACCATCTAAGTAAGAGTAAGTCAAAGTTGGGGTTAGGGAGAAAGAGAGAATATGCTAGAATAAGGAAGAAAGGTTATATTTCATATCAGTAATTTATAGATTTATACTAGAGAAAGAAATCTCAAATGTACAGGTGTGAACTTAAGATTTGATGAGGTAATAACAAACTAACAAATTCCTAGCATGTATATTCTGAGAGTAATATTCCTTGTTAGTCAATGACATGAACAAAACTAAACTTTTCAGATGAACTGCAGATCACAACAAGAAATTTCAAGTTTAAATCTGTCACATATCTGCATCCCATTTGAAATTAAGAATATCTACATGTATGGACCTTTTACAGTAGGACTGCATCTGAGAGATGAAGATAAGATGTCACGCAACTCATTAAATTCATCTCCACCTCACCTTTTAAGCTTTTAGGATTACTTGTAATTTTCCAAAGCAAGATGATACACCTCCAATACGTTTCACCTATAACAGGAGTTCTAAAGATTAATTATGTTCTATAGTTTTATGTTTTCTAAAGGATAACTGTGGTTTACGGTTACTTGTGGTTATGTGGGATGACAGAAAAGAAATCGGGGGAGAGAAGGATGATTAGGGGTGTCGGTTATTTGGTATTTTGTGGAGAGAACAGAGCTCTCGAATTCCCTAGTAAACTCTTTGTAATTTGATGTTATTAACACTGAATGTGATGTTTTTATGTGAATTTTTGTAGAAGAATCGTATCACAAGACATGAGAGGTGACCTTAGAAAACAAATTGTAGGAAGGACGTGGCCTTCGAGCAAGATCATTCTCCCGATCAACAGCAACGAGTCCAAATTTGGGCCCATACCCGTCAGCCCACTCCCAGTTGTCTGATATGGTCCAAAACAAATACCCAAGCACAGGAACACCCTATCAACAATCACTAGCTCATTAAGTAAGCCTTCATAAAAATTTCTCAATCACAAATGACCAAAAACCTTGATTATGGCAGCATAAGTAGCCAGCAAATGTTCTATCATATACGGGCGGCGAATCACATCGGTTTCGTCCGACACTCCATTCTCAGATATAATGAATGGTATATTTAGATGTTTGTATCTTTCATGGAACTGAAGCAGAATGCGGTACAGACCATCAGGATATATCCCACGTCCAGATTCACTATACTCATCAGACTCTACTAGTTTAAGTCCGGGCCCGGATACAACTTCCTGATCCATGGAAGAGAAACCTCCATTTAAGCTCAATATAAAACAGTAAATTAGTGACCATTCGTATTTTTCGTAAAAGAAGGCACACCTGCCCATAGTAGTTTATTCCTATAAAATCCAGTTTCGTAGAAACACTATCCACATAAGGGAAGAGTGTTATGGACTTAGCCAAAGCAACTGAGGCTACATCAAAGAGACCATATGGCCTCATAAATGAAGCGTGGTGTGCAATTCCTACTGTAGCTTTCTCTGAGTTAGTACTGTCAGAGATACACAAGAAATTTAAGTTAGAAAAGAATCTATCCTTCGGTTAGTACTTTTCTTTGCCTTTATTTTTCTTTAGAGAGAAGAAATCTTGAATCAATTTTTTAATTGTAATCACTTTTTGAATCTCTACAGTCATATCATAGGAATTCAAGACGTATCCTATTTTTTCCTTGTAACTAGTACAATAAAAGGATATATGGTGGTCCCGCTTGGTCAAATCAATATGTTCTAAGAATAAAGATTGGAACAAAAATCTCATTGATCTCATAAGTATCATACCAAATCCCATCAATCGAATCTCATTTTCGAGAAATACCAGACATCTAAGTCATACAAGTAAAGAGATATATCGATTGATAAGAAAAAGAACAAATGTGAATGGTGATTGGATTGTCGATAAGATAGAATACTAGGTATCAAACAGTGATTCCATTGAAGATTAAGGAAGAGATTTTTATTTGAAATGAGTCTCCCAGTTTTAAATTTTCAAAATTTAGACATCTACATGCTTGTGTTAAGCTGTCAAGTTTTATCACATGTTCATCAAGTTTTCGTGCTTCTTAAAAGACAATTATTGTGGAGATAATTACTTGAATGAAGTACGAAAGGAAGGAGAGATAAAACCTGTTCTTATGGATATAATCATATGCCTTTGCGTGTGCAAGGGCCATCCAATGCATTGCCTGATTAAAAACACCAGTTGGCAGCGTAGAAGTTGCTGCTTCCAGCATATCAGGATGGCCACCAGGCCAAGCACCAGCACAATAAGTAAGCATACAGAAGATATGAGGCTCATTAAATGTCACCCAATAGTCCACCATGTCTGATACATTGTCGAATACAAGCCTATATGAAAGAATTTCAAAGCTAAGCAGCATGAAGGAAGTGGCAGTCTATGGTATTGAAATAGAAAAGTCAACTTCATTGATCATGAGGTTGATAAGGAGTGAAATTACGTCATTAATCAATATATAACCAAACTACTTATATCAGTTTAATCTGGTAGAGTTGTTATGGACTAACTACTGTTCATAAAAATGCTGGTTGCTGGAACTAAGAGAACAGTTGCATAATTTTTTTCCATTCGCATAACAAATAAATCATGTTATCAGTGTAAATCTGTCTATGCTACTTATAAGCTAATGCTTTGAAAATCGAAACCTCTAAATTAAGCAATTAAAGAACCTTCAATCTATCAGCTTTGGTTATATAAGCTTCAACATCACAGTACTCTTGAGGCAAACTTGTTGACTTATTTAACAGACAATAAGTTTTTAAATTATTTTTCTAATGAATTGAATCATTTATGTTTTTAATGAAAATACTCACTAAACATGGTATTTAATATTTCTAACGTGTTTGTCAAATGTTTGACATTTATATTAGCAAACCCAGACATTTTAGAAATAAAAATACAAAGTCACAAAGGTAAACCTACCGATTTGAAGCAAGGGTCGACCGAAAACTTAAGACGAAAATCAAGATTTGCATAGTCTCTGAAAGGGTCGACCGAATTGAAGTTTCAGTCGACCGAAAACTTGAAGCGTTGCTAGAAAGGTCGACCGAAAAAGAATGGACGACCGACAGAATAAGTTAACCAAATGTTATACTAGTTGACCGAAACTCCCCAACAGCTATTTTCCAACAGCTATTTTCCAACGACTAAAATAGTTAAGTCAACTGTACCGCAACAAAAAACTAAATCTATAAATAAGAGAGGGGAGTTCAACAAAAAACAAAAAACTGAATTTCTAATCTTATAACCCAAGACCACATAATTTTGGTCCGGTTCGCGGGTTAAATAGAACAAAACTACGAAAACGGGACCAAACCATAATTGCTTACATAAATGGGCGAAGTTGAAAATTTTTTTTAGTTGTAACTTAATTTTTTTCCTGTGTTACACAAGTGAAATGGTTTTTTTTTAATTATGAAATTGTTTATTATTTTTATCTGTTATATAATTCTTATTTACTATTCCATATAGCATAAGAAAATTTTAGATATCTGACGAAGAATAACTTAAATCAAGATTAATATATTTTACTATGTTGTTAATAGAAGAGCATAAATAATTTTTTAAATAAAAAGCAGTGAATATGATAACCACTAAAATAGAAGAATGATAGAATTATGTTTTTATTAAAAATACTCTCTAAAAATAGTAATAAATATTTTTAACGTGTTTGTTAAGTGTTGACATTTAGATTAACAAATCTAGACATTTTGGAAATAAAAATACCCCGTCACAAAGGTTTAAATCTAGCAATTTGAAGCAAGGGTCAACCGAAAGCTTCAAATGAAAATCAAGATTTGTATAGTCTCTGAAAGGGTCGACCAAATTGAAGTTCTAGTCGACCGAATACCTGAAGCGTTGCTAGAAAGGTTGACCGAAAAAGAATAGAATCGGTTGACCGAATGTTATAATAGTCAACTGAAACTCTCCGATGGCTACTTTCAACGCTATTTTCCAACGGCCAAAATAGTTAAATCGAGCGAAACGCATTTAGGTCGACTGAAACACAACAAAAGACTAAATCTATAAATAAGAGAGGGGAGTTCAAGAAGTCAAAACTCGGTCCACGAAAAACGACACGAAAGTAAGGGTGTACAAAACTCGCCCGGACCAAAATTGAAACTTTGGTCTGATTTTGGGCGATTTTTCACACGAAAAATTAAATTTCTAATCTTATAACAAATCGATTGTTCTCTCTATTACTCTTTATTTTATCGCAATAATCACTAAGGGAATTAGTTTTATAAAACCACGAAAAAGCTAGTACACCTTAATCAGCTCCCCTCTCAGGTTTCAAATCGGTCCTACAAAACTTTCTTCTTCTATTTCTGTTATTTAAATTACCAAACCAGAAGATAAAATATAAAGGAAAAATGCTTGATAACCATGATATTTTATGTAGCAAACAGTGACAACAAGAATATCCTAAACTGTGAAGCTAAAAAGTAGCAGAAATCAGAACTTACTTCGTGAATTCCAAGAAATAATCAACGGTTTTTTCCAGCTTCCACCCCCCATAGTCCCCTGACCATGGTGGCAACGAATGATGGAACAGGGTCAGCATCACTTTCATACCACATGAGCGGATCCTATTAATGATCCACTTATAGCGCTCCAATGCTGCATAGTTAACCTAAACATTACGATCTTAGTTCAGTACAATCCACCAACGACATTCAATTATTCAATACTCTTCACTATTGAAAGTATGTTTTGCTGATCATCACATGTTCAAATCAACTACCATATCTTTATAGTTTATAGCTTCATCACATAAAACTTCATGTCATTAAACATGCAAAATATGGTGTTATATTTAATTGCTTGGCTAACAAACAGTGATCACTGCACTTACAGAGTCTTTCATGCTATTAACAGGTTCTCTTGGCATGACTCTTGACCAATCTATTCCCATTCGAAAGACACTGATGCCAGTCTTTTTTGCTAGCTCAATTTCTGTATCAGGATCAGACCAAAATCTTAACCTCTCTTCTCTGAAATAAACCATGATGCAGTTTTTATTAGAGGATCTCAACAAAACATTTGTAACACAAATAGCCACCCCAATAATGAATTAGAGAGAAAAAAGTTTACGGATGTGGAATATTGTGCCATGCGGCAACTTTGTGATGGCATTCTTCAATTTGCATTGCATCTTCTTCTTCAGGAAATTTTTGAAATCCTCTAATCATGGCTTCCATGGCAACCTTAAGAGACTTCCTATTCTTAAGATTTTGATTACTGTTCTTTCCAGATATTGATGCCTGCTGTGAACTGCCATCAGCACCGGCAGAACCCACCAAAGCATCAGCTAGTTGCTCGCCGTGCTCGATTTCTTCATTATCACATGGATTTTCTTTAGCAAATTGAAGCCAAGCATCATCTAGCCGATCCTCAACATGTGCAGGGGCTGTTGCCAAGCCAAAGAAAAACTCCCTCGTGCTATCTGCAAGGAGGTACTTGATCGATTACTTGAAAATTTTAGAACAATTTCTAACCGACAAAACCTTAATGAGTTTTCAATTCATAGTTAAAATTGGTCTTCAATCTTATGTTGTAAATTTGATAGTAGGGTAGTTTCAATTTATCACATGAATTATGAGAATATTTACAACGGATATCTCGAATTTTAAAATTTGTCAATAAACACGTTTAACTTCATCACAATTTTAACAGGATTATTGTTAGGGTATACTTTAATTTTAACAATGCCAGTTGCTTTAGTTAATATTTTTTTTAATTTTATTAACTTTAACCATTTTAAGAATAAATTTACATTTTTTCAATATTGTTAATCTTAGGAAAAAACAATGATTTCATCAAACTATAATCTTACTAGCTTTTGATCGCCATTAATCGATGAAAAGTCTAAACCAAATTGATAAATATCATTAAAATTAATGGATATCATAACAATAATGTATTCAGTAAAATTATTATATATTTCAATGTCTTCATTGACAATTTATAAAATTTGAGATATTTGTCACAAGTACCTTGATAGGCCTCTAAATACGGTCTATTTAAGCATGGCGGCTTAAAAGGACTGTAACTGAATAATTAGTTAGAAGGTAGTTATTGAAGATAGTTGGAACGATGTAAGGAGGAATATAACTCGTGAGGGAAATGGTAAAGGGGGCATCGAAGGAAGGTTAGGACTCAAAGTTCCCATTGTAAACGATTGTAAAGTAATTGAATGAATTCATTTTGCTAGAATTCTATCATACCCCTATAGTTTTAAGAGATAATTTTATATTTATTGTTGATAAAAATAAAATATAGCAAGGCAATGGTGTGGAAAAGTGTAAAATCTGTGCAGAATGAAGATAAAACCTTTCCTAGTTCACTTAACCAGGCTCTACAATAAATACTGTACTTTAACAACAAAGAAATTCCATATGGAATAAAAATTCCAACATCTTCAAATTAAAGCTTAATCAAGCACTCATCATTCTGCAATTTAATGGGTAAAAAAATTGACAACTACTTAAGCTTCAACCCTGTAAGCGATGATCTTTTTAGTACATTGCATGTAAGCAAGTTTACTTAACTAATTATTCCTGCATCATTCGTCTCATTGAATACTACTTTCAAAATGTTATGGAACCACTAACAATGAGAAAGAAAGTTAGGCCACAATGACCAAAAAAAGTCCAATTTTATAAAGTATCCACGGGCTCGTGCCAATCTCAACATTTATCAGTATATGGAT
>QAOC01044490.1:51894-85487 GCA_003255005.1 Begonia fuchsioides
CTCTCTCTCTCTCTCTCTCTCTCCCTCGATCAACTTTTTTTTGTTCGAAAGATTTTGATTGTTTGTAGCAAAAGATACAGGTAAAGAGTAACTCATCCTCCAACTAATAATGCCCTCTGTTGTACGAGAAAAAATGGTCCACCTTCTTGACAATGTTAAGGCCATTTTCACATATGCTAACTGTCACGCCTGGAAGGGTAGGGATGAACATGAGTTGGTTTGGGTCGGGTTTTTAATCGACCAGCACCGATCCATTTGGGCTTTGGTCCCAAACTCGATATCAAAGACCGACCCGAAACCCCAATCTCTGAGACAACCCGACCCAAACTCATTTGGGTTGGGTCGGGTTGGGTTTTTGGTCCTATTAAAAAATTCTTTCAAAATAAAAACATCTATAAAAAATATCCATAAAAAACATTCATCAAAATAAAAACATTCATCAAACTAAAAACATCCATCAACATCCAGATAAAGATTACCCTAGTTTCACTATCTATTCCGTAGGATAACAATAAAGATTACCATTTTCTTGGTTACCTCACTAACGACTCAATATATGTCTGACTAGTTTTTCTTCGCCTTAAATGCCTAAGAAAAACATGCACAGCGGAGGTGAAAAGTGAAAACAACATTATCACATATAAAGATGCTATGGACAAAACAAGACAATATCTCAATTCAATGTCTCAAAAACAGCACCTCAGAAATGACTTTTTTTCTAAAATGACTTCCAAGATCATCGTAAGATAGGCAAAATATAATATACAAAACGCTCATTTGAAAATTAGACACTTAATAACCAGACAAAATTTCATCAAGGTCAACCAGGTAACATTAACTTCCTCCTCTCCAATCCTGTGGAATAACATTATTCATTTCAATTTTTCGTTCATAGAGATAAGACTACTGACATCCTCGTAATTTCATGTCTAAATTTGAAAAAAAAAAAGACAATCAGACCAGTAGCCTCTAGGTGGGAAGTTGCTTCTTCTTTTTCCTTTTTATTTGAACTTGGTCTTTGATTCAGGATTTTATATTATGTCAGTAATTTAACCTTTTAGCGTCCTCATCCATTCTGACCATACTTTCTACCATATACTTAACCTTTGATGATGCAAAACTAGCAAATCCTTTCCCAAATAATTCAGAGTCCAAACTAAGGAAGTCCATATTTCGTCCTTTTTGCAATCTTATAGATGTTGGGGTCATCAGAAACACCCCAAGCATACTTCAGAAACAAAATTATAACTATGGAAACAACAACTTATAGCTCTGCAAGATTACACCATGCTGTTTTGTTAGCTTGTGAACACTTTTCTCCCGGAAAACGAATAATACCCAAGGAAAACTAAGTGATTAAAAAATCGAATTTGTAATAGAAAACGATATTCTATGGCATCCAGCAGAATAAAATTTATAGAAGCACAGAAGTACGATATCTTGGAAGAAATTTATAGAGGTCACTTTTGCCGAAAACGAAAACACGAAAAATAAATGCCCGAAAGCAGAGATTCGAGAAAACGAAAACAAAAGGAAGAGTATAAACGAAAAAACGAAGAGAAATCAGGGTCAAAAATACCTTTGTAGCTAGTCGCGGAGGAGGTTGCGTCGGACGTCGGTCGCAGCGGAAGGAGGCTGGTCGCGGAGGAGGCTGGTCGCAAAACGTCTAACCTAGCAGAAAATTGAAAAAGAAAGAGATGAATCGGGTTTTGGGTAGGGCCCGAAGGTTTTGTAAAAATAAAGCCCGACCCAAAACCCAAACAAATAGTATAAACCCGACCCAATTTAAAAAAAACCCAAATTTTACATCACCAGCCTGACCCATAAGTTGCGGGTCGGGCTGAGACCGTGGGTCGGGCTTGGGTTGCCCACCCCTACCGAAGGGTACCCGAGACAGAACGGGGAACGACCCGGCCCAAAAGGGACGGACCGTCCAACCCTTTTTCACTTAGGTCCAAGTAAATAAATTAAAGCGGAAGTCTTGTAAGCTCAAATCAAATAATAAAATATCCAAATGAGACATTCAATTTAGATCAATCATCAATTAATGTTCCAATAAACCAAATCGCATCAAATTAGAAATAATAAAGTTCAACTAGTAGTCAACCTTAAACAATAAATTGGGTCCTTGAAAAAAAACGTGAACTAAAGAGAAATCTCCAACTTTATTCCTGAACTTGGGGTTGAGGTTCGTCCTGAATATTTCCTAAAAGGGGGAGTCATTTTGGGGTGAGTCGACTAAACTCAATCGGGATATAATTTTATATTTAATAATTCATAAACAAAACAAAACATGAAATTGAGCATAATCACATATCAAATCAAAAAAATAGATAATATCATAATCAAAATCAAAATTAAAATCGACACTTAGCGGTCGCAACCAATAACCCTGATCAGGTTTAGGGATTCGAAACCCAAGGACACGGCATATTCAGCTGTCTTATTATCCATTTTACAATTTAATAAAACAGACATGCTCGAATTCACAATTTCAACCAAATATTTTTAAAATAATTTTGGGCATTCATATCATAGAAAACATAAAATTTCATAAAATTTCAGATTGTCTCCATCTATGTGCAAAATCAATGTCCACATGTCAAGTTAGATGATCAAAGACCACAAGAGGCATAGAGCGGACAAAAACCGATAGTTTCTCATCTTAAGGTGTTCGGTAGCGTGGCTTATGCACACGTACCTCAACAAAGAACGAAACTCGAAGACAAAAGCACAATGTATATTTTTATTGGGTATGATGAGAAGATAAAAGGATACAAGCTTATTAACCCGATAAGTAAGAAAGTGATAGTGAATCGTGATGTACGAGTAAATGAAGCAAGAGAGTGGGATTAGAACAATTCGACGGAGGTTAACATCGAAGTTGGAGAAGCATCAGTTGATGTACCAACAAGTATACCAACAAACTCTGAAATTACCGATGATGAAGATGAACCACGACAACCCAAAATGCGAAGTTTGCAAGATTTGTATGATTCGACTAATGAAGTACACTTTGTGTGTCTTTTGGCATATGCTAAAAATATCAGCTTTGAAGAGGCGGTGCGAGACAAGAAGTGGCAAGTTGCCATGGATGAGGAGATCAAAGCTATTGACCGCAACAATACATGGGAGCTAATAGAATTACTAGAAGGAAGTCAGCCTATTGGTGTGAAGTGGGTGTTCAAGAAAAAGATGAATGCTCAAGGAAAGGTAGAGCGATACAAGGCACGACTTGTGGATAAGGGATATAAGCAAAAGGCGGGAATAGACTATGACGAGGTGTTTGCTCCCATGTCTCCCGTTGCAAGAATGGAGACAATCTGATTGCTAATATCCCAAGCGGCTCAATTCAAATGGCCAATTTTTCAAATGAATGTCAAGTCGGCATTTTTGAATGGCGTGCTTGAAGAAGAAGTCTATGTCGAACAACCACCAGGATACATGAAAATTGGAGAAGAGAAGAAAGTGCTAAAATTGAAGATGACACTTTACGGGTTGAAGCAAGCACCGTGGTCATGGAATACTTGTATCGATACATATTTCAAGGATAATGGGTTCAAACAATGTCCCTATGAGCATGCCCTTTATACTAAGAAGAGTGGAGGTAATATGATATTTGTTGCTCTTTATGTTGATGATCTCAGTTTTATAGGTAACAATGACGAGATGATAGAAGAGTTTAAGAGCACAATTACACGAGAATTTGAGATGACAGATATGGGTCTCCTGAAGTATTTTCTTGGTTTGGAGGTTAGGCAATGAGAGACATGTATTTTTATATCACAAGAGGCATATGCAAAAAAGATTTTGGAGAAGTACAAAATGGCGAGTTGCAACCCGGTACAAAATGGAACCGGGTGCAAAACTCTCAAAGTTTGATGGGGGAGAACGTGTCAATGCAAATAGATNTGAGAGACGGGTATTTTTATATCACAAGAGGCATATGCAAAAAAGATTTTGGAGAAGTACAAAATGGCGAGTTGCAACCCGGTACAAAATGGAACCGGGTGCAAAACTCTCAAAGTTTGATGGGGGAGAACGTGTCAATGCAAATAGATACCGTAGTTTGGTGGGAAGCCTTCGATATCTCACATGCACAAGGCAGGATCTTTCATTAAGTGTCGGCATTATAAGTCGGTTCATGGAGGAACCAGTTTATTCACATTGGAAAGCATTTAAGCGAGTCCTACGATATATCCAAGGTACGGTGTCACTCTAGTTGTTCTACTCGAAAGCAAAATATTACAAGTTAATTGGTTACTCTGATAGTGATTGGTGCGGAGACATAGATGATCGAAAAAGTATATCGGGTTACGTGTTCTTTATGGGCAACACAGCATTTACTTGGCTTTCAAAAAAGCAACCGATCGTGACGTTATCGACTTGTGAAGCGGAATATGTGGCAGCATCTTGGTGTGTATGTCATGCGATATGGCTTAGAAATTTGCTAAGCAAGATGGAGCTCAAGCAACTATGTACAACCGTGATTGAAGTTGACAATAGATCAGCAATTGAGTTAGCAAAGAACCCAGTAAACCATGAAAGAAGCAAACACATTGACGTTTGTTTTCATTTCATCTGAGATCATGTGAGGAAGGAAATGTGGAATTAGTGCATGTGGCAAGTCAAGATCAAGTTGCGGATATCTTCGCAAAACCGCTACCGAAAGTATCTTTTGACAAATATAAGATGATTGGTATGACAGATGGTAGAAATATTTAAGTTTATGGGGGAGTTTTGTTGAATAAAATTAAATGTTAATTAGTGGGTTTTAATTTAGAAGTTAAAAAAATGAAAAGCCAAAAGTTATCTAGATGAAAAGTCATAAGTTATGTAGTTAAAAGGCCAAAAGTTTAGAGTTTTTATGGAAATAATTAAGTTTTATTATCTCAATTATTAGAATGGATTGCTAACACCTATAAATAGAATTGTCATCATTTTGTAAGGGTGTCTTGCTTTTGATCAAATAGAGTGTGTGTCTTCTTCTATTGGTATTTTTCTTTTTCAATTTAGTTTATTGTTCTTCACTTTGGTATTTGTTTTCTCTTCACGAACCCTCTGATTCTGCTTTGCATCAATGAATAATTGGGTGCTATCCTGCCAGAGCTTTTGATGTTGGTTGTAAATTTGTTTTTATTGTTTTGTTTTGTTTTTCTTGACCTTGTAAGACCTGTTTTCCCACTTTTGATCGTTGTTTCTTGTTCAGTTCGAAATTCCATGCACGAGTTGTGAGACATGGAGTTTAACCCCAGTTTATTCTCTCTAATCACTAACCCTTTTTCTCCATCTTTGTCTATCCCTCCTGAGCTTTTTGAAGAGGCCATTTTACCCGGTATCATCCTTCATTTCTTCGCCTTAACTTCCAATTCTTCTCTTTCATGCAATCTCCAAACTCGAAAAATCACTTGGACTTTGGGTGAATCGAAGAATCGGCTTTTTGACCCTTCATTTCTCGCTTCTCCCCCTATGATTTGCCAGGGTTTGAGATGATGGACAGTTCATGAATAAATTTGGTGTCCTTAATCAATATAACACATTTTGGACATAGTTCAAGGATTAAATCCGGCAACTTCAGCCAAAACTGACGGGCGGGCATAGGGCTACACAATAACTCCGGCAGGTAACAATCTCCGTCATCAGGGTTCCGGGTAAACCAGACAGGGTTCGGGCAAAACGATAATTAATTGTGGTCCAAGGTTGAATTTTTGTACAAGAAAAAACTGTAGTCTGAATAATAATAATCATTGCTTGGTTTATTCAGTAGGAAAACAGTCACTGTTTCTTATTCTTTGTATGGTTGTGTGCAGAAATATGTAGGAAAACATTCACTGTTTCTTTGTATGGTTGTTGCAGGTCTGAGTTTCGTTGCTTTTATATGTTGTTTCATGAGAAAGTTAAAGAGAAATAGATACTCTTTTGGGATCTTTGGAAGTAGGTACGCCTTCCCACTCGTGCCTGCTCAAGTTTTCCTCCTGGTTTCTCCTCTTTTTCATCTCCTTTTACCTCTCCAAAACGCTTTCTTCTAAGTCACAAAAATTGTGCTTATAAAACTGAATATGACTCATTATTCATCACTCCATCATTAAATTAATGCACATCTCTTAGTTTAACAAGACTTGTGTACTGGCCAGCTAGAGTAGTTTCCGACGTAGACATGTACAAATTAGAAAAAAAAGTATTAGTAGTTGGTAATCGCGCCCAAGTCTCTAAATAATATCTGAGTTTTAAAAAAATTATTTTAAGGCTCCTTCCACGTCTAAAAAGAAATCACTGCGTTTAGTACGAACGTCTGAACGAGGATCACTGCGTTCAGTACAGACGTCCGAACGAGGAAAGTGTTTCCAATCGAATTTTTTTTTAATTTTTGTTTATAATTAATTTAACTAAGAAAACATTATCACAATGACTTAAAATTTTTATCACGCATTCACAACAATATAAGAGACAATATGGAAATTTTCAATTTTTTTGGACATTTGCACGATTTACTGTAATTTTTTAATGTAGAAAAAACTAAATTCAGTTAAAATTACGGCAATAAAAATTCTTGTAATTTTTGTCACGCATTTACAATATTGCTTGAAAATAATGTACAAAATTTTCCGAATTTTCAACAAATTTATGATTTTTATTATAATTTTTTGAATGCATAAAATAAAATAAAAAAATTAATTAAAATTCCAAAATATTTTAACCTTGACGGATTTATTTTTCGGTTCACATCACAAAATATAATGTATTGGGTAAGAGTTAGAATTTTAGTTATATTCAGTATAAATTTTATTATCTCAAGCAACGTGAACTATGTAGCTCGACTGATATGAGTTATATCTTCATCTTTAACAACATATTAGCTTGTCATTAATATGCCAGAGTGAGTCATTACAGCATAGTTGTATTACGGACTTGCTTTATCGTAGTTGTCGGAACTTTTGAACTGTATTAGTTTTGGGTAGGGTTACCTCACCATCCAAAATTCTCAATTTAGTATTAGATTGATGAGTTTCTGTCACGCTCCATCGGGGACCTATGGCAGAATCGGAGGACAATCCGGTCCGTAAAAGACTCGGGTGTCCAACCCGAGTTTACCTAGATTCGCCTAACCATCAAAACACTTAAATCTCCATGTTCCAAGCTAATATCTCAAACTCCACATGTTACGTTCGAACAAACACATTTTGGTTTCTCCTAAAATAAAATTTACACTAAAGTATCCAAGTTCTCGGTCGAAACACGATACAAACTTTTACTTTCCTAATAGTCCTCGGCTCACCCTATGGATTCTCCCGATAAATCTTAGGAAACCGATCTAATATCTCGAACTCACCTGATAACACACGTGTTCAATAATAAAAAAATATAAATTCCATAGAAAATCTCGACAGAATTTAAATTCAAAGCATCAACATGTGGTTATTGCACGTCATTCACTCTGATCAGGTTCAGGGATTCGAAATTTGAGGAGTGCGTCATTACCACCCTATTACCAATTTCAATTTATTTCATAAAATTTCCAACAATAATCACAACCAACAAAATTAGAAACACAACAAAGCTTCGACTATGCATTATATGCGGAATTTTATATCATGCTAGACATAAAACCTCAAACGAGCTTATGAATGACCGAGTTGAATTCCTCTTTTACGTCTATCTTTCCAATTCACGCATCTTTTATCATAATTATTGTCTGATACGTTAACGTGTATTTTAAGATAATAGAATAAGAGAATAAACATAGATTTATTCTAAGGAAAAATATTTTAAAATAGGCAAATGTTTTCCGAGGAACTTATGCATCTAATTTTCCATTCCCATTCAATACATCCATGGGAGGGACTAAAGCAGCTCCAGTTTATTTCAACGACAAGAACAAGGCTTCAGATGAGCAATATGTAATGCTTATGCCCTTTCTTTTTAATAACTGTTTATATTTCCATATTTTTTTTCTTCCTTCGTATGAAATGGCCTGCAATGAATCTTTCAGCCCAGAGATCTCGAAGCTTGTTGCACTTTGCTTGTGGAAGCAATTTGCCACAATGGGAGGTAATTCAAAGTACTTTGTTGTTCACGGGTGGGCACAATCCGGTCCGATCTAGTTCCATGATGAATTGCAACAGAAACTGTAGAATTTAGTGCGGTTCAAGTTTATCTCGGTCCGGTTCTAATACATTAAAAAACTAAAAAATAATATATCTAGGTTGCGTTTGAAGGTTTTTAAGAATTAGAGACAGAACTTGACCAAAACTGACAGTTACAATCCAATTTGTTATCTCGATTTGGTTTTGCCTGACTCTATAAATCCGTCATTGATTATTTACATAAGAAAAGAGTTGGACGGTTCTTTCTTCTATGGGCTAAGTCGTTCTAGGAACCAGCATTTAATTGTATGAAACAGAATGGAGTCTATTGTCTGTCCTAAACATATTCTTTCTTTTTTGGCCACAAACTTTCTATATAAGTCCGGATGCTGTTAATGCACGAGTGTAAATAGAAACACATTTGAGATTCTCACCCACATAAAATATCCAACATTATTTCCATATATAATTGTATTAATATTTCCTACCTTTTCCATTTTTAATTCAACGAATTTACTGTAAAATATATTGATTTATTAGTCGTTTATTCTTTCCAAATAAAGCCTTGATGTAAGAGAGATTGAGAGAGCAGAAGAGATGGATTGAGTGTCGAAAATTAAGCATCGTTTCAATGTCAAAGATTAAGTTTAAGCATCTACGTCAGTGCCATCTTCTATTTTCCAAGAATAAAAGCCTGAAAAACAAAAGAAGAGAACGAAATGGAAGATTCAAGCCTACTTTTCTTTTTGTTTTTGATAAGTCTAGGGTTTGTAAGAAGATGAGGTTAGTCTAGGGTTTACTCTTAATTCTCTTTGTTTTTCAAGACTTCGAGCATCTGTGGCAGCATTTCTATGGCCATCCCTCCCCTTCGTTTCAATATAAACGTGCTTGTCCCTCTCTAACTCTGCATCTCTCTCTCTCTCTCTCTCCCTCCAATGAACTGCTCTCAGAGTTGGCCGGAGCCGGTGGTCCGAGTTCAGTCCCTAGCACAGAGCGGCATGACCACCGTCCCTGAATGCTACATCAAAACCCCATCTCTCCGGCCAATCAACTCTTCACAAAACAACGAAAACTACACCAACATTCCAATTATAGACCTTCAGAATCTCGTCGCCGATGATCAGACTCTTCAAATTTCCACTATGAAAAGCGTTATGATGGCCTGCAGAGACTGGGGTTTCTTCCAGATCGTTAACCATGGCGTTAGCCATGAACTGATGAAGGAGATGAGACAGACATGGAGAGAGTTTTTCGACCTACCATTGGAGAGGAAAGAGCGGTATTCTAACTCTCCGACCACGTATGAAGGCTATGGAAGTAGATTGGGAGTTGAAAAGGGTGCGATTTTGGATTGGAGTGATTATTATTTCCTCCATTACTTGCCATTTTCGCTTAGAAACTCAGCTAATTGGCCTGCTCTTCCATCCTCTTGTAGGTAAGGTTCTTCTTTATAATACCTGAACCATCAAAGCTTATTTTGTGATTATATTGTTCATCGGTAGAACAGTACATCTCTGATGTCATCTTCTATAACCGTACATACCCTATTGTCTGGTTTTTTTCACTAATTGTTCCGAAAAAAGAAGCAGGATATGATCCACTAATGGGTGTACAATAGACCTGCACTTGGAGCAAGATAATATTAGGTGTGGAAAAAAGGATAGGATATACCCACCAAATCGACTATTTTCTTCAGATCAGACCAGTTTTTAATTTTTCAAAAATTGGGTCGGATTTGATTGGGATAAAAAATATGATCGGATCGAGGTTGGATCCAATTTTACCTAGACCGATTAGATCAAATTGAAAATTTGTGAAACAATAATTTTATAAAGTCGAATTTGAATCTACCAAAACCAACCAAAAATTTCGGTTGGTTTTAAATCAGATATATTATTCGATTAGTTTTAGTTTAAATCTAATTTCATGAAACTCAACTCATTTGATAGGATCTATTTTCTATCAGAATCCGACATGAGCACACGAGTCTCGCCCATCATCGATAATATAATCTCCTTTTTTAATGTTCTTCTGTTAAGATATATGAAAAATGTCTGGCGCAGGAAAGTGATTGCAGAATATGGGGAAGAGGTGGTTAAACTGGGTGGAAAATTGCTCCAAATATTATCCATGAACCTAGGGCTGGAAGAGAACCATCTTCAAAACGCATTTGGAGGCGAAAACATTGGAGCGTGCCTTAGGGTTAACTTCTACTCGAAATGCCCTCAACCTGATCTCACCCTCGGACTGTCTCCTCACTCCGATCCCGGCGGCGTGACTCTCCTCTTGCCGGACGACGTCGCCGGACTTCAGGTCCGGAAAGGCGGCGACTGGCTCACTGTAAATCCCGTTCCCAATGCATTCATCGTCAACATCGGTGATCAAGTTCAGGTCTCTCTCTCTCTGTATATATATACATATATTATATATCTATTTATATCCCATTGTGCATCAAAGTATCCTCTAGATTGGTTAGTTGTAATTAGAGAAGAAACTTCGGAGTTTCTTGTCCGTGGATACTAGTGGTCGGAGCCGGCCTGTTGGGTCATTTTCGAAAAAAAATCGACTTGACTTGATGGGTGGTTTTCTATCAAATTCGGTCCAAATTGAAAGTCACTAAATCATTGAAAGCAACCCAAATTTCATGTAGATTTCGGTTCGGATTAAGATAAATATTTGGTTGGGATGGGATGAGTTAGAATTCGATTTAATAAAATTCAAAATCATAGATTTAGATTAATTAACCGATCTTATTCAATGGGTCAATGATGCATTATAAATTACGGGTATTAGGGTTATATTTCTCGTCTTGAATATTTAATTTGAAATGAAAATCTCTTTAAAAGAGTTTCTCTCTTGTGAGCTCTAGCTCATGGTGGAGTATTTATCTTTTATTTGTCTTTAGTCTTTGTTATCGAAAATTAAAGTTAGGGGTGGGCAAATCTAGACGAGGACCATAAATTATATTGTAACTGCCGGTTTTAATCTAGTTCTGATTCTAATTTTTCAAAAACCGAGGTTTATGGTGTGGTTTCGGTCTTTAATACTAAAAAAACCATAAAACTGGGATCGGGAACATGAGTAAAAAATAGATAAAAAAATGAGTAAATCTCGACTCAAACTCTAATAAAATACAACATAAATCTAACAACATGTTCCAAACTCACCAAATTACTCAAAACTCGACTCAAATATATGAAAAACATATTTTATTTTTTAATTTTAATTATTTTATAAATATGAAATAAAACTAGAATCGTTGGTTCCGATTTTGGTTTAAAAAATATGCAAAAGTGAGCGACTTCTGATTCCAGTTCCAATTTCGAGATAAAAGTGGGCCGGATTGGATTGTATCCACCCTTAATGGAAGCGCTCGCTTCACGTCGGTAGAAACTAGATCGGAACTAAACCGATCTAATAACCAATTTGAACCAAAACTTTTGAGAACAAAGTTTATGGACCATAAACATGATATCTTCTAACCCTAGTTACCCAAAAAGCATAAGTTGATTATTTTTATGTTGGTGTATTTTAGGTGTTGAGCAACGGAATATACAAGAGCGTGGAGCATCGAGTAGTCGTGAATTCAGCTAAAGATAGAATTTCTCTGGCCTTCTTCTACAATCCAAAGAGCGATTTACCGATCGAACCAATCAAAGAGCTCNTTTAATTATTTTGAATATATCTCATTAATTAAACAATAAAAAAGAGGATAAAATAGGGAAGTTTTATTTATTTAACTTTGTCAATTAATTTTCAAAACTCTTATTTAATTTTCTATTTTATACGTAAGAGATAACCGATGTTCATACTCGTTTCCTCTAGATAGAACATGCAGATCGTATCTTATGTGCAATGTTCTATAGTATTACGGTGCATTTCTATTTTGAGTATTGTTAGATTTAACTTTTTACGATATATTCTTAAATGACATTTTGACAAGTCGAGTTTTAATTGGTCTAATTAAAGTATTTTTAATATATTTTAATTAAAAATAATTATTTATAATATTTATTACAACAATCAAAACTCGGTACGTTAGAAGATAACAACTCATTAAAAATACTTCAATTTAACCCATAAAAACGTCATATCAAAAAGTAAGTAAAATGACATGCTAAAAATGTAAGCTTAGCATTATCCTTCTATGAACTGAAATAATAAAAGCAAACTTCCATCTCAAATCAAATCTAAATTCAAACATATAATATAAAAAAATCGAATCAAATATCAAATTCACGACAACACGAATCATGTCTTTTTTGTTGTCCAAAATCGATAGACTTGCTCCGTCAGTTTGACAAATCTTCTAAAAGTTCCCCAAAATTCAGATAAACTTCACATACAATAATCATCAAAACCAAGTGATAAAATCATGCATTTCGTTCCACATATTCCAGGTGTTCCTTCTATAAGTTCATAAATGTTCACTACTATCAATGCCTCAAAAAGTCAATTGATTACTACTTTGGAGATCAGAAAACCCATCTACGTATAAATATCAACAGATGACCACTCATTACTTCAAATAAATCTTTGAATAGTTCGTTTATCAGAGCATCACATACCTTGGTGTGCGGGCGCTAATCCAAAATCCAAAATCCCTTCATTCTAAACAATCTGATAGGACTCCTCCTATCAAAGATCAAATACCAAGAACAAACAACAAAGAAGAACAAAATAAAAAGAAAGAGCAACGATTAAATTACTAAAATATGAGATTAAAAACACTTAGAGGAGTTTGCTTTTTGATGACGGCTTGTCACTTTCAAAATCTTGCCCCAAAATTCTCGTTCTAAAAATCAACTACTATCATATTCATATATAATTTCCATCTCCCTTATAGATTGGGCCCAGACCTATATTGGGCTTATCACAATCATTTTAGAATATAAGGATTCTAATCTTGAAACAATGGTCAATTTTTCATCTTATGGCAGCTCTCAAGTTAAAAGATACACTCCCCTCATCCTAGAAGCGTTTGGGCATGCAATTGGTTAGTGTCATACAAGTCACTAAGGAGTTATTTGGTTATGAATACAATGAGCTCAAAAATTAATCACCAAATAAGTTCGGATTAACGAAGAAATATACAGATCTTGTGTATGAATTGAAAGGAAAATAACCTCATATATTATTCAATCCCCAAATTAAGAGAGCGGTCTTTCATCAACTTCATGCTGACGCTGTTGAATCTCCCTCTCGAATAATGACGAGAAGCTTTCCTCCAATCTGTTCCAGTCTTCATCATGGCCACAAATTCATCATAGCTGATATGCCCATCCTGCATTGATAATAAGACGTTACTCAATTGAGAATAATGTTTTTAGCAATTGGGCCAACAAAAAACTATGTGGCTGTTCACCTTATCTGAATCGACTTCTTGAAAGATTTGATTTGTTACAGTGGCACAATCATCAACGCCATCTTCCATCAAGGCATTGAGAAGTTCATCCGGCTCTATATAACCATTGCCATCCTTATCAAAGTAGGCAAAGGCCATTCTGAGATGCTCATCATTGGTCATCCTTTGTAAATGAAGGGAAACTGCAACAAATTCTCCACAGTCCAATGTTCCTTTGGCATTTGTGTCAACCTGTTCCAAGCAGTTATCCATCACATACGATTTGCATGGATATTATCGTGAAAGGCATACGTGGTTCTCTTAGCTAGTCATGAATCAGATATATAAAGACAAATTTCTAGCAGCAAAGAAGTTCTTAGCAGAGTATGGGAAATAAGAGCAAAAATAGACTCAGAATCAAATTTTAATACCAGATTTTACAAGCCTATCAGGTACTTAAAATTAGATTAACCGAAATCAATGTCTATCAAATTTGCAGGTGAGGTCCATGGGAAGATCAACTCAATGTAAGCTAAATATATTTCATAGATGCATGATGCGAATATTGATATCTAATCATTTTAAGAGCTGGATTGAATGTATCTGTGGAGAAAAGTCATAGATCTAAATAATTAGTGTTAACAAAGTCACACTTACAGCTTCAATTAGCATCTGAATTTCAGGCTCTGAAAGCTGAGAATTAAATATGGGTAAACCGTTTTTGAGTTCTTCAATTGAAATAATGCCATCCTTATCAGTGTCGATCTTCTTAAAAGCTTCTTTAATACCCTCTACTTCTTCGGTGGAAAAGAAATCAGCAATGACCTGTTTGGTAGAAACTATTGTTGAGATGATGTTATATGATAAAAAAATAACAGAAACTAGAAAAAATTCAACCAACCCTCAGAGCCTTTCTTTTAAATCTATTCATCATTGAAAACTGTTTGAGCCTAGACTCAACAACACCGAGAGGAACATTTGGAGCCTTTTTAGCATTCTGAATCCATGGATGATCTGTTAACATAGATATATGGCAAATGAACTGAATGAAACTTACTCATCATTTAGAAAGCATAATTATGAAACAGAAGCTTGACAAAGATAAAAGAAATTCACTTGAAATAAAAAAGTTTTGTACAATACTCATAATTGTAGAATAGCAATTCGACAGAGCATCTATCGCAAAGTGATTTAGTAAACTGAGAGATGTCAAATACCAAGAACTTGCTTTGCTGTTAGTCGAAGCTTCAAATCTGGCTCCAACATTTGCTTTACTAGACTCTTCGCACTATCTGAAATACTCGGCCATGGGTCCCGGTTGAAATCTATTTGGCCACGAATAATAGCTTGAGCAACCCCTTGTTCAGACTCTGCATAAAAGTTCAATTGACTAAATTAAAAGCACTTCCCCAAGAATTTTAAGTATATAAATGACAAACAGGGGACACGAATTCAGTATTTATGCAATATCTGAAATAAAATCATATAGAAATATTGTAAAATCTGACTTGAAAAGGCAAGATTCAATGTCGAATGCAAATCCTTTCATTCACCTTTATTGATACGAGCATTAGAAATGATTTGAACAAACACAACCAAAGAGAGTGAGAAAGAGTTGTTACCTCCCCAAAACGGAGGAACCCCACAAAGCAAAATGTAGAGAATGACTCCTGCACTCCATATATCTATTTCTGGCCCATAGTTCCTCCTAAGCACCTCTGGAGCCATGTAGTATGGACTTCCAACAATTTCCGAAAACCGTTCGCCTAATTATTTACCAAAACTTTCGATTAAAACAATTTTCATACATTTCATAATCAATAAATGTTCAAGACATGAAAAATCAAGAAACATTAAATCATAAAATGCATGAGTTTTGTACTCCCGAACCTAAAATAGTAACGAAAAAAATAACTATTTCCCAATACAAGCCATCTGATATAATGTTAGCAAATAGTCAAGGGGCAAAGTTTGAGCGTCATGTCAGGGCCAAAACCTATAATTGCAGTTGTTAAAAATTAATAGACATCTTCCAACTATCTATCCTTTTATTGCGGTATGCAGACCTCCATCTTTGTATTAATCTTTGTAAAAGATTAATAAGCCATATCCCAGCTTTGACATCAGAATCTTTTATACTTAAATGCATTCTTATCTATGTACCTTCATGACATTCTAAGACCTCAACGACTGCAACATTTCTGGACAAAGCTCCCTAATAAATTAATAAATCAGAGAGACGAAAAATGGAATACCATAATTTGGTTAGTGCATAATTAATTTCCACTAGGGGCTTCACTGCATGACACAGGCTGGATATCTAAATTTACAAGGATTGTCAATAAGACATTGAGATTGGCTCTTAATTTGAATGTCTATATTTCAAATAACCTTATTTTGAAACCAGCACAAATAAACAAATGTTATAGATAACGGAGGAAATGAGAAGAATCAAATGTTAGTCATATAATAAACAAGTCAGACACCGGGAAGCACAAAATAAACATTGAAATAAAAGCTCACCTGGCTTGAAAAATATAGACAGTCCAAAATCTATAGCCTTCAAAGGAGAATTCTCTTTGTCGTTGGCAAACAGAAAGTTCTCAGGTTTCAAGTCTCTATGAATCACCCCGTGCTTGTGACAAAGTTGCACGACCTCCATAATGGTCTTCGTAACAGCTGCGGCCGCTCGTTCCGTATAATGTCCCCTAGCCACTATTCGATCAAAAAGCTCCCCTCCTTCACACAGTTCCATGACCAAATGGACCGCATTGTCGTCTTCACACGCCTCCTTAAGGCTCACAATGCTCGAATTCTCAGGTAGATGCTTCATAATCGCCACTTCGCGCCTCACATCGTCAATGTCCACAGCAGTCCTAAGCTTCCGCTTCGAAATACTCTTGCAAGCCAATAACTCCCTGGTCTGACGATCGATACAGAGGTAAGTGACTCCAAATTCGCCGCGACCTAGCTCTCGGTCCACCAAGTACTTCTCCTCGATGTTCTCCTTATGCACACCTTTCAGGACCTTCTGCGGAGCCTTCTTACCAGCATTGGAGTCTCCTCGACCGCTATCTCGGCCGGAGATATTCGCCTTCACATCCTCTCTGGCAACGGCGGCGGGAGATCTGCAACAATTCCCCATCGCAGTCTCTCTGATATTCCTCAATCTCGCAGCCGATGTACTGTTAGGGCTTCACATCACAATGACGAGAGCCTAATCTTAGAGAAATTATATCTCCGAGCAGTGAAATACTCAAACCAGCTATCCGCGAGACTGAGTCCAGAGAGAGAGGCGTACGGCAACTGGAACGGCGTTCACGCCAAAAAAACCTATTTATCGCCTTGCAGATTTTTATTATGCAGCCGAACAAATTAATCTTAAAATAAAATTAAAATTAAAATTTATTATTTTAATTTAAATTTATTTTATATTTAAAAAAATTAAAATATCATAATAAAATATATTTTTTAATTATTTTTANGCTTTTAAATACCGGCATCAGCTCATAAATCATGATTTTTTAAAGATTAGAACCAAGACTGGATTAAAACTGATAGTTTCAGTCCAGTTTTGTCCACCCCTACTAATTATTTGAATGGATGAAGTTATGTTCTTTATTATAAGCTAATTAAAGAGATTAGCCCAGGTTTATTGGTTAATTATGCACATGCACACAACCTGTTCGACGAATTGCCTCACTCAAAGAAAATTAACCATTTTCTGCAGTTGTTTTTTGCTTATGCTCAGAATTGTGTTAATTACACAACGTTGTGATTATCTTACATGTTTATGCTATGATTAACATCATTAATCTGCAGAGGGTCTCGGGCCGCCTGAGTATGCATCTCCTCGGCAACTTCGAAGAAGGCTGTCATTCACAGTTTGGGGTATTCATCCGTGTTCTAAGACGATCGAATAGAGATGCTATCCAAGAATGTCCGATGTATTAACTTTGAGCGGATACAAGCAAAGCCGGGGTGCCGAAGAAAAAAGAAAAGATTTCTCCACAGTTTGGTGTACTGTTTTGGGCAAGCGTCAAGTTCAAAGGCTTGATTTAATAGTTGTGGGGCATCTGAATTCACTCGTATAATATTATTTATTTTGGGTCAGATTCAAAATTTTATTCTTAGAGTAAGTCCAAAATATGTTGGATTGGTTGAGAACATGGAAATTTATGAATTCTCTTGTACCCAAAAGGCGAAATCACTCGCTCTCAGTGCCCTCACACCTCGGCCCGATAGTTTATTAGGGGGTTAAATCACGGTGACTCAGCGGCCCAGATATAAGAGGTTTTTACTTGATATCCCAAGGAGCTACATCAACATTAGAAGTAACAACTCTCACACTATGACAACACAGACGACAAATCTAGGCTCTTGTACTCAATCTATCATCTCTGAATCAACTGAGCTATGTCTGACCCGTGTTAGTTTGGCAGGTAGTAAGTGATTTTAAAACCATAGCAAGAAATTCAAATCTAGGCAACCTCGTGAGTCACTTGATTCTTTTTAGTTTTCCTAAGTTTGATCTTCCTATCATTTTGAATCTTAAACACCTTTTACTTTAAAGCATGTTTGGACGATCAAAGCTAGAAAACAATGAAGCAACCTAGTTTTCACTAGTTAAGAACAGAAATTCAATCAAGAAGTGGAATTTCAATAAATAATTACCAGGTATTGAAGAAACAGATCGAAGCATTCATGGTTGAGGAATTACACAGGAAAAGAAAATCGAATCACATTGCCCAGTCATCCATTGAAAAGAGACTCGTCAATTTCGATTTTGATGATTTCGTTATCTTCGTACTTATCTTTCCGAGGAGGAGACGGAGGAATGGAAACCCTAGGTGGCCCTCTTCCTTTCGACTTGTCCCGAGGCCTCGCCTGCACATTCAGTTTTCGAATTGGGGGATATAGAATCAGACCAAACAGCCAAAAGAAATACATACATTTCCAAATGAGTGATTGAAACGCTTTCCTTTCGCAGTTTTCTTGTCGCCTCTCCCACAATATACTGAAGAAAACGCAGCATTTGAATTCGGAATTATAACACAAAACTGAAGAGAAATTTCTGCATTTTAATACCTGACGGGATTGAATGGGTTATGGAAGTTGGAGAGACAGCGAACGAAGCTCCACGAATCGGAAGCGATGTTGTTAGGGCTTCAGATTGAGAAAAGGAAAGGCGGGGAGAGATGTTGAGAGCTCGACTGGGGATCGATGGAGCTCCGAGAATCAGAGACGCCATGACGGAGCTGTAAGCGCACTGGATAAGATGGATGCAAGGGTCAAGGGTGAGAGATTAGTATCGAATGGAGCTCCACCATTTTCGGTGGACCGGTCTAATGAAACCAGTCGTCATTTTCGGTGGACCGGTCTAACGAAACCACCATAGAGTCTCGTGCAAACTGACCAGCGAAGTTGAAGAATCCCCATGACTTAGCTGCTCTATTCACCCTTCTCGAGCACTTGCCGAGCTTTTCCAAGCCGGTGTTGCTTCCTTCTTTTCAGCTCCGACCCAGCCATACATAGGCCATTAACGATACAAATTTTGGATTAAGTATACTATTATATTTAAACTTAATCAAACTTTAATCATTATTAAATCGCCTAATCATTCTTTGTACCAAAAGGCGAAATCTCTCGCCCCAAAGGCTCCCACACCCCGGCCTGACAGCATGTGAATGAGTTAATCACAGAGACTCAGCGGTCCAAAGATAAGAGGCATTAATTTGATGTCCAAAAGAGCTATCCTAACATTAGGGGTAACAACTCTCACACTATGACAGCGCAAGTGTCGAACCTAGGCTCTTTGTACCAAATCTTACCTTTGCCTATTGTCTCTCTTATTGTTGAATGTTACACAATATACAATAAATTTATATTATTTTTTCATGGTGAATATGATTATTTATTTATTATTAAAAATACTCTTTAAATTGATGTTTGTTTGATCTATTTTAGACAACTTTTATGCTGAAAATGCTATAGGGGTTGACTCCTACGGAGTATACGTCAACTTAAATAGTTTTAGACCGATCGAAAATGATATAAGTCGATCGAAAATGCTGAGAGACCAAAAGTGAAAATGTCAAGTCACTAGAAGTTTTGATCGATTTACCAAAGCGTCTAACCTAACCTGATCGATTTACAAGTTTCGATCGAAGATTTTTGGCACGAGAAAAACAACGCGCTGCTAAAATACTCGAGATTTTATTTTTAAATATAAGTATAAATTATAAAATGTAACCTGATTATTTCGAGCATTCGTCTTATGAGAGAAAATTTGAGNAGACTTAGAGACCAAGCAAGAGAAATGTCATGTTTTAACATCGAACTATGAAAATGAGAACATTAACTATGAAAAAAATTTAGCAGATCCTGGTTTCAGAAACAAGATCTATACTTTCTTAGATTGACTTTGTCGATGATTCGCGCAGAGCCGAAATGGGCATGCCACCCCGTGTATTGTTTGATAGATTAACTTCGATCCATTGAAGCTCGAAGCTCGAAGCTCGATATTCGATTTTCATGCTTACCCGAAATTCGAGATCTTTTGGTTAAAACCGGATCTGAAATTCACAGAAAATAACAAAACACTGTCAATCTACAACAGAGAAGTTGTAGAATCAAGAGATCTATAGACCAGCTCAGATTCTCTTCACGAAGTTCATTTATTCAGCAGAGAAAGAGCATGAAAAATTGGCAATCTCTTACTCTGAGATCACTTATGAAATGCAGAATAACTGTAAGACCCGAACCGAGTCCCCAAAATATCGTTTTGATCCTGCAGATTAGTATCGAATGAAGAAATTCCACAGTAAGGAGCCGGATACCGGTCGAAAACCATTGGGCTCTCGTGATTTGGCGATTCCCGATCATGATATCGTACCCCGAGTTTAGCTGCACTTGAACTTTGCTCCATCTTCACTATATTAGCAGGCTCTTTCTTGTGTTTCCGAGATTTGGGCCAGGAAATATCGATGGTGGTGATATCGTGGATGCTCGATCGTCTCTTGTCCTTCCCTCCGGTGAGCTGCCGACTGAAGTACTTCTGCGCATGGCTGGCCACCTGAGTCGGCGTTCTCGACGTGACCAGATTCCGGGATATGTTTCTCCAATCCCCTTTCCCATATTTTTTAAGTCCCAGCAAGAACTGCCTGTTCATATCAAAAAATGTTAGACTCAATACCAATCTTCATAAGCAAATCAATCAGATTTTACAATTTATCCCCTAAACTATAAAAATAGTTGTATTGATTAACCCGAACTTTAAAAATCGTCAAATGTATTCACCTTGAACTTTACTATACAGACACTTTATCATTCCAATTTTCGCTAATTCAATTACAAATCGAATAAAACACACATAAAATTAAGTAAAACATGTCCGAAACAAAAATAGAATTCGATATAAACTCAAAATAGGATACAAATCCAATCTAAACACTCAAAATTGATCTCAAATATCACAAAAATATATATTTTTTTAAATATCATAATCGATTCAAGATAAACTAGGATCGCATCAAGAACCGGAACCGGAACAAGATCGGAACAAGACCAGAAATAGACCGGAACAAGACCGGAAGGTGCTCACGCTTATTAGTTTTTGCAGGAATAACATCAAAATTAGAGGGAAAAACATGGGAAAGCGATAGAATTTCACCTGTGTTCTTCTTCTGTCCATGGCACTCCTTTTCTCCTCTCTTGGTCGGAGAATCTAGAAAAGGTCCCTCTTTTACTGGAAGGACTGTAAAACTGGGTTAATCCGGCGAGTCCTTGGCCGGAGTTTAGCCAGTCCAGTGTGAATGAGTTGCAGGCATAGCCTGGAATTGGGATGAGCCCTGCTTCGATATCACTCACGTCTTTTTCAAGTTCTCTGTACTGTTTCAGCACGTCTCCGACCGTCTTGGTCGGAATCATCGCCGCCACTTTTAGCCACCGGTCCGCCGTGTCCTTGTCGTACACGGCCAGGGCCGTCTCGAACTGCTTGTTCTCATCCGCTGTCCATTGGGTTTGCTTGCTTTCTTGAAATAACCCGATTGAGTTGTGAAGAGTGGAGCCAATTCCCTGGTTCATTAATCTCTCTTTTTTTCTCTCCCCTCACGTTTTGTTAGAGAGAGAAACAGAAGGCGGAAACGAACTGGGATTCGATTGAGCTTTTGAGACAAAAATGAAAATGATTTGAATTTACAAAATCCGAGGAAAATTAAGGATTAAAAAGACGAGAGATCCAGTTTTTTAAGACAAACCCTCGAACTCCATATCAGATCCCGAACCAAAGATAATAATAATCAGAACCCAGATACAATTTCAGATAAACAGACGCCAAAGATAATAATAATCAGAACCCAGATACAAATTCAGATACAGACGCAATAAATGAAAATTCTCAAATCTTGCAGCTCAAGAACTTGGAATCAAAGCTTATGAACCATGAACATAATTAGAGTAAAAAAACCAGGAAAAAGAGAAAAAAGCAACTCTCTAATGGATAGGGAGCATAAGAGAGGCTTTTTATAAGCCCGTCCTTATCCTTTTCGGGGGTTTGAATATTATATCTGGAAAACAAGCGAAGATATGGCCTGGTCTGCCTGCAATTTGCAAGACAGGGATCTACTGCTCTGCGTGCAGAAAAATGAAAAAACAAATCAAGCGTTTCGACCTCTGATTGGCTGGCTTATTCTCCTTCTAAGGTAAAGCTTAAAGCTTGGGGAAGAGAGAGAGAGAGAGAGGACAGGCTGTGATTGGTGGAGCTAGTGCGAGAATGTGAGAGCAACTCCAGTCCCGAACCCAAGTTCATACAGCCAGTGGCTGCCATGTTCAGCTCTTTGTTTTTCAACTGAGGCCACCAAGTTGAAATAATAATTTAATCTCGAAAAGCCTCTCATTGTTAACTTAGCATCGCATAAAATTGGACTAAAATTAAAATTTAGATCGAAATTATTAGTTTTAATTTAATTTTTTTTTAAATCGTGATTTATGAATAATACCAATTTTTAAAAATAAAAAATTATAAAACTAGAACTTCAATCATAGGTAAAAAATGTTTTAAGATCGAGCAATTCTAATAAAATTCGATATAAATCTTAAAATTAGTTATAAACTCACATAATTGCTTAAATCTCGATCTAAATATAACAAAAGAATATATTTTCTTGTTGTATTATAATTTTTTTTAAATATAAAATTAAATCGAATTAAAAGTAGAACGATTGGTTCTGGTTCCAAAAATCCATAACCTTGAGTCCTGACCCTTACAATATGAGTTAAATTCAAGTCTCCCTATGAATGTCACATGAACTTTGGACATAGCTTCATAGAACTAAAGAGTTCCGAGCAATCTAGTTTCGAGCAGTATGAGTTAGGAGAAATTCTAATTCTTTTCGAATTGCAAAGCACACGACGAATCTCATCGTTATAAAATTTGCAAAGAACTAATCAAAGATTAAGCCGATCGATGCTTCGAAACTAAAAACTAGATCAAATACCTCTAAATTGTTTTATAGAAAATTGAAAAAACAAAAAAGACAAAAAAAGATGGATGTGTACGGCCTTCACATTAATCAAATTTAAAAAAATTAATTTTTAATCAAATCAAATAATGGGTGATATTTAATTAATTAAATAAATAACCCACCTAATGATTGTCTCCACTTAGATGCTCCCACGACTTTGTTACATTGATATTATTAATCTAGGTTTGACTTATCACATTTTTCAATCCATTTCTTTAATGGGTTCTCCTAAAAATTTAACCTTCCCACCACCAACAATACATTATACATCTAGCAATGTCGACTTCACCGACACTTCATGCTCTCGAGATCGAGCCTTAAACATTGCTTATTTCTCCTTAATTGTCCACTAATTATTCGAGTCTCGTGTTTTCTTTCTCGTCTTCAACTTTTTTTCTAATTGACACAGCTTGTTAAATTATTTTTGACAATTTATTTTAATTTAGGAATTTTATAACTCTCTTTTATCACAAATTATAAAATTTTCCACAAAGAGATTTAAGGGAACCAAATATATGTATCGGTTTTAAATTTTCATGGCCCGGTTCAAGTCTAAAAATTTCTGCAATCGAACTTGAACCGTAGTCTTATTTTTCCATAAACTCGGACCAATCCAAGCAACAAAACTTCTAACTCTAAGACAACGTTTTTATTCAAATGATTTTTTGGGTAGAAAAGTTTGAAATGTCTAGACATCAAAGACGGATGACAAAGCACAATGGATTAACATATGATTAGTCAATGTTTAATCCTAATTAATTTTCCTCTTCAATATTTATAAATATTCCATTTATTTAAAATAGTTTCTTTCTCGAAAGTTTTATTTAAATAAAGATATAATTGGCTTAAAATATGAGGATATGGCGTGTCACACTATGATTTTGTCGCTTCCTCTTACTACTTGTATGAATATAATATTAATCATATTATAAGCTAATTCGTTGTCGGCATACCCCCTCTTTGTGTTTGTAGCTACGCCAAGCGACATGAACATAGAAAGTACGACGTGTCGATGTGAGGTGGGACCATCTAGAATTTGTCAATTCTCTAAAAATTCAACTAGGAGCTCAAAATCTCATTGCTTCAAGGATAAAACAGCCTATTATGTAACAGACCGACCAAATGGGCATCTTAAATAAGTTTAAAATTGAAACTAATAAACCAGAGTATAGAAACCGGACCATAAATGAGCCGAGTAGAACAAAAAATCAAATTGAAACTAAGATTTCTTTCGTTTGGTTTTGGTTTTCTTCACCCAACCGAACCGACTTTGGTTCAATGCAATTGGAACCGATTCAAATCTAATGAAACCAATTACAACCATTTCCTACATCCCAATCATAGCTTAACATATTGTTTAAATAGTTTTTTGGAATCACTCAAGAAACTCGACTGATCCTAACATCGATAAGTCAAAACTAAACACGGATATTCAAGACGTTCGAGCACGACTTGGCACAATCTACCCAAAGCTTTTCAAAATCCATAAATAGGAAAAAGAACACCCTCAAATCTCAACTGGAATTGGGGAGAACAAAACTGACTCATAATGACTAGATTAAGGAGGAAAATCTAGCTGAAGCAAAGAGTTTGCAACAAACCTGCATCTTCCTAGGGTTCTTTGTGTTGATATTCCTTTTAGGCATTGACGAAGCTCTGAGTAATATTATCGTTCCCTTCTTCATGCGATCCGTGCCATCTTCATATCAACGGCAGGATAGATATGTTAGAGGCAAGTACACAGAAACATGTAACAACATAAATCGCAAACATGTTCTAGATATTTTACAAACATTAAGGTACAATGATAATTGAATATAGCATAGATTAGACACATGGAAGTTCTAATTGTGGAAACTAAATTCCGTCTATGACTAGTTTTCGCTAGCCTCAAATTCAATGATATTAACTATTCCTCAGAATTTGTATGATGCGTATTAATGTTGGAAAACTTTAGTAGTGGATGGTAAGAACAAAGAGGGATGACAAGTTACTCACATTAGGCAAACGTGCGATTCGCGCCCGCATTGACCTCCAATCTTGCAACATCATTCGTAAATTCATTTCCAGCGTGTTTTTCTTTCGAAAATCCTTCCAAATCTGTAGACTCTAAGAATTCACTAATCTCTTCACTGAGTTTCTCATGCTTCAGTTTTAAGTTTGATGATTCCAGGGTTGCCACAATCCTCTGCTTTATTTGCTGTTCCAAGGCCGAAATTCTATTTTTTGATGTTGAATCAGGTGATTTACCTACCTTTGCCGTCTCCAACTTAAGTAATTCAACTTTATCTTTCAAATCTGATGAGTTTGCGATCTTCTCAATTTCTTTGGTAATTGCTTCATTCAAGTGATCCATTCTACATGAAAATTTTGAGAATAAAATCCGCTCAGTTTGATCTTTTGCTTTCGTCTTTATCATTTCAACAGTCAAACCAATGGATCGAAGAGCACCCACTACTTCCAGTTCTATCTCTTTCTTCAACTCAATAAATTTCTTTTTCACCTCAGGATCGAAGTCTTCAAATGCTGACACTCCTAAACTTTCAACTTCTTCCTTTAGCAAATCATACTTTTCCTTTATATCACTCCTATTCACAATCTCCGCAAATTTTTTGTTAATTTCACGCTTCAGAGCTGCTGTCTTGATATTCTTCTCAGATGATTCCTTCAGAATATTTTTTTTCACTTGTTCTACCTTGCTCTTCAATTCATGAAGTGAAGTCGTCCCAACCACTGGTTCGTCCTTCTTTTTCATGTTCACTTTCCTCTTAGGATCTATTGGAACACCTTCTTGAAATCCACCAATTTTTCGGAATTTAAGCATGCGATGGGTTATTAACTCTTGTGCATCCATCTTCCCTAGCTCCTATCAAAACAAAAGATAAAACGTTAGTATATAAAGGCGGGATACGAGGTCAAAGAAAAACAAAAAACTGAAAACTGCACCGTACATCCATTGCCTCGGTGATTGCACATTTTATTTGGTCTGAGGTCCAAGATGGATTTGCATGTGCACCACCTAGAGGTTCCTGAAAAATCAAACTCTAATAAATAAAAAATAATCCAATAATTTTTATGGAAATAAATGTAAATAAGACTGAGCTTGAAAGAATTGGCTTGCCACAGCCCATTCTTTGGAGTAGGGGATTGTAATAATAATCCAGGAAAATACAGTATCCCAAAAATAAAAAATTCTGTGTAAAGAGAATGCAAAGAAGGTTACCTGGATAACACCGTCAGCAATCTGCAGTTTACACAATTCTTTTGCAGTAATCTTCAGCTTCTCAGCTGCCTGCAGATATTACTTCTGTCAATAATGTGAATCAATCACCAAAAGACATACCTATGGACATTACATTACCTTTGGAGAAGCCTTGGCACTCTTCCAGAGGATTGCTGCACAAGCTTCTGGGCTGAACCACAGTAAGAACAGAGTAATGTACAAAAGGAAAAGATAAGCATAAAAAGGCATAAACAATCGTTGACATTTGTTGCAAACAGAACAGAAATGGATACATTTCAATGCGCAATTGAGCACAAAGCCACTATTGTAAAGACCTGGCAACGTAGAAAACAGCATTTTCAAGCATCAGCAACTTATTAGCACAGCCAATTGCCAGAGCACCACCAGAACCACCTTCCCCAATGACTATTGAAACAACTGGTACCTTCAGACCAAACATTGATCTCAAATTGTGAGCAATGGCTTCACCCTACACGTAGAAAAATGTCAGTTTAATTGAAGAATCAACAGGGCGTTATAAGTGCAATATCAAACATACCTGGCCTAATTCTTCAGATTTAAGGTCTGCATATGCCCCAGGTGTGTCTATGAAAGTAACTATAGGAAACTTATGATGATCTGCATAGTACATCATGCGAAGAGCCTTGCGGTAACTGCTCGGACATTGAAAATGCCAATGGTGTAAGATCCAACAGATCACTGGTTTACTAGTATGACAATCATATAAGAATCTGCCTCCTGATTCCAGAATCTATAATTGGCAATACATTACATTGTAACATAAGTATTTGTTCCCAAACTTACCCATGGGGAGTTGGCATTCCAAAATTGCGGTGAATGTTCTCTTTTGTGTTCCTACCTTTTTGCTGACCTATGAACATATACCTTTTACCATCTATGGTCCCTATACCTGTCACAATAGCAGGATCATCGTACCCTGAACGATCTCCATGTAGCTCAACAAACTGCAAAGATGAAGATATAGATATCATTTGCCATAAAGGATCACAACGTCATAGATTATTTAACTTGATTGTGTAAAGGAGAGAAAATGCATAATAAGAGCAAGAGTCCAAAACCTTGTCCGTAATACTAAAAATATGATCAAGGAAAGTTGGCCTGTTAGGATGCCGAGCGATATTCACACGTTGTATAGGAGTAAGATGTGTATACAGGTCTTTTAAAGCCTGAAATGCACAATAGAAATAATATGAAGCGTAGCAGATAAATAAATCTATAATCTTTAATCTTCCAATTCTAGATCAACATCTATTTAATATGTCAAGAAACTTATAGATATTGTAATTTCTAAATGTAATAGATGAGAACACATATATGGTTGTTCACAGTTACAATTCCAAGTATATTTTGACCAAAAAATGTCTGAAGCTCAAAACTTTTACAGTACCAGTTGGATTTAGAAACAAAAGAATCTATTTATGAATGTACGTTACAGAAGTTCTCAGTATTAAAGAACAAAAACAATGAACTTATAACGTTAGATCAAACCTGTTGATATTTGCTCTCTAATAAAATAATCTGATCACTGAAATCCAATCCAGTTTCATCAGCCATCTTTCTTACCTGCGCTTAAAAGGCATAGCATTTAAAGTAATTGTTTAAATGCAGACAAATAAAAAATCAGGAATCGATGAGATTGACAGACTTCCATAATTTTCTTTTCAAAATCAACTAGTGGCTTCTCAAATTCCAGAGTGACAGGCTTAGGCTTCTCTTTCAATGGTTTGAAATATGATAGATGACTAAGAACTCCACCCTTCACATTTGGATCAGCATCATCCGGCCACGGGTACTCTTGCTTCTTCACCTTCCTTAATTTTGCACTGACTGAGAACCCTTTACTTCGTACACGTACTTGTGTCCTTCCAAGAAGTTTCAAAGGCATACCAGCCACACCATTACTTGAACTCCGAAGAAGATCTGAAGCTAAAGTTCCAGAGAATGCTACTGAACAATGAGATGAGGTAGCCATCCTCAAAGCTGGAATCTAATTATGTGTAACTAAAGACCAACCCTGCAAATTGAACCTAGATTAAACCTAGATTCCGAATCATACACAAGGAAGGGAAGAAAACGTTCTTCATAGACTTAACACTAATGCTCCAGTTGCCAGTAGGGCCAAAGAAGGAACAAAAGTTGCTTCATCAATTGAAATCCTGGATATCAAAAAGCTCTCAATCAAACAATAATCTTCCAATAAAATCCCTAATCGATCTCAAAACCACGAAATCACAACCAAAACTACATGTGAAACGACTAGGCAAGAATGAAAATAGACCAACAATCGTCGACTTCTAAATTGAAGAGATAATGGAACTAGACAATGAGTACATATATCATGAACAATGAGGAAATGCTCAGATTCACGGAAGTTACCGAAAACTAGGAGATGATATCCACAGAATTGAAAGCAGAGGGCGGCGAAAAGGATCTAAAAAAATAGCAGATGCGCGAAAAGATTAACAAGAAAACAACGGTAGGGAGCTTGCTAGCATCGTGGAAATCGCCAACAATGAGGCCTCGTTCTTGGAGAATTTCACAGAGAGAGAGAGAGAGAGAGACAGAGAGGGAGCTGGGCGAGAATTCATAGGGAGTGAGGGAGTTCTGCGCCTCTATTAAATGAGCCATCTTTTTTCGGTTTGGCAGTTGGTTGGGCTAAACCTCGCTTATTTGTTTGCCCTCGCTAACTACCACGTGTCAAACCCTTCTTGCGAAGGGTACGGGATTGATAGACCGACTAAATCGATCCAAACCGATCATTTAGATTTAATTAGATTGGTTTCTAATTTTATAAAAATTAATGTGAATTTAAATCAAACAACTCTAACCAGAGATTTCAATGGATTTAGTCTCAGGCTTCTTCTCGGCCACCTTAGGAACAGTAACAGTCAAAACCCCGTTCTCCATCGCCGCCGCGATTGCCTCAACCTTCACATTCTCCAGCAACCTGAACCGCCGCGTGAACTTGCCACTGCCGCGCTCAACGCGGTGCCACTTATCGGACTTCTCCTCCTTGGAAACGCTTCTCTCGCCGCTGATCTTCAGCGCTGATCTTCCTCGATCTCCACTTTCACTTCATCTTTTTTCAGCCCCGGAAGATCGACCAGGAAAACATGGGCTGAATCTGTTTCTTTCCAATCGACCTTGGCGTTGGCGAATGAAGAGACCTCGTTTGAAGCAATGGGCGCCCAGATGTCGGACGAGAAGGGGTCGAAGATGCTTCTGGTGCCGAACAGAGATGGGATCAAGGCCATTTTTCTTAGAGATTCAAATACAGGATTGTATGATGAGTGATTTACAGAATTTGATGATGGGTTGAGACGAGAGTGTGGATTTATAGGTGGGTGATTGTTGGAACTCGAAGTTTCGAGGGTCTTCTGTTGGATTGAAATTTCTGCGAGTTTCCAGTTGGTTCTACCGAGTTCTTCCACCAAAGAGAAATTTCTGCGAGTTTCCAGTTGGTTCTACCGAGTTCTTCCACCAAAGAGAACAACAGAGAGGAGGTGGGGGTAGAGCGGCAAACGAGCCGGCTTGAGCGAGCCGAGCCCGGTCTCGGCCAGCTCGTCGAGCCTACCGAGCCGAGCCTGTTGAGCCTATCGAATTTTTTCCCAAAAATTTTAGCTCGAGCGAGCTATCGAGCCTCGAGCTTATTCGAGCCGAGCATCAAGCCAAGCGACCCCAACTCCCGAGCCTAATCGTGCCGAAAATGATTTATAGTTTTATATGCTAAAAGATTAAAAAAATGTAGTAAACACGTAATAATAGAATAAAAGTTATATTAGCTTATTTTGCAAGAGAAATAAACATACTTTTATGCTAAAAACTATTTTTAGTTAATTTTCGCTAACTAAATCAAACTTTTGACAGCCGATTATCGTCATTTTCGGCGATGGACAAACAGATCTATGAACAAAGACGACGTTTGGAACGGGAACGAGTTCAGTTTTAGCTACAGTGCCGAGCGAGCCAGCGAGCCTCGTTTGCCAGCTCTAGGTGGGGGTGGTTACGGATGGGACATCCGAACCCCAACCCGTAGCATCTGGATCGGGTCAGATCCGTTAAAACACTATTCTTATATTTCGGTAGATTTCAATTATTTTTAAACGAATTTGAGTTGAGTTTTTAACTTTTGAGTCAATCCAAATAATCAATTTGATCATATAATTAATATTAAATTAAAATATAAAAATAAAATATATTTTTAAAAATATTTTTTTTATATTTTTCTATGTTTTTTTATTAAAATTGTTTTTAAAATTTTGGAGTTAAAAATAATAGGAAAAATAAATTAAAAAGAATTGTTTAAATTAAAATATTATTATTTAAAAGAGATAAAAAAACGAAATCGACTCTAATCAAATAGAAATCTTTTAGGTCGAACTGGAATCATGTCTTTAATTTTAAAAAATTCTATATAAACTTGAACTTAATTAATTTGAAATTATAGTTGAAATGAGTTTAAATCTAATTTTATAAAAATTGATCTGTTAAATCAGGTTGGATAAATGATAAAACTCAAAATTGGAGTTTAATCTTGCTAAATAGAATATTGACTTAAATTAAAACTAACCTGAAATTTTAGATCAAATTCAGATCAATCAAATTTATATTAGATCAATTATTCAATTAATTTTAACTTGATTCCATTTTTATAAAACCTAGATCGATTCAAATTTCAGACGCCATGGACGAAAAAGAAATATTATCACTAAGCATTACATGGAGTACGTTAAGTTAACCCAACAAAAAGCAGAAGTCTATGTCCAACGTACGGCTAGCTGGCAAGCAATGTTTCCACGCCGGTGGGTCGCATATCGATGCACCGTCTTCTTCCTTTTCTGCTTTTCTCCACCGGCCCTAGCCGGCCCAAGATTCTCAATCTCTCTCACTACGCAAACTAAATTGATCTTAGAATAATACAAAGAAATGGCTACTGACACTCATCCATGTTTCATGCAAAAAGCATGAACAGACATTGAATGTGAACTCTGTGTATTGAATAATGTAATTTATTGTTCTAAGTCCAGGTTGGTGTAGAGATCAAAGAACCCAGAAAGAAGGTCCCACCAACTCTGCAAAAATTCTTCACCTTCCCTCCCATGACGAGAGAGACGAGATGAGAAAGACAGCCATGGAAGCCATAGCCTAGCCAGAACAAAATGACCTGCCTATACTTATTCATTTCTGTAACCCTAGCCAAAAACACAGCTTCGAGTTTATCCCTTTTTGTCTCTACCTACGTTGTCTTCTTCTAACAAAACCCCAATCCTAACAGAACCAGAGAACAACTAATGACTCCTGATTTGAAAAGACAGGAATTGGGTCAGTAAGTCCACTCATTCGGTAGACGAAGCTCTTGGTTCACCATCGGTTGGACGTGGAGATTGCGCTTCTGGATAGAACTACCGTGGAATTTCATAGCAGGGTCTGGAAATCAAAGCCAGTTTTTAGAAAATAAGAACATCAATAAATAAAGGGATTCGAAGTATTTTCTACTAAAAGACGATTAATACCGAGTCGAGGCGATGAACGAGGCTGAGACTGGTGACGAACTTGCATGTCGTTTAAGTTTAGATTCAGAGCTTGAATCACTTTCGCCGGAACTAACACCGATGAGCAAACTGAAACGTTTTAGAAAATGAATACCGATTAGTTCACAGAAGGAAACATAAATGTGTAAAAATAAGGTAAGAGGTTAGAGATCGAAAGGAAACCTGGTTTCTTACGCGTCAAATAATGATTGCCGATTTGGCGAGGCAAAAACACGCCGGTTCCGGCGCATTCTTTTTTAGCACTGAGGTTTTCGAGGAAAACAGCCCTCACGCCAGAACCATGATGATGATTCTGCGTCTCTTGCAGAGCAGGCCATGGAGATTGAGAGAAACCCGGAGAATTACAGTTTCTACCACCATTTTCGCTTTTCAACCCATTGTTCGTCGAGCTTGGGCTCTGGTACAAGCGACGCTGATATTGCCCGGTCGTTTTCCTTTGATTTTGCCATGGAACGGAGCTCTGTTGCTTCATCATCTGCTGCTTTCGTAAATGGCAAAACTACAGAAACGGAAAGGCGTGCAAGAATTCAGAGAGTGATGACTAATGATTTAGTATTTTAGCGTCGATTCATCTTCGACTTACTCGAGCTTCCTGAAACTGGTGGCAATATTCTCCGCCAGGATTTGAATCCTTCAAACGAACAGGGGCTGGTGAAGGCTTATTTGGTGGAACCAAAAGCCCTTTGCTACGATTCATCTTGTAAGCCTCCTCGTTCATTCTCCTTCGAGCAACTTCTGCAGCAGCAACGAACAGATCCAACGTTGCCGGAGGTAAAGAAACAGGAGCGTAGCCATTTGGACTTCCCTCACCGGAACGTTGATTGCAGCTACAGCTACTCTCGAGCGGTGATTGGGGCGAACCCAACGCAAACTTAGCCTGGAAAACGAAACGGACGATTCAGACAAGTATGAACAAAAAATACAGCACAGGGCAAGGAGACACAGACCAGAAAGAAAATTCGAAAAGAAAATTTGACGTCGTACCGTCAAGGAATCAAAAACAACACTATTATCCAGCGCCGAACGAGCCATTTGACGCATCAAACCAGCGATGGAATCGTCTTCCTCGCACTCAGTTTCACTGGAACCCACAACAGACTCAACAGGAGAGCTGAGATTTGAAGAAACGTCACTTAAACCCGCAACGCCGTTCGAAAACTCAAACGCAAACGAAACACCAGAACGGTCGCCGATACATCCAGCAAATCCCGCCTTGCTCTCCATAAACTGTTCGTCATCAGCTAGAAACTTAGGGGGAAGCCAAAACTCACCGTCTTCCAGGCTCTGAGAAGCCATGAGAAAAGAAACCCAGTTTTGAAAGGAGAAGACAACGGAAATTGGAAGTGGGGGCTAGTAAAGATGGTTGCTGCTTCGTTAAGATTTAATAATAATCCCCATTGGAACAAATAATAACCCCCACTGCTAGGGTTTTGATAAGCAGTCAAAAAGGTTTCCAGTCAAATCACAAACGTACACTTGAAGAAAACAAAACCAGAGAGAGATAGAGAGAGCAAGGTTCGAAGGAGAGAGAAAGCTCTGCTAACCCTAAGCGAAAACGAGCCTGGCTTCCATTGTAGACGCAGCGACAGAGGGGCCTCAAGAAATGCAATTAGTGGGAAATAGGCTTGTAAAAGGAACTAAAAAGTTTCACGCGCCGCCAAGAGAGTAAGAACACGCGGAAACGAGTGTGAGGGTGGGACCCACTGAAGTGGCGCGTGAAGGTATACGAACGTGAGGAGGGTCGTGGCAAAGTAGTGCGCACCAATGCCTCGTTCCCCGAAGCGGTTTCAATTCTTTTTATTAATTAATTAGTTAATTAATTAA
>QAOC01044491.1:0-11530 GCA_003255005.1 Begonia fuchsioides
TAACAAGCCCAGTGTCATTCTTCTCTCTCTTAAACTTTTAAATTATTGGTTGTGCTTAGTCATTTAATAGATAAATAATTTTTAAGAGATAAACGAAGAATTTTATATTAAACTTATAAAATATCGATTAACCTAATCCCCCCCCCCCCCTTTAGGTTAAACACGATCCTACAAAGAGGAAAGGTAAAGGTGCCATCAATTGGTACACCCCTAAACCTAACGATTCTTACAAACTTCCAGAAAAGGTGAAAGATAAATCTACATCTATCAAGTCGTGGCCTTAAAAGATAGATGGAGAGGTTAAGGCGGTTAAAGAGAACACTCGGCCTAGAGCACGGGAAATCAAATGTTTAAAATGTCTTAGTTTAGGCCACATTGCTTCACAATGCCCTAACAAAAGGGTAATAACCTTCGGGAGGGCACTAATGATGAAGAAAGTGAAGATGAAGCTGTAGAAGACATAGAAAAAGAGCAAGACAATGAAGTAGAAACTTGTTTTGCTCAAGAGGGTCCCTTACTTATGGTGATTTGACGTTGTATTGTTTTTAGATGCCCGAAGTGGAGATCAAAGGGAGAATATCTTCCATAGTAGATGCCTCATCAAGGGAAATGTATGCTCTCTTATTATTGCTGGAGGTAGTTGCACTAATGTAGCCTCTCATGACCTTGTAGATAAATTGGGGATTGAAACTATGGCACATCCGAGCCCTTACAAATTAAGGTGGTTGAATGATAAGGAAGACATCAAAGTAACCAAGCAAGTGTAATGTGAGTTCTCTATTAGAGGCTACAATGACAAGGTATTATGTGATGTGGTACCTATGAGTGCTAGCCACTTACTTTTAGGAAGACCGTTGCAATTTGACCAAAAAGTTATGCATGATGGCTACACTAATCACTATTCATTAAAGTTTGAAGGGAGAGGCATCAAACTAGCACCACTAGATCAAAAGAAAATTGCTAAGGATGAGGTTACAAGGAGAGAAGGTATGGCTGAAACAAATTTTCTTATGTCTAAAAAGGAATTGTTTAAATCTATCTGAAATTGTCCTACCTCTGTGATGATCTTGTTCCCGGAAAGAGTTGAGGAGATTGGAAAGATTCCTAAGGAGGTTTTAACCTTTCTTGAGGAGTATCAAGATGTTTTTTTGGAAGAGCTACCTCTAGGGTTGCCACCCTTTCAAAGTATCGAACATCAAATTGACCTCCAACCAGGTGCCACGTTGCCTAACCGGCCTTGTTATAGAATGAACCTCGAGGAAGCAAAGGAGTTACAAAATCAAGTACAAGAACTTTTATCTAGAGTTTATATTAATGAATCAATGAGTTCTTGTATAGTTCCTACTTTTTTCATTCCTAAGAAGGATGAGAGTTTCTCCAAGTGTCTGGATAGCTGAGTCATCAACCAAATTACTATCAAGTATAGATATCTGAACTAACCCAGCCTTAGAGCCCTAAACTCTTAACTCTTGACTCTTAACCCTTGAAGATTGAACTATTAACCAAGCCCTAGAGCCCTAAACCTTTAAATCCGAACCTTAAACCCTAAATCATGAAACCTAGGAACAATGTAACATTGGAACCTTGAACCTTTAATCCCTGAACCCTAAACTCTCAATCTTTGAACCCTAAACACTTATACCCTGAACCTTGGAATCCTAAACCCTTAACCCTGAACTCTAGAATCCTAAAACCCTGAAACCCTTAACCATGAACCATTACTTTAAACCCTTAAACCCTGGAACCTTGAACCATGGAACCGTAAATCCTAAATCGTAGAACCCTAAAAGCTTGAATCCTAGAACCCTAAACCCTAAACCCATCAACACTAAACCTTGAAACCCTGAACCATGAAGCCTTAATCATGGAACCCTCAAACCCCAAAACCCTTAACTTTAGAACCTTGAATCGTGAACCCTTAACCCTTAACCATAAACCTTGAAACTCTTAATCTTCAAATCCTTACCCTAAAGATCTTGAATCCTGAACCTTGAACCCTTAAACCCTGAACCCTAAATCCTGGAACTCAAACCTTTGAACCTTCAATCCTTAATCTTGAAACTTGAGCTCTGAACCATGAATCTTGGAACACTAAACCATGGAACCAAGGAACCATGGAACCAAGGAACCTTGAACCCTATAACCTCAAATCCTAAACCTTGAACCCTAGAACCTCAAACCCTAAACCTTGAACCATTGAACCCTGAACCCTTGAACGATGGATAATGAACCTGGAATACTAAACCCTAAACAATAAACCCTAAACCCTAAACCCATAACCTTGTACCCTAAACCTTGAACCCTTAATACTGAACCCTAATACCGAGAAGATTAGGACCATGGAACTTTGAAAATAAACCCCTGATTCGAGGAACCATCAACCTTTAAATTCTAAATCCTAAACCATAAACCTTGGAACCCTGAACCCATGACCCTAGAACCCTGGAATATTAAACCTTAAACCTTGAACCTTGAACCTAAACCCTGTAATCCTAAACCTGAACTCTGGACCCTAGAACCATGGAATCATGAGCCTTGAACCCTTGAACCTTGAACCACTAAACCCTGAACGCTAAACTTTGGACCCTCGAACCCCTTGAACCTTGAATCCTAGAACCTTTGAATCATTACCCTTGGACAACTAAAAATTGGACCCTTAAACCATGAATGCAAAACTATGGACCTTTGAACCTTGAATTTCAAACGTTGAACCCTTTGAACTTAAGAACACTAAACCTTGGATCCCTTAATCCTGAATCTTGGAACCGTTGAATTAGAACCTTGGAACCCTAAACACTCAAACCCTAGAACCCTAGACCCTAAACCCTTAACCCTAGAACCCTGAACTCTAGAACTCTGAACCATAAAACCTTGGAACCCTCAATCTTTGAAGCCTAAACACTAAACCTTAGAACCTTGAACATTGAAAACTGGAATCCTGAACCCTAAAACCTGAAACCCTGAACCCTGGAATCTTGAACTCTGGAACCTTTAAATCTAGACCTTGGAACCCTAGAACCCTCGAACCATTAACCCAAAACCCTGAACCCTAAAACCCTAATGCAAGAACCCTGAAACATAAACCTTGAAATCTTTAACATTTGAACATAAAACTTTGAAACTTAAACCTTGAAGGCTAAACTCAAGAACCTTGTATCTTTGAAACCTTAAACAATAAAACCCTAATCCTTGAATCCTAAACCTTGGAAACCTTGGAACTTGGAACCCAAAACCCTGAACTCTGAACCTTAAAAATTTGAACCCTGGAACTCTAGAAACCTTGTACCCTCAACCTTTAACCTTAAACTACAAATCATAGTACCCTAAGATATAAACCTCCAACCCTCAATCTTAAAACCTTTAACCTTGAACCATAAACCTTGGAACCCTGAACCCTGAATCCGAACCTTTAACCTTTAACCAAAAAAAACCCTCACACCCTGAACCATCAACCTTGAAATCCCCAAACCTTGAACCTTGAATGGTGGAACCCTGGATCCTGAACCATGGAACCCTGAAATCTTTAACCCTTGAACCCTCAACCCTAGAATCCTAAAAGACTCAACCCTGGAACACTTAATAGTAAACCCTAAAACATAAACCCAAGAAACTTGTAACCATCAACCCTAAAACTTGTAACCCTAAATCATGAACTCTGAAATTATGGAACCCTCAACCCTTGAATCTTGAACCCTTAACCCTGTAGCATTGGAACCCTTGAATACTGCCTTGAACTCTAAACACGAAAAACTTGAACCCTTAACTTTGGATCTTAGAACCCCTTGAACCCAGAACCCAGAACTTTGAACAATGAAACCCTTGAACCCTAGAACCCAGAACCATGAACCCCAGAATCTTGAACCTTGGAACTATGAATCCAGAACCCTAGAACCATTAAATAATAACCCTTGAACCCTTAAACCTTTACACCCTTGAACCCTTAACCTTTGAACCATGAATGCTTAACTTTAGACCTTAAAATCCGTCAAACCCTGAATCCTCAACTTTGAACCCTAAAACCATTAAATCCTAGAACCCTAAGTCTTGAAAACTGAACCCTGAACCCTGAACCCTAGAACACTTAACCGTTCATTCTTTGAACCTCGAACCCTGAATCCATAACCCTAGAAACTTGGAGCAAGAAATTTAGAACCCTAGAACCCTCAACCCAAAAACTTAAAACCTTAGAAGCCTAATATGTGGACCTGAAACCTTAAACCCTAGATACTGGAACTATTAATTGTGGAATCTTATAACTCTAACCCTAAACCTTAGAATCTTGAACCCTAGAACCTCAAATTTTGAACCATGAAACCCTGAACCTAAGAAGCTTAAACTCTGCAACCCTAGAACCTTGGAAACTTGAAACTTGAATCTTAAAACCTTTAACCTCTGTTCCTGATACCCTAGAACCATGAACCCTGAACCCTAAACCCTTGAACCATAATTCTTGAAACCCTTAACCCTTAACTCCTAACCCTAGAACCCTACAACCCTACAACCCTTGAACCATGGAATCCTGGAACCTTGTAACCTTGGAACCTTTAACCCTTAAACCCTAAACCCTAAACCCTTAACTCTAAACTTTTGAACCCTAAACCCTGGAACTGTGAACCTTTGAACATGGAACCCTGAACCTTGATCCCTAAACCCTAAACCAAGGAACCCTAGAACCCTGAACGCTAAAAACTGAACCGTAGACCCTTAACCTTGAATCTTGAACCCTCAGCCCTTACCGTAAACCCTAAACTCTAAAACCATAGAACCTTAGACCATGAACCTTGAATCTTTCAGTGTGAACCCTGAACTCTGAACCCTAAAACCTTCAAACCTTTGAACCTTGAACCCTAAATCCTTAAACCCTAAACACTAAACCATGGAACCATGAATCCTTGAACCAAGAACCTTTAACCCTGAAACAAAACCCTGAACCCTAAACAAGGAACCCTAAACCTTTAAGGCTAGAACTTGAACCTTTAACCATGGAGCCCTGAATCTTGAAGCTTGAACACTAGAACCCTTTATCTTCAAACCTTGAATCCTAGAAAATTGAATCTTGCAACACTAAACCTTGAATCATGAATGCTAAACCCTTGAAATTTGGAATTGTGTACCTCCAAACCCTTAACCTCGGAACAGTAAATCCTTAACCCTACAATCCTGAACTGTAGAACCATGGAACCCTCAACCCTAGAATCTAGAACGCTCAACCCTGTAGCCTAATAACCCTATACTACCCTAAAGACTTGAACCTTCAACTTTGTAAGTTTGCGTAACCCCATGAACCATAATGGATTAGCAAAATGGTAATTTCACCCCATAAGCAATCTAAAAATATTGGAGAGTGTCTGATTTTCAGCAATTTTTTGTGCTGAAGAGAGAGAATTTGATAAAATGGGGTTTAGAGAGGAAAGTGAAAGTTGAAAGGGGAATGAGCTGAAATCGGCCTCCAATCTTCTAAGGAGAAGTGTTCCTTTGATCAATAGGAATCTATTGATCAAGAAATCAAGAGGTATGACCTTATATTATGTGGTTTTGATGTTTATGGTTATAAACGTGGTTGCATTAATGATAAATGAAAATTATCGGATTATCAATGGTTTTGTAAGTTGGTTATAAGTGGTACACATAAATTAGAAGTTTTGCTCCATGGTTCTATTTATTGGTTAACCAATCATGTTGGGATATAACATATATGTTTATGAATGATGAAAATTTTGAATTGGTGGAGGTTATGCATATTTCATCAAAGTTGACATAAAACTTGTCAATTCAGTGTAATTTTAGATTTCATGTCTGAAACTAATGCTTAACTAATTTAATGTCCTAGATATTTTTGTATGCCAAATTAGACACCATGAGTGAAATATGGGTTTTGCAATCATAGTGTTTAATGGTTTATAGAACAAGTTATGATATTTTTAAGTTATCACAGAATAGGGCATCGATTCTAAAAATTGTGAATTATATTAGGTGATTAAGGTAAATGTGATTCACAACTGTCCCTATTGCTAGAAAGACTTGATAAGAATAGACAAGGTAAGTAGTATTGTGTGTGTTTTGCCCTTAATTGGGTTTAGAACATACAATAATAGGACTTTGCTATTCTTTTATGCTTTAGATGTTAAGATGAGATGCACATATAAAATGATATAGAAAATCATGATTCTCTTTATGATATGCTGGATTATTTTCTAGAAATCTCATGCATCATGTTAGGAACTATTTACATCCATGAGATTTCATATGAAACATGAAAATGGTTGTTTTAGGTTTAGCTCGAATAACCAACGAAATAGAAAGATAAAAGAAAGAAAGAAAAAGTTATGTAAATGTCATTGGGAAGGGGTTTGAGTTTGCTGTCCCCATAGGTAGACTCAAGCTTTTTGTCTCTCAAACCTTTGAATCGAGTTGGCTTTCCCCTTTGGTGGACTCAAGTTTGTTGTCTCTCATTCCTTGCCAGGAAGCCCTAATGATCAGAAAGGATAAAATTTAAAGGAGTGAAAGACCCAGAATAAAATGAAAAGAAAAGTTTTACTTACGAATATCATGAAGATGTTCATGCATATCTTATACTACTTGCCGATCCTTATGCTCATAGATGAGTTCAATGATGTAGGTAAAGAAGACGTACACTGATAGGTGTATGATATGTATCGCTTTGTTCATGGGGTTGTTGATGTTGTTTGAGAAGATTTTGACTAGTGAGCAAGGATTTTGACGAATCATAAATAATGGTTAGAAAAAGAAGTTTTCAACCTTGTATATATAGCTTGTAAATATGTTTTAAGTACAGTTAGTTTTCATGATTGCCTCGAACAATTTTGCAAGAAAGTGTTATCTGCTGCAAGTAAATAAAATGAATGAATATATTTTGAGTAAGGAAGGACATTACACCCTTAACCTTTGAACCTTTGACCTGATGTGCCGTCAACCGATGAGCGGCGCGCCGTGGTCGGGAGATGGGCGTGCGCGTGACCGAGGGAGGTAACGCGTACGGCGGTCGGAAAATATGATCGGGCGATTTGTAGAGTTGTGGTGCGGAAGTATAGTGGGGTGGAATTAAGGGGAATTGAAGGTGAGAATAATGGAATGGCTCGGATAAAAATGGAGGTGATTCGGAGGGTAGTGGACGTACCGGAATCGGTGGTGGCGGAGATTGATGGCTCGGGAAAACGGGATGGAATTTAGGAGGTTATGAGGCGGTCGATCTAAACACTCGAGCAATCTAAGTGTTTAGAAAGGTAGACCTAGTTCATGTTCGGATATGACGCACAGTTCACGGACGAGGGTTGTCAAAGACTTGGCCGGATGTGATGCACCGGAGAAGGATCGGCGATTTCAGGGAATTATCAAAAAAGGCGATGACCACTTTGTATTGATAAAAATTCACTAAGTTCAATTGAGGCTAAGTGCCTCTTAAATAGACAAAAACATAAAAGGAAAATACTAAGTAAGAATCGTAAGCCGTCGATCAAGTTGGACGTCTAGGATCGTGAAGGCGCGGACCGGTGATGTGGCGCGATAATCGCGGGATTGCGCGCCGTCAAGGTGTAGCCGGGTCCGGGTGTTTGGGCGCGCGCGCTATCGTAGTCGGGTGCTCGGGTGCGCGCGTCATCGCTATCGGTATGTAGTTGGATCCGGGTGCGCGAAGGAGTGTGTCAGCGTTGTGGAGGGCGCGGCCGGGTTGCTGTCGGGTGCGCGCGCGGGTGGGCGCTGTCGGGTTTGCTAAAGCGGGTGCGGCCGGGTGCGCTTGGACGGGGTCTCCGAGTATCATGGGATTTTCCGTGTGCGAATCTCCCCATATCTCTCTAAGTCTGATTCTCCCGCTAGTACCCTCCTTCCATAAGATTTTGGCACGGTTGAAAATGCTAAGTGTTCGTGGGCTTCATCCATATTGCTTGGGCTTCGGCCATGTTGGATCGCGGGCCTTAAACTTCGTCTTTTCGTGACTTGGGCTGGCTCTTCTTACTCTTCTACGTCTCTAATTGCTGAAAGGAAATGTGGCGCTCGGCCACTTATTGAAGGGGGCCGAGCCCCTTAATGGAACTCGGCATGGGCCGTGTCGGCTGGCCCGTGGGGCGCTGTCTGGGCGTGGTCTTTCTCGACGCGCGCCGCGGCCGGCCCGATGTGGGCGACCTTGGCACGATCTGCTGGCCCGATGTGGGTGGTCTTGGTGCGGTCTCCGGTGTCCGACTCAGGGTGCCACATGATGCATGTCCTCGGTTGGCTTTGATCAAGCTCCGAGGGTTTCTCCATGATAATGTTCCCTAGAAAATGAGCAACCAAGTTAGTATAAAACTCTCGGTCCGATGGGCCCGAGTCTCACGGCACATCATCCTCCCGGGGTACTTGAGGATTTGCCCCCAAATCTCCACTCTCGGGGTCCTCCTCTTCGTGAATGTCTTCGTCCAAGTATGGGGACAAGTCTTGCACATTAGCCGTGACTAATACCTCGGGTTCGCCGGGAAGGCTAATCTTGTATGCGTTTGGGTTAATTTGCTCGGCTACTCGGAAGGGTCCCTCGGCCCTTGGAAGCAATTTGGCATGCTTTTGCTTAAAATGCCGAGTCTTTAGCCACACAAGATCTCCCACTCAGAAGATCTTCTCTTTTCTCTTCTTGTTGGCCGAGGATGCATATTTTTCATTCATCCGCTCAATGGTCTTTTTGACCCTTTCATGCATCTTCCGAATGAGTTCGGCCTTATGTAATCCATCGGGATTATCAAGTTCTCGGCTCGGTAATGGAAGCAAATCCGATGGTGTAGACGGGTTGAATCCGTAGGCCACTTCGAATGGTGTCATGCCTGTGGTGTTGTGTTTGCATCGGTTATATGCGAATTCCACAAAGGGCAATTTTGTTTCCCACGTGGATGTACCTTTTCGGACCACACTTCTCACTAATGCTCCAAGTGATCTATTGACCACTTCCGTTTGCCCATCGGTTTGTGGGTGGAAGGCCGAGCTAAATAAGAGTTTAGACCCAAGCTTAGCCCACAAAGTTCTCCAAAAAGTGCTTATAAATTTCCTGTCTTGATCGGATACAATGGAATGCGGCACTCCGTGTAGCTTCACGACCTCTTTGAAGAAAAGATCTGCAATGTAGCTTGCATCATTGGTGGTATGACACGGGATGAAATGTGCCATCTTGGAGAAGCGGTCAACTACCACCATAACCGAGTCTTTTCGGTTACTTGTCCGAGGAAGGCCTACCACGAAGTCCATGCTCACGGCTTGCCATGGATGGTCCGGTACCGGTAGAGGGAGGTATAATCCTTGAGCCAAAGTCCGGTTTTTGGCCTTTTTGCACACAATGCACCTTTGCACAAAGTGGTGCACGTCTCGGAATAAATGTGGCCAATAAAAATGCTCCTTAAGCATCTCCCACGTTTTCTTCTCTCCAAAGTGTCCCGCAAGGCCGCCTCCATGTGCCTCGGTTATGAGAGACTCATGGATGCTTCCCCTCGGGATGCATAATCACCCTCCACGCATAAGGTATCCCTCGGCAATGTGATAGCCCGATAATTCCCCTAGCGTGGCTGCCTCAAAATGTTGCTTAAAATCAAGGTCTTCTCGGTAAAGTTTCTTAACCCATTCAAGACCGAAAAACCTCACCCGCATCTCGGTAAATAGGATGCTTCGTCTTGACAAAGCATCGGCCACAACATTTGTATCCCCCTTTTTATACTTATTAATATAGGGATATCTTTCTAAAAACTCAATCCACTTAGCATGCCTCCGATTGAGTTTCCCTTGGCTCTTGATAAATTTTAGAGCTTGGTGATCGGTATGTATAATGAATTCCCGAGGCAACAAATAGTGTTGCCACACTCCAATAGCTCTAATAAGCGAATATAACTCTTTATCATAAGTGGAGTAATTTAGAGTCGCACCTTTGAGTTTTTCGCTAAAGTATGCAATCGGTCGGCCCTCTTGCATCAAGACCGCTCCTATGCCCGTGCCCGAGGTGTCACACTCCACCTCGAATACTTTGTTGAAATCTGGGAGTGTAAGTATAGGTGCTTCACAAAGCCGCCTCTTGATGTGTTCAAAACTCTCTTGGCACGGTTCGGTCCACTCGAATTCTTTCCCCTTTTTCGTAAGCTCGGTCAAAGGGGCCACAATGGTGCTAAACCCCTTGATGAAGCGTCGGTAAAAATTAGCTAGGCCGTGGAAACTCCTCACGTCCGTAACTCCTTTCGGGGTGGGCCAATCACGTATGGCCGTGATCTTCTCATGATCCACTTCAACACCTCCTTCGAATAAGATGAACCCGAGAAAGTGTATGCGTTGTTGGGCGAACGCACACTTGTCTCGGTTGCCATAAAGTCGGGATTGCCGCAAGGTGATGAAGAGTTGTTCCAAATGCTCCAAATGGCTCGGTATATCCATGCTATAAACTAGAATATCATCGAAATAAACAATGATAAACTTACCAAGAAAGGCTCGGAGGACATGGTTCATAAGCCTCATGAAGGTGCTTGGAGCGTTGGTGAGCCCGAATGGCATAACAAGCCACTCGAATAATCCATACTTTGTCTTGAAGGCCGTCTTCCATTCATCGCCTTCTTTCATGCGGATTTGATGGTATCCGCTCTTAAGATCCACTCGGGAAAAGATCTTGGCTCCGCTAAGTTCATTCAAAAGATCATCAAGCCGAGGCATGGGGAATCGGTACTTGATGGTTATGTCATTAATGGCACGGCTATCTACGCACATTCGGTGCGTGCCATCCTTCTTCAGCACTAGGAGGGCCGGTACCGCGCAAGGACTTAGAGATTCCTTGATGTATCCCTTCTCGATAAGCTCTTGAACTTGGCGTTGTAATTCCTTGCTTTCTTTCGGGTTTAATCGATATGGAGGTCGATTAGGCAATGTGGCTCCCGGTTGGAGGTCGATTTGGTGTTCAATCCCTCGGAGGGGAGGTAAACCCGAGGGGAGTTCTTCCGGAAAAACATCCTTGAATTGGTCGAGCAAGGGCTTGATAGTGTCCGGAATAGTGGGCTCCTTGTCTCGGTCTTGGTCCCGGTGGAGCAACAAAATTATCGGATCATTCCGGGCTAGGCATCGTTCAAGTTCTTTTCGGCCCATAAATAATGTTGCCTTGGCTCGGGCCTCCTTTTTTATGGCCTCATCCTTGGCCACTTGCTCCGGGGTCATGGGGGCTAGAATGACCCTTCGGCCATTCATGTGGAACGTGTAGTGGTTGGGGCATGGCTCTTATCGGGCTCGGTCAAGGACTCTTGTGGGCCCTCGGCCTCGTCCTCGCTCACAATTTCTTCAGAGCCCTCAAGAATTGTCATCACCCTTCGGTTAGGGCATTGGGCCACCATATGTCCTCGGCCGAGACATTTAAAACAACGGATCTCTCGGGTGCGGGAAGTCTCGCTCACGGCCTCTTGGGGTTTGACCGGCTGGATCGGCTTCGGGGCCCATGGCATGGGCGCGGGCACGGGTGCTGCCGCGGAAGTCGGGCGATATGGCGCGGGCGTGTAACGACCCTTACTTTTCTTACGTAGAAAATACATCA
>QAOC01044510.1:0-154265 GCA_003255005.1 Begonia fuchsioides
ATTAAAAACCGATCTTATTCAATCTAAATAGTCAGTTAAGGTCGAGATGGCGAGTCAATCCACTTGATATCCCTAAAACATTAGATAGAAGTGTATTTAATAAACCTATTGTCTTAACTAAGAAACTTTGAATTTGATACTACGAAAATATGTTTTTAAATTTAAAAATCGAACTGGAGCATAACCTCGCAGCATTGTCTGTGCCAATACTTTGTACTCAAAAGGCGAAATCTCTCGCCCCCAGGGCCCCCATACTCCGGGCCGACAGTATGTGAGAGAGTTAATCACGGTGACTCAACGACCCAAAGATGGGAGGCCTTGACCTGATGTCCCAATGAGTTACCCCAACATTGAGGGTAACAACTCTCACACTAGGACAGCGCAGACGTCAAACCTAGGCTCTTTATACAAAATTTATCATTTCTAAGTCAACTGAGCTATGTCCGTACCAATACCTTAACCATGGAACCGTGCCCAACATTTTCGATTATGGAGTGGACCTGGACCACTCCTAAGATTATCATGATATTTAAAATTTAATAATTATATTGCATTTTATCTTTTTAGTTTCAAATACAAGTTGAATTAGTATTATTGCCATTATTATTTAATAAAAAATAAACAAGAAGGCTAAATGCATGGGACCATTCAACAAGTGGACACAATTGCCCCTGCATCTCTCCAATTTGTACAAGCAGACAAATGGGAATTTTATAGTTCATTCAATTTTATTGAAATTTGACTTAAATTAAATAAACCAAAGTTTGACTATTTAATTATAATTTCTTTGTGTTCTTATTTTTTTCAATTAATTATTATTAGAATGAGAAGACTCTTGTCCCACGGCTTAGTTTAAATAATAATTCACCACCTTTTAATTAATTAAATTAAAAAAACTTGCATCGACGTATAAATACAGTATAATTCTGCATTCAACAATTGTAAATTGTATTTGACAGTAGTATTCTATCGTAGCATAAATTATACATTTTAAGATAGTACTGATCATTTCATACGTATTTTTCAATAAATCTTTTGCAAAGTTTGACTATCATTTAATTAAATTTTTTTTTTTTGCAACATGATGAATTTAGAAGGTTTGGTCAAATGGCAAGCCAAAATGGGAAATACACTAAGTTTCAAATGCTTCACACCAATCTTAAATCTTTTTCATATTTTCAAATTTAGCCTAGTCATCATAGTTGACTTTCATGTCACTTTGGGCTGTTCCCCGCTCGATTTTGCACGCTCATTTGAAGATCACGGGTCTGCCACTATAATATTATTTGTTAGCAGAGTTTGTACATTTTTGTCATTGAGTTACGTCCAAAACTTATTATGTTAGTTAGAGACAAAAAAAGTTATTGAACCATTCACAGACTTAACCCGTTGGCGATGTAGAATTAAATGTTTCACCTGTCACTACGAGAAGATTAAACATTAATGTAAATTCAAATTCACTTAATCAGATTACTAAAGAGGGTCAATGTGGACCATTTCGATTTCTTGACTTCGAGTTTGTATTGAATCGAAGAATTTGTGCATAAGTATGACCGAGTTTGTAGGAATGTTACATAAATTTAAATAGAAAATAATTAAATTTAGATTTTATTTGGTAGAATATAGAAATGAGGAACCCTTAAGTTGAGACAAGTGACTACAAACCTTGGATTCAACAATGGAGGTCAGTGGTCCAAAATTGAAGGCTCATACTTCTACCCACTTGATTATTATTTATTTATTATTATCATTGCTTGAATTGAAATCATAGTCAATTATTTTTAATTTAATAAATAGATTTTATTGATGATAATTCAAAATTACTAATTCTAATCTAATTAATCAAAATCTTAGTTGAATTTCGCGTAAGCACTCTATAAAATACTCATGAGGACAAGAGCTTAAGAATTGAACATGTCTTGAACTAATTATGCATCCACCAATACTCAGATAAAATTCGTAAAAGTTGAAATTTAATTTGAAATAAAAGTAAAATAAATTAAAATTCAGCCATAATTTCACACATTAATAAGAATTAAATTAGAAAAAATGGTAGTGATAGGTTGATTGTTTACTCTATTAGTCTATTCACTTAAAATATTTATCACGAACAAATATTAAGGTGATAAATCATAAATTGTTCATTTTTGTAATAATTGCAGACTCATAATTTGACATATCATAATAAAATAAATTAATAAACAAGAAAATAATTTCAAACAAAAATAGTAAAATAGGAAATTTAAGATTATTCATCTAATGCGAACAATTTGAGATGTATTTTTTAAAATTATTTCTATGGATTTATATAATCTATTAATTTCAACAATTACATTATAGGCCAAATTACCTATAATACCATGTATTATAAGGTATGTTGCAACTTTTACGTTGAACTAAAAAACGTTTCATTCAATACGTTGAACTAACGAAAAACTACATTTATTACATTCCGTTTAAAATCCAGGTTAATTGTAACGGAAATGGGCCAAGGAATACTGTTAACTTATTCGAGGAACGCGAATTTCGTTCCTCGGTCGAATGAACGAGATTATGTTAAATTAACTTCGCCGCATCACCAAGCTCGGAGGCGAACTCCCTTTGGCGAATCTCTCAGTTTATAACAAATTGCAAACAAAATCAGAGAAAAGAAGACTTCAGTGAAAAAAAAAAGGTTTCAGTAAAAGGACTTCGAACGTGCTAAAAAAAATAAACAGGTTTCTGAGAACTGAGGTGTCCAATTCAGAATATTTTCAGAATCGAATAAGGCAAACAACGAAATCAAAATCAAACATTTGAAAACAGAAACATAACCAGAAAATGAAATCGAACGTCCAATTTCAAGAAACTATTTAAACCGGCAAACAACGACCATTTTTACTTACTGTCGAGTAAACCCTAGCTGACGATCGACTTCGGCAGACGGAGACGCTTGAAGAACAAGGTCGGACGGGTCGGAAAACAACGACAAATTTGACGTTGGTACAACGGTGAAGGTGATTCGCCAAAGGGGGTTCGCCTCCGAGCTTGGTGATGCGGCGAAGTTAATTTAACATAATCTCGTTCCTTCGACTAAGGAACGAAATTCGCATTCCTCGAATATGTTAACAATATTCCTTTGACGGACTGTTAACCTCAGGCCAAAGCACGTGACCCATTTCCATTACAATTAACTCGAATTTTAAATGGAAGGTAATAAATGTAGTTTTTCCATAGTTCAACGTATTGAATGAAACATTTTTTAGTTCAACGTAAAAGTTGCAACATACTATATGATACATGGTATTATAGGTAATTTGCCCTAAAATTTATTGAAAATACAGCATAAATTCATTTATTGTAACTTAAAAATCAGATAATAATTTAAAATAAGCTCTTCCACTATTTTAATTAGCCGCGCCACGGAGTAAATTGCCGATGACCTCAATAATACTACAAGTGTCGTCCACAACCTTGATATTCTGAAGAAGAGGAGACGACTTGGCCGTCTTCGGCAAGTCGTCGGAGCAGGTATCGGCCTCCGTCATTGCTCCGGATCCGGAGACGCTTACGCCCAAGTAATCGCCGGAATCTAAGTACTCTTTCGCAAGCTCAAGGTCGCCAATGGCGTTGTCGAAATTGTCAGTGCAGGATTCGAAAATATTCTTCAACTTAGGGTCTGATTCTTTCTGAGCCAGAGATTGAGCTAGCTTGAATGCGGCATTTGTTTCGGTATTCGCTATTTTTATTGTGTTTTTCCCTAAAGCTTTCAGATCGGTAGTACCTGCTGATTTTAAGACTCTCAAACAGTATGATGGATTGCTGGTTTTTGCGCATATGTCATTGATCACGTCGTTGGTCGCCTCCGTGATAACCCTAGCATTAGAGGGAGCGGAAAAGAAGAAAACCAGCACTAGAGAAGCGAAAGAAGCACCGATAAGGTTGGTCATTTTCTCCAATTTCTCCGCCGGTTTAAGTATCGATATCTAAATGAAACAGAAATCTCCGATTGATGTCTCTTCAAAGGGAAATTACGCGATTATATAGGAGTTCATGAGTATCAGTGCATTTCTTACAAGGTAACGGATCAAATCTGATCATATCTGCCAATTAAGGTATCGTTATCGCTGCTGATTAGGTATTGACCGCGTTCAATTGCTATATACAGCAATGTAGATCTATTTCGAAGAAAATTAAAGAATTTCCAAAGCCGACGAATCACATATAAACTGGTAAAAAAATGGCCTTGATTTCTGTAGGAGATTAGTTTTCAAAATTTAAGAAATCGCCTTGATTGGGGTCATCCAAATAAAGAACCGCCTTCGGTATTCGTTTTTTTTTTTGTTTTTTCCATTGCAAAATACTTAAATTTGAGGACATGGTGTTGTTAGATAGTTAACGTTGAAGTTCTAATCTCCAATCTTATCTTGGTGTTTACGGTGACTTGTTTATTAGCGTAATAAAGGTACTTCTGAAAAATCAAAATAAGACATAGATTGCATCATTTAATGATTAAGATGAGAGATTAAGATTTAGAATGAAAGGATAAACCAAACATCACTTGTGAATTTACAGATGTTCACGTTTACTCGCAACTGGGCTGGTTTCTATTGAAAATAGACTTAGTTATATTAACTATGTCTTCAATTATGTTCATGTATTACAGAAGAAATCTCATAGAGAGTGATGTTTCATATCTACGAAAGTACATGTACTTGAATGCATATATCTTAGAGCTTCATGTTTTTTGTTGAACATGTACCTATGAGTATCATGAATTGTCTGTTATGTATGTCATTGTCTAAACTATTCGTATTGGAGTAGGGGAAATCCCAAAAGGTGTACAAATGCACCAAAAGAAAAGATTAACGTGACCTGATTTTGTGGTGTCCCTCCTATTAATTTCTTCTGTAAAGTTCATCTTTCGCGTTCAAACAAATTGGTATTAAAGATTCATGTGAATTACGGAAACTACAATTGAAGAACTATATTTCTGTCTTATTTCATCTTCATAATTATGGTTAGATTGTTGTGTTGTTTGCAAAATCTCATTGGACCTGGCAGATAAATGGACCAATGGCAATGGAAAAGGCAATGCCGTAGATGCCCTCAAAAACATCGAGCACATAGACTCGGGCATCATCCATTGCAAAAGTAAATCTTTCTGTACATTCTTGTCGTTTATAAAATAGTTTTAGAGTAATTTTAAAATTATCATCTTATCATATCTCCTTATGTGCTATCGCGTGATTTAATCCATTCAAATGTATTTAATAAATAAAAATAAAAATATTTATTTATATTTTGAATTGATCTAGTCACGTAGCGATACCTCAAAAGGTATGACAAGAATGCATGACAATGAGGTAAACCTAGATTAACTCATAGTTTTTATGGTAGTTGAGGCGAAGATTATTTTGTATATTGCAAGAGCTTTTTAATTTACTATATTACAAAAAACAATTTAAGCTACCGTATTTATGTATTCTTCGTTTATTACATCAACTAAAAAATTACTTTAATAATATTTAAGCAAAAAATACAACGATGAGATGACTGTAAACTTCCTTACTGGTAAATGAAAACTTCGATAAAAACGTATACACATCGAAGGCATATATTATTTAACGATGATTTTATATGCGCGACAACTTAATTAAGCTACGTCAAAACTCAAATCAAATTTTGAAATTCATAATACACATCAATCCTATGATTATCGTCGTATTCTACATGATATTTGTTAAAACGTCAAATGCAGCCACGTGGTACCCATGGAAGGAGAGATTCGTTGCCAAGTGCCAAATAATCAATCTTAAATTACTATTAATTTTTAAAGACAAACATTGATTAATATCTCGAATTTTATGGTCATCTGCACTGAATACCAACAATTTTTTATTGACAATGAATACCTTGAACTTAACATTTCTAAAATATTTCTTTTGGCGCGGAGTGTTTGATGATCGTATCAATCTGCAACAAACATCGAAAACTGCAACAATCATTGAGACTAGTGACAAAAAGAAGATCAAATGATACATTTTCCGACAAAAATAAAAATAAAAATATGGTTAGGTGATAGATAGAAAGTTAAAGAGGAAGTGAGATTGATCAAAGGAGCAAAGAAAAGAGATTAGCTGCCAAAAATTAAACGTCCTTTTACTATCAAGTTGTACGTTAAAAAAATTATAGGTCTCCCACAAATGAATCTAAAATTTGAGGGTAAATGCACCTAATTTTAAGGATTAAAAAAGATGGATAAATAACAATTTATAATTTAAACTACGAAAGTAATTACAACGAATATTTTGTACTTTAAAAATCGTCAAGGAACACTTTCACTTTTAACGTAATTTCAACAGACACTTTGTCATTATATATATATTTTTAATTTAAGATGTCATATTTTGTTAGTGATTTTCATCTAATTTTAATAACCTGTAAATAAATAAAAGAATATGTAATAATAAATTTTTATTTTTATTTACGTCATTCAATTTTATAAAAAATAATAATTTTTAAAAATTTATATTTTTTTCAAAATTATTATTATTATTTATTATGAAATAAGTTAATTAAATGAACAAATATTATTAAAATTAGCAAAAAAATATAATTACAGGGTGTATATTAAAATTATGCTAAAATTTGAGGTCGACTTTTAAAATACGTGGTGATGTTGTAATTAGTCCCGTAGTTCGAGGACAAAATTACCAAATCATGAATTTTTTTTTACGAGTTGACCCGTTTTAAAACGGGTTATTTTTCTCTGTAACCGGGCTAAAAAAGGGAAAAAAAGAAATCCGACTGTAAGCCCTAAACGCACTGGTCTTCACGGAGTCAGCTTCCTTGTCGATGAATCCGACTAACGGGCTCCCCGCAGGTTTCTTTTTTTCGTTTTCTTCAGGAAATCGGCGATTTCTGTTTCTTCGTTTATGATGGATGGATTTAAAAACTTTGATCTGCTTCCTTACTGACGAATATAATGTTTCTGTCGGTTTTGGATTTCTTTGATTGAAATGGCATCATCGTCAATATTAATTCCTTCTTAGTCGGTAATTGTATGTTTTTTAAGGTTATGTTAAGCCAATGTCATTCTTCGTTTTGTCCGTTTTTGCATAATTTTTTTGATAGTTTGAATCAATTGTTGGTAGCAGAATCATTGCCTTCATTTATTCTAATCCTTCAAGCTGAATGCTACATAATGATAGTTGTTTTATATTTCTAGTAGTCAATCATAGCTGTAGATTTATAACAGCTTTGTAATTGTGGAGTCTTGGTTAAGTCTATCTTTCTCCGGACATTATAATGACAGAAGCTATTAACTGTGATTCCCACTTATGATTTCAGTTTCAATAAAAGAAAATGAAGTTTCATTATCTGAATCTGTTAAAGAAGCATCTCCAGCCCAGAGCTCAGATGCAAAAGCTAATGAAACCGGTGAGAATTACTAACACATTTGTCTTCATGATCCAACATCCTTCCTTTACTCTCTTGTCTGATCCACTATTATCTTCGTATTTAGAATGAATATTTAATAAATTTATTCGTGCTAGAAATAAAAACTCGGGTGAATGCTATGTGGGAGCAAATGAACAAGGGAGTATCTAAGGAGACACTGAGAAGTTTTTCGAGCAGGCCAAGTGCAGGTACAAAGACGAATTTAAAGACCTCTAATGTGAGTGGTATTTACTTACTTTCCTTTCCTCAGCATTGAAATTGGACATATTTATTTTTTCATTTCGGGTAGATAGACTCATTGTTAAGGTAATGTGATCTGTGTTTATAGAATTGGAAGTCATATCTTGGCTTGGGATCGAAGAAAACAGAAACACTTGGTGTCAAAACATCACAGGAAAGATCTAAAGTTATTCAGAGCAGCACCACTGAAGAAGCTAGGAGGCTAGCTGCTGCTGCTCTTTCAGCAGTTAAGGATGCTTCTGTTTCTACTTCGGGCAGAGGAAGAGTCGAGGTGATTGGAAATCTTACTTTATTTTCGAAGTTGGTTTTGTTAGAGTTTCTTTCTTTTATTGTTATTTATTGGGAATATGAACTCTCACTTATATTGTTATGAATATGAAGTTTCTAAGGTCTTGCAATTGGTGACTTTTTTTAAAACTTTCTGTGTTCTGCTCTCTGGAGTTTAACCAACTTTGCAACCCATGTCAACAGTTTTGAATATAAAATACATAATATCTATCTTTTGAACACCTTTATTAATAACTTTGTGTTAAAAATACATCACTTGTCTCATTTGCGAAGCCAAAAATTTTGATCATAAATGTTCCTTTTTTCCTTGTGAAATGCTATCTTACTTCATTTTTGGAATTGGTCTTGTTAAATTTTTTTTCTTAAATTGTTACTTGTTTGAAGTATGAACTCTCATTTTATGTTGTTATGAATCTGAAGTTTATATGGTCTTGCAAATAGTGACTTATTATCTTCTGCCCGCTCGAGTTTGAATATCTTTGAAACCATGTCAATAGCTTTGGATATATGATAAATAATATCTATCTTTTGAACATTTATTAATAACTTTGTATTAAAAATACATAATTTATCTCGGTTGCAAAGCCAAATCCTAAATGTTCTTTCTTTTCTTCAGATCTCCGAGATTCGAGACTTTGCGGGTCAAGAAATCGAGGTCAAGAAGTTTGTAGATGAGAATTCCAAGGAAGCAGTCGAAAGGAGCAAAGCGCCTGCCCCTTCTGCGGTTGACACTGTGCTTGAACAAATTAAGAAGAAAGCAAAACTAAGTGTTTTAGACAAGACAAAAAAAGACTGGGGAGAGTTCAAGGAAGAGAACAAGGGTATGGAGGAGGAATTGGATGCTTACAAAAAGAGTTCAAATCAGTATCTCGACCGGGTTTCGTTCTTGCAAAGAACAGATTACCGAGAGTTCGAGCGAGAAAGAGATGCAAGGCTTTCTGTTCAGGCGAGGAGAAAGCCAGATATGCGTGATGAGCCATGAAAATTATCGTAAGCGATCTCTTTGTAATCTATTTCAAGGTTTGTATTTGAAACGAAAAATGCGAATTGCAATGAATTTGAACGACAAGTTAGTGGATTATTTTAGCTGTAATCTTTGAAACTAGAGAAATTAAACCTCTAACATTGCATTTCAAGTAAATGTTATGTCATTGAAATTATCATATTTAGCCATTTGATCACCGACATTTTATCGTCGATAGAAATCAGATCATAGATAGCACATATTACTCTAAATTTAAAGCCTAGTCTGTAATCAGCTGTGTCATCAGACTTATTATTCAGCTCAAACAGTCAAAGATACAAAAATGAGTCTTTTGCAGAGAAAAACTGCAGCTATTTTATGTCCCCAGCTCAGCTGTATTAGCTATGGTAAAGGGTCCCCAGCTCAGCTGTATTAGCTATGGTAAAGGGTCGAAAATAAATTGAAAATCACTCCAAACTTAATAAGCAATAATGCAAAAAAAAAAAACACCTTTAGTTCTCTAGATGTGGATGGGCTTGTCATAGGTAGCCATGGCAGCTTCCTTCAAAGCCTCGCTCATGGTGGGATGGGCATGGCAGACCCTGGCAATGTCTTCACTCGATGCATCGTACTGCAATGCCAAGGCTGCCTCGTGGATTAGCTCGCCTGCATTCGGTGCCATGATGTGCACTCCTAGTATCTTGTCCGTCTCCTCTTCGGCCAGTATTTTAACCACACCTTCTGCATTATCTATGGCTTTTGCTCTACTGTTTGCCAATAATGGGAATTTACCAACCCTATATGCGACCCCGAGTGCCTTTACTTGCTCCTCTGTCTTCCCCACGGATGCAACTTCAGGGTGCGTATATACGACACCTGGCACTTTGTCATAGTCCACATGGCCTGTCGATAAAGGACCTCGATAATTAGTGATAAATCCATAAATTCAATTTCAAAATGTTCAAATAGTCTTTCACTTTAAACTACATCTATCCCAATCTGTTGTTTATCAAATCTTTGCAATTGATATTTGATCCGAAAAGAGGGAAGTGATCTTGGTAACTTGGGGTTTTATGAACAAATTGGAGAATCAAAACGTATTTAAGTGTACTTGTAAAATTCTATATTTTCTTGAGAAAGGACGCTCTTCCTTCTATCTTCTCTGACTATGCTTGATTTAACATCATAGGTAAAGAAGGAAATATAATAACAAACAAACCTGTTTTGCCTGCAATGAACTCAACGCAAGCAACTCCATCTTCCTCTGCCTTGTGAGCGAGCATTGGACCTGGAATTACATCTCCAATTGCATAGACACCACTCACATTTGTCGAAAATCTTTCGTTTACCAAAATGCGCCCTGCCTTATCAGTTTCTATCCCTAGTTTTTCCAGCCCTAAACCAGCTGTGAACGGTATCCTACCAGCTGATACAAGAACAACATCGGCCTCGAGTGTAGTTTGATCACCACCACTTGCTGGTTCAAGGGTAAGTTTCACACCTTCTCCACTAGTATCAACTCCCACTACCTTAGTTTTGAGGATGAACTTCATACCTTGTTTCTCAAGGGAGCGCTGAAATTGCTTACGCACTTCTGAATCCATGGTAGGAACAATATCTGGACCAAACTCAACAACAACTATCTCCGATCCTAGTCGCCCCCAAACTGAGCCCATCTCTAGTCCAATGTAGCCAGCACCAATGACCACAAGTTTCTTAGGGATGGATGATAAAGCTAAAGCTCCAGTAGACGATACGATTCTTATCTCGTCAATAGTAATACCAGGTAAGGACTTGACATCAGAACCCGTGGCAATTATAATGTTCTTCCCTTTCACAATAATTTCCCCACCATCTGGGGTGTCAACAGAAATTTCTGAAGAAGAGATTAGCTTACCATAACCCTTTACATAGTTCACCTTGTTCTTCTTGAATAGTCCTTCAATACCTCGGGTAAGGTTGCTCACTGCTTTATCCTTTTGAGCCAACATTGCAGGTAGATCAACCTCAACAGAAGAAAACTTCACTCCATGGTTGGCAAAGGAATGCTTCGCTTCGTGGTACATATGAGAGGAATGAAGTAGAGCCTAAGTAAACAAATAAATACTAATTAATAACAAAAAGACATTAATCGTATAGAGAGAAAATGGGATAAGCTACAAAAAAACATGTTCTAATATTTTTTTACATACGTCACAATGGTGTTCTTTAAATCAACTTAAGAAATCGAGTAACCTTCTAAATAAGCTACATAAACTTCAAATCTTAATTCTATCCACTTTCTCGCTAAATATTTACTAAAGCAGATCATAAGAAAGAAGAAGAAAAGACTTATGGGAGAATAAGAGACATATGGAAGCTTAACACATTGAATCCAAATTCAATCAAAAACAACTTAAATCATCGGATCCAAAGTAAACTTAAGCATTATGTAAGCTAAAATCTACTTGAACCTACACAAAAATTTCAACACTCACGATGACTATGTCAAGTGACACAGCTTAATTGAAACAATCTAAATCGTTCTGTATCACTTATTTGAAGACATGTGAGTGGATTCCTTCCTACCTAACCGATTTCTCAAGGTGAGTTCGACAAAATTGTTACTTCACTTAAATAAGCAACTAATGATATCGACTAAAATCAAACAAATCCCCATAAATCCAAAATTCAACGATTGAAAAGCATAGAAAAGAAAGCAGATTATAAAATAAATTAAATAGCAGAGAAATTGCCTTGGAAGGGATGCAGCCAACATTAAGGCAAGTTCCACCAAGAGCGCCACGCTTCTCAATACATGTTGTCTTGAGACCGAGCTGAGCGGCTTTAATGGCGGCCACGTAGCCGCCAGGCCCACCGCCGACAACAACGACGTCGTTCTCCTCGGATCCCGACGAAGCAAATCCCCTGCGGACGGAGGTCAAGGACAGCGAATACCTGAGAACGCCTGAGCAAGAATCGGAGAAGTTTCCCGATAGAAGAAAGGTCTTCCGTCTAACGAAGTTCGCCATGGCCATCGCAGGGCAATGAAGGAGAGAAAATGGATAAAAAATTCACAAAAGAAAAGGAAGACAGCGCTGCTGAGTTTTGGCTTGGCTGCTTGACGTCTAAGTATATATACTATCTAGTTAATATTATTAGTAATATTATGTTCCCTTTTTATCTATTTTTTCAGAATATATTAAATAATAGTTAATATTATTAGTGTAATTAAATTAAAAATAGCTGCGAGAGCTGAGTAATTAAAATATAAAAAATAATTAATATTATGTCCCATCCTTTTTGTAATCTATAAATGGGAGGTTGAGTTACTTCTTCAATTTATTTTTTTATTGAACACAATAACAATATCAAATATAAAAAATAATTAATATATTAAATTATAAATAATTATTTATCACATAATCTATAAATTAATATATCAATTATGTAATAAAAAAAGGTAAATAATTTAGTTATAGAATTATCAATTTATTAATCACACTAATTGATTTGGGCTTATAGCATTTTTGTTAAAGGTACTTGTCAATTTATCCTCATGAACTATGAGATTAATTAAAGTGAATATGTCAATTTATTAACTAAGTTGAATTGATATAAAATTAAAATTTATTAACATAAATCGATAGATTATATTAATTAAATTTACATGTCATATATTTTTTATTAATAATTACCGGAGAAACGACCGTACAATAGGAAGATAATTGAAGATGCGCCTCAAAATTTAAAAGTAAGTAAACGGGTTTTAAATTGCGAATGGGCGGGTACTTGGCTGGTTTATTATCATCGCTGATTGATGAGCTCCGGATTTCAAGTTTCAATCTCTGACAACCGTTTTCTTCCCCAATCTAGGTCTGCGTGTATTGATTCTTCCCGATTTACCTACTTCTGTAATGGCTGTTCTTCTTTATTCTTCTCTCTGCTTCAACTTAGGGTTCTCTCCTCTGTTTTGCTGTTGAGAAACTCTTATCGCTGAGAATACCGACGGCGTTAGCTCATAATGTCGAAAGAACTTTATGCTTCTCGGTCGATAACGCAAAGTGTGGCGAAGGATCCGAAATGTGCATCAAGCGAGAACCAGTTCGAGTCGTCGGTTAATGTAGCTCATTTTCTGCCTCCCCGATCGCCGTTGAACGCCATAGCTGATCCAGCTCAATACCTGGAGGAATGTAGGAATTCTGACTTCGATTCTCTTCGCAAAATTTATGCTGCTCGATTCGGTAGGAACGCCAAATGTGACGGTTCAGAAAATAGTGGAAACGGATGTTTCAGTTCTGGAACTCCTAGAGTTTCTGGTCGTGTCACTAAAGCCCACTCGGAGCCAAACTCTGGACAGAACACTCCGGTTAGGGGTTATTCAAGAAATTCGTTTGGCGGGGGTGTAGGACCTTGTACAGGAAGTAGAGCTCCGCTGCTTACTGGTAGCACATCCTCCAGAGTCTCAAGAGGACTTTCAATTTCCCGATCTGATCTATCCAATGAAGTTCCACATTTTGAGCTCGTAGAACACCCTTCTTTCTGGACAAATCACAATGTCCAGGTTTGCATGCGTGTTTATTTTTGCTGGTGACTGCTTTTATTTACTTCAAGGATGAAGCACAATTGTTCTTGTACAGGTATTGATAAGGATCAGACCACTGAGCAACGCGGAGAAGGTTTCACAAGGATATGATCGATGTTTGATGCAGGAAAGTGCACAAACTATGGTTTGGCTTGGTCACCCAGAAGCAAGATTTACTTTTGATCATATCGCATGCGAAACAATTTCACAGGTACCATCTTTATCATGTTAGCTTGGATAAAAATCATGATTCACAAAGTTTCTATTTTTCGAAGAAGTTCAACAAATTACGTGTGGTTTCTTAGTAAATCTGCTGGTGTGAAACGACTGTAGGAAAGCCTATTCAAGGTTGCTGGACTTCCCATGGTGGACAACTGTATGACTGGTTATAATAGTTGTATGTTTGCTTATGGTCAGGTATGTTGCTATTCTTCAAGTTCATGTTTGAACTGTCCTTAGGGGAGCATGTCAATCTTTAAAATGTTTTCTTCCAGACAGGTAGCGGGAAAACATACACCATGATGGGTGAACTGTCTGAAATAGAAGGAGAGCTCAACACAGATCGTGGGCTGACTCCACGCATATTTGAATATCTGTTCTCACGTATTAGAGAGGTCTAACACTTTAACTCCAGTTTGTCTCAGTCTCTTTTTCCACAATATTTAAGGTTGGTTGGCCTTCTGTATTGATATAGGAAGAAGTGACCAGAAGAGATGAAAAGTTGAAGTACAGCTGCAAATGCTCCTTCATAGAGATATACAATGAACAGATAACAGATCTATTGGAACCTTCATCAAATAATTTACTAGTAAAAATTCATATCCTATTTTTTTTTCATCTCTTATTCAGAAAAATTCTTTCACTGGGCAGGAATATAATACACATTTTTCTTGTAACAGCTCAGAGAAGATTTGAAGAAAGGTGTATATGTTGAAAACCTTTCGGAATATAGCGTCATGACTGTAAATGAAGTTGTCATGCTTTTATTAAAGGTGTCATAATCTTTTAATTTTGAGTCTCTACATGAAATTGCCATATCTTGAAATCAATATCATTAGTTAGTATTTGGTTTTATATAGGGTGCAGCAAACAGAAAAGTTTCTGCTACTTATATGAACCGTGAGAGCAGCAGGTCACACTGTGTTTTTACTTGTACCATCGAAAGCCATTGGGAGAAAGATTCTATATCTCATTTGAGATTTTCAAGGTTAAACTTGGTAGATTTAGCAGGTTCAGAAAGGTAAACAAATGTTCTTGTCAGTAACATCATTGCCTACTATGCGTCTCTTTATATTGATTGTGAAAACTCTAATTTTGATTCAGACAGAAAACTTCTGGGGCTGAAGGAGATCGTCTGAAAGAAGCTGCAAATATAAACAAGTCTTTGTCAACTCTTGGGTAATTGTATTGTTGTTTGGTGGTCAATTTGCAAATAAAAACTAGAGAGTGTCAATAACAAAGTGTCATTCTAATTCTATGACATTTATAATTGGCATTCAAACTAAAATACTGGTTACAAATGAAAAAAAAACATTTCAGTGTAATGATTAAATTTAAGTATCTTTCTTTTTTCTCTTTATCAAATTTCACAAAGGTAAATAGCTGCTTATTAATTAAGATGTGTTTCTTAGATGTGGTGATGAATTGGCTTTATTTTTACATTATCAAATTTATTGATGCTTGTAGTTGCTTTGTTTCCTACGGTTATAAGGATCATTTCAATCACTTATCTTAATTATCTTGTTATTTTATGTTTTAGCCTGGTAATAATGTCATTGGTAGATTTAGCCCATGGGAAACATAGACATGTCCCATATAGAGATTCGAGACTCACATTCCTTCTTCAGGTTGTGTTAGTTCACTTCACTTAACAATGTTCTCTGTTCCCACAATCTTTTCAAGCTTCAGTTATTTTTGATTCAGGATTCTCTCGGCGGGAATTCTAAAACAACAATAATTGCCAACGTCAGCCCATCTATTAGGTAGGTCTTTGAGCCAGGTCAGGGCTCCATTTTTTTCTTTCATACTTATCATTATGTTGCTTTTTTTTTTCAGCTCTGCTAATGAAACTATGAGCACTCTGAAGTTTGCGCAACGTGCCAAGATGATTCAGAATAATGTACTTTGCTTTATCTATAGATTTACAATGATTGAAATTACAACTATGGATCATTCTTTCACTTTATTTCACAGGCTATAGTCAATGAAGATGCTTTGCTAGACATAACAGCTCCACAATGGCAAATCCAAGAGTCAAAGGTATGGGTCAACTTCTATGTATTATCAATAATTTGAAGATATAAGTGTCCTCTTTATATTTGGTTGACAGTTGAATACAACTTTTTACAGCCAATTATGCTTTTTGACCAGGAATAATGTTTTTTCAATGTCTTTGTGATATTGATTATTTGAGAAATTGAGCCGGTTGAAATGTTTGGTTAAAAATAACCAAATAATAGGCATAAGTCGGCTTAACTAGTAGGCAGGTCGGGAAAGTGTGTTCTGAGCTATCTCAGGCCTGATCCAATGAGATTTGACCATGAATTTGATTGAGGTCCTAGCTAGTTAGGATAAATTCAAGGTCTGATCGCCTGACATTAAACCATCAAGTTGATTTAATATAGTTTTTTGGGATTTCCAAATTAAGGTCACAATTCTATAAAGTTTTGAGCGATTACATAAATTTTTTTGCAGTTCATTTGCAGGAGTCCAGTATAAGGGAAATGCGTGCGAACTATGTAAAACTATATAAACATGAAAACATCTAATAAAATAGAAATTAGGTTGAGCTCTTTGTTGTTATTTAAGTCATATCTTAACAAAGATATATGGAAAAAATAACTCAGCAGATGAAATGCTTGGAGGATGCTTTGGTTTGTGCCTTGAGAAGAGAAAAAGTGGCAGAGAATGCGATCCGTAAGCTACAGATTGAAATTGAGCGCACTAATAATTTGGTATGTTGTTTGCGGTTAACATTTCTGTGTTCACAATTCTTTAAAGGTTTTTTGTTTTCCATACCCTTGATGTTTTTTAGTTAGAGTAGTAGAACATGATTACTTTGATATAGTATCAGTATGCTGTACATTTTGACTTGATTTGTTCTTCCCAGGCTTTCCATCATGAAGAAGAAGTACAAAGCACTGATATGATCTTAAAACTCCGTGAGGAGAAAATTAAACAACTGGAGTTGTTGCTAGATGGCTCGCTTGCAGCTGAAAACTATCTAGTAGAGGAAAATGAGGCTTTGCTGAAAGAGATTCAGTTGCTTCAAGAAAAGAATAACGGAAACCAAGAATCGGCACGCCTTACTTCTGAGAATACGAAATTGCTGGAAGAACTACAGTTGTAATTACCAAAAAAAAACAAATGCTTTGCTAAAATTCTCATTTTGTGCCTTACTCTAAAATAAACTTTAACTGTTTCTTTCAGGTTCCAAAGTTATGAACAAGGAGAGCGGCAAGCACTGCTGGATGAAGTTGCAAAGCTCCGTAATCAGGTTTAAGAGATTTCTGCATTTATTCCATCTTAGCTCTCTCTCTCTCTCTCTTACACTTTTCTATTAAGTCGGGCAATCATTGGAGACATCATGATGCATTGTATCTAGAATCATAGGAAAAAGAACTGTATTCTCAAATGATTTGCTGGTTGATATCTTTTAGTGGTAGCTATATTAAATTTCATGTGTAAAAGTACACTGAATGTCATGAGTTTACATTTGAAAAATGCAGGTCCTAATGATGGAGGACAATGAAGATATTACCAGAATTTCTCTACAAAGCAAGATAGAGCAAGTAACTAGAGAACTTGAGGACGCGAGAGGATGCTATTCCCAATATCATGAGGATCAGGCCTCACAGTTATCTCAACAGAAAGAAGTTGATCTTGTACGGGAACAAGTTGAGGTGGAGACAGCTAGAACAATTCTACAATTACAGGAAGAGGTTGGAGACCTTCAGCTTGAACTTAACCAGAGGCTATGCACCATGTCGCAGGAAAATTCTAGACTGAGAACTGCCTTGTGTACTAAAGAGAAGGAAACAATGGCACTGTGTATTGAGTGGGAAACAGCAACCTTGGAATTAGCAAATTTCTTAGCAGATAGTTCTAGATCCATCAACGATGCACACAGACACATTGAACGTATTACTCAGTCATTCCCCAAAGTTAATGTTTGTCTTGATGAACATATACAAAAGGCTGCTAATGCTTTGCTTGAGAAAGAAGAAACAATTCTGCTGCTTCAAAACAGCTGTGAAAATGCTCAGAACATGGTGAGGGAAATGGAGTCAAAGTTAAGTTCTTTGAAAGTGGCTGCTACTGCTTTAAATGAAATCAATGAAGTAGACATTGAATGCACTGAAGATGGAAACCAATTAATCATGCTGCTGAGTGATAAGTCTAACGAGATAAATATGTTGAAGAGAGAACTCAAATATAAGGAGGAACAGTGGGCTGAAGCAGAAAAAAGAGCAGATGCTGCATTTCTTGTCTCAAAATGGTTATCTGATAGCCAAAAGGTAGATTCATGTGTTAATTTCATTAATAGAGAGCTTCCAACATCTAAGTTGGATGGTTTACCTGAAACCACAAGGGTAAATGATAAAGTAAAAGAGTTAGATAAAGTTGAAGCTGAATCTGATCTGATAAAATTAGGAATACTGGAGCTAAAGAATGTTATGGATTCATATTATAAAGAAACTGAAAAGTACGTTTCAGCTGTCAATTACTACTTTATTGGCATGTCTTCTGAATGTAAGGAGCTGTTTCAGAACTTAGTGACTGAAGCTCATGATATGAGGATGCAAATTAAAGCCTTGAAAGGGAATCGTAAGTCTGCTGAGGAGTTGATTGTGAAAGATAACATAAGTAAGGTGGAAAACCAGAGTGATACTTTGAATCAAATAAGAATTGAACTTTCTAGATTAAATAACAGGCTCACCGTATTCAAAAGTTTTGTGGATCTGAATAACACTGTCGAGTCCCAGTTTATAACTCAAGAATCCGTAGAAGTTGATACGTGTAGTGCTGCTTGTTCTACTCCAAGTTCTGACTCTTCAACTAGGAGTGGAGGTTACAATGCTAGAAAGAACATTTTATTGGATGCCAGTCGCAACAACTTGATGGAAAGGTTTGTAAATCACTGTCAGGATGTTCAAACAAAGTCGGGCTTGGACTCTCTTTATATAAAAGAAGTTAGTTGTCTGAGAAAGGAAGTAGATATGATGTTTAATTCCTTCAGCAAACTATATTTTCAAGTAGCTGCACTGATGAATGGTCCAGATACCCTAACCGATAATCCATCAGAAGGTATGCTTTGTCTGGTTGATTACTTTTTCAAATGAGTATGAAAGAGTAAAGCTTGATAATTAAAATGATTGCTTTTGGAATTAGGGTCATCTTTGGCGTGGAGGGTAGAAAGAGTGGAGGCTTTTACCATTGATGCGAAAGGGGTAATTTACCTGTATAAATATCAAAATGAATGTTGAATATTCTCGTTTTTATCACATTTCTCATGCCAGAGCCCACGTTTCTTCTCTGCAGGTAGCCCTTAATGATAAAATTAAGCATGAAGTTGAGTTATTACAGAAATTCGAGGAAGCTAAAATGACAATTAAAGAAGCTGATGCTATGTTAAATTCTTTGGTACAAGCACATGAAAACGCAAAACAGGTGAATTGCATGTGGAAACAATCTAGTGAGAAACTACTGGTTGAAAAAGAGACCTTGGTTAAGGAAGTAGAACAGCTTAAATCTATTGTAGAACTGAAAGAAGGAGATGATACATTACTGCAGGAGCAATTTCTTTTTACTTTGAAAGAGATAGGAAATGCATTGTCTTTATATGAAGATTGTTTTTCCGAAACACAGAGAGAGGTGGAGCATAAAGTTAGTGCTACATATTCTGATATGGTCTCCATGGGAAATGAGATGCTAAAAAATCTCAAAAACTACCACCCATTAATGGAAAATATCTATTCTGACTTCAAGCAGAGAGAATTTGCTGCATATCATGGAGGGGATCGTGTCCAAAATATTCATAGCTTAAATATTGGAGAACCTGAACAACAAAAATGTGGTACAATGGATAAGGGCTTCCATTCATTTTGTGCAAATGCTACGGATGACAAGATAGTCAAAGGTGTAAAAGACGAATATGATGAAGGCTTAAGCTGTGCCAATGGGAAGAGCACTGAGGATAATGTGGCACTAAAAAAAGAATTACTGCGGAAAAACGTTTTATTAGAAGGGTTGCTTTTTGATCTTAGCTTGTTGCAAGAATCGACATCTGAAACCAAAGATATGAAGGATGAAACTGAAAAGATAAGTTTTTTGTTCAGTCAGGTCCAACATGAGTTGGAAGTTAAATCAAGCGAGCTTGATGACATGCAAGTTCAGCAAAGGAAACTTGAGGGGAAATTGGTTGATACTGAGAAGGCTTTGTTTTCAGCCAATTCTAATCTTGAGTTGGCTAATGAAACAGTTTCTACTTATTCTCATCAAAATATACAGTTGAAAAGGCTTTTGAACGATCTATATGTCAGGAATTCTGAAATAGAGAGACAACTAGAAGAGAAAAAAGAATTGGTCAATGGTTTGGAAAATGAGATTCTCCACTTAACTTCTTCAGTGGATGAGGGAATCCGTGTGTCAATTCAGAGCATTGAGAATGATTTGAGAAGAGTCATTTCCGAGAGAGATGAACTTTCTAACGAAATTTGTTTCTTGACTGATAAGCTAAAGTTAACCTATGCGTTTGTTGAGGAAAAAGAAGCTGCTGCTGATGTGGCGCATCAGGTACTTTTGGTTATGACAAGTTGTTTTCATGTATAACTTATGGATATACGTTGAATTTGTCTGCACCAGGACGCAGAAGCTAGTAAAGTATATGCTGAACAAAAGGAAGAGGAAGTTAGAGTTTTAGAACACTCTGTGGAGGAACTTGATAATACGATAAATATGTTGGAAAGAAAGGTCAGGGCATAAGAAATATTGGTATATATTTTCCATTTTTGTTTGTTTTAGGCATACTTGTTGAGCAATACACGACCTTTATTTTACATGCTTATGAAGAAGAACAATTTTAATGCCGAACTGTTTCTGAGAAAAAAAGCATGATCTGAAAAATGCTTTTAGGTTCACTGCTTTGCGATATTGGACTTTATTTTCTATGTGCGCTTGCCAATACACTACAGCTTTTCATGCGTTTCTGTTACGACACCAGTTTTTCTACCTCCAAAACCAGTATTAGAAGAAATGAAAATGTTAATTTCTGTTCTCAGGTGTATGAAATGGATAAGGAGGTTCAACTACATCGGTCAATCAGAGATGAACTCGAAATGGAACTCCAAGGTTTGAGACAAAGACTTTTGACTGTAGAGAGTTTTGCTGAAACTATGGATTGGAAAAATATAAATGGTGAACAGAGTCAAGAGGAACTCTCTAGGTTTCAAATGCTTCTTTATCACTCTTTTCAAATTGATTTTGAGAATTTAGTTATTTTAGTATAATGACATAACGATGGTATAGGAAACTGCGGACTAAAGCAATGGAACTTTTCGAGGCAAAAAATCAAATAAAAGTTCTAGAAGGGGAAAGAGCAGAACAAGATGATGAGGTACTATTCTAATGTTTCATGTGAAAAATCAAATATTTTCTTCTAAATCTGTAGTTTAATTTCTTATAAGAATGAAGGGCATTGGACTATCCATTTCTATCATATTGTTAAATGGTATTTTTGCATAATCTACATTTGCAGATAAAACATTACCAAGATTACATCTCGGAGCTTGTACTGCATTCTGATGCCCAATCAATACAATATCAACAGAAGGTACAAAGTATCTTGTCTCTTTTAGGTTTCATAATCAAGGTCGCTCCTTGCTCGGAAATACTAAAAATTAAAAATCAAGCTTCTAGCTTTTGACTAATGAATCTGCACAAAGTACTAACCCAAATAATGTAGGATTTTTCACTACTTACTTACCTTATTAAGAGTTTGCGTGCTTGATATATGAAAGTTGAATTGATAAGAATGTGATCGAGTAAAAATATAGTAGCAAATAAATTGGCTTTTAAAGTACTATTTAAAATATGTCTCATAGATTATTAAGTATCAATAAACAGCATAATATCTCTAAGTTAAGTTTTTAAAAATGACAACCTCTACTTTTTAGAAGAGTTTTCATTCTCTAATGTGGAGGGAGGTATTTGGGCCTACGTGAACTTTTTCAACATTATTTGAAGTAGCATGGGAAATCATTATTCTATGTTAACTACAATTTGTACGGATTTTCATTCACTGATCGACTCAATTATATATGTTTGTGAAAATCATATATGCAAGATGTTTCAATTTCGACAGTACATGAATCTAGAGGCAATGATAAGTGAAGTAAGCAACAGAGTGTCAAATTCATCATCAGACATAGCAGTTGATAAATCTGAGAAAAACACAGTAAGACGAAAGGGATCCAGTTCACCTTTCAGATGCATTGCTAGTGTGATGCATCAGATGAATTTGGAGAAAGACAATGAATTGGCAATGGCCAGGCTTCGCATTCAAGAGTTAGAAGTATTGGCAGCTAATAGGGAGAAAGAGGTAAAGATTGAAGTTTTTTATAAATGCCATATAAGAACTATAAAACTCAAAGAGCACCTCCTGCTTAAAAAAATGGGTTGCTTGTCAGATTTCTCTCTATCTAATACTTTTTATTTATTTGTAACGACACACTTTTTAACATACCTTGATATTAGCAAAAGCGTAGAAAATCACTGTAGGAGAATATGTAATGATAAACCCACGTGGAGGCTTTAAGATCTTGCCTGATGAGGTTAACATAGCTTGAGTTGAATCCTCTTTCTTCAGGTCTGTATTCTGAATACTAGGATAGTTGCTACAGAAAGCATGACCCATGATGTTATTCGGGACTTACTTGGTGTTAAACTAGACATGACGAAGTATGCAGTAAGTATTAGCTTTTTTTCCTCTGTAAGTCATACTTGTTCGTACTTTGGTTTAGTGGATGCGTTCCCTTATTGACTTAACTCTTCCTCGTGGCATTTTATTAGACCTTGATAGAGCACTACCAAGTTCAGAAAAGAGTGGAGGAGGCTCACCTATATAACCACGAATTTCAAGCGAAGGTTCCCCATAAAAATAGGGTTACGTAATTTCTCTTGTTTAAAAGTGCTTATATATGTTACTAATTTCTTATTCTTATAGGAACTGGAAGTCTTCAATTTAAAGGAAAAAATTAATGAGCTAACTCAAGAAAGAGAGAGGTATGATTATATTCAAGTGTACATTCCTTATGCAACTGTAGTGTTGCAAGCGCTTGAAGAAAAAATGTACAGAAATTTGTTCTATAACTGAAAAAGGATTGGTGTTTAATCAAGCTTGTATTTTAAAACTGAAAGCCATAAGCATTGTATTGTGCATTTTCTTAAATGTGTATTTTGAAGACTATTGTTATCCTCTCTAAATGTAGAACTTGTGACTGTAGTTGTAAACATGTTATAAGTAAGAAGGATGCGGAAGTAATTTCTGCGCAAATAAACCTTGAACGGGTCCGTGAGCGGGATCAGTTACTTTATGCACAGAACGAGATGTTGAAGGTGGGGATGCATAAGAACTACCCATTTTGGCTTCTACTTTTCTCCCTTAGAACTACTTTGAAGCTTTTTGTTCCCTTGTTTGTTCAGATAGACAATGGCAATTTAAAAAGAAGGACTGCAGAGTTGGATGAGATGGTGAAATCACTTCTTGGAAAACAAAGCACTGCTCACAACGCTCATCAGATATTGAAGATGAAGGCATGCATTCCATTTGCTGCTTGAATATAATTCATTAATTTCAAATTTAGGGCTTTGAATTTTATTTGATTCTCAGTGAGTAAAAATTATATTATTGCTGAATATTAGATTTGAAAATAATAGTACAATATGAAAGGGAAAAGCATAAGATATTTGTTCAGTTTAATTGCTCATTGGCTGTGTTCGTTTTCGAGTTCAATAACTTACACCATTTAAATTCAGGAGACTGACATGTCTGGAATTGACGATAATGAATTGACCACTAGATTGGCGAATTCGAAAAAGCTTCTTTCTCTTGTGAACACTGAAATTTCTCACTATCTAGGACCAACCATTATACCAGACAGGAAATAGCATTTGGGAACCTCAGAAAGGTAAGTGATCTCCATATGATGCTGGTCTATTGAAATAACTTTTTTTTTCTATTTTTTTTCATCAGCAACGTGATTTGACTTTTACTTTGCATTATGTAGTCCCAAAATTTGGCCATAAACATCTACACTGGATAAAGGTTGAGGCGTTATGGAAATCTTCCACGATTTCAATATGTATAACTTTCGAGGTAACCTGTTGTTGCTTGCTTCTAGTTTGTGTGATTGATTCTTGTCTTGTATTCATTAAACGCAAACTTTGGTCGATCTGCAAGAGATGATTGAGGTGTAAGCATTATAGGGACCTTCCATGCATTCAAAACTTATATTTCGAGGTAACCGATTGTTGCTTGCTTCTTATTCTTATGCAATATCATTGAGTATGTATATTCCAAACGCATGTATTTGTAAGTTTTTCATTAATTTGATAATTCCATGGTTTCTAAATTTGTTTTCAAAATTAGTATTTTAAAATTTATTTGGTTACATGTTTTCCATGTCTTAACGTTGTGTTCAACTTGGTCTATCATTATGATATCGATAGGTCTGTGGATAAGTTAACTGAACCCTCTGCGTAAATGAAACCATTTGTTGATTATTAACTTGTAGCGTTTTAACTGGTCTGTGGATAACCTTTGTTCATAAGAAGTGGACTTCTTATGCTTTGATCTTGATGAATACCAACAGTTGGAAATCTCCATTGACACCTTGCATTGTTTTTTTTGAGAGGTAGAAATTTGGCCAAGTAATTTGCATTTTGATAAAAAAATATTTAGATTTTGTATCACAAGTTTTTAATTCATCAAGTTTGTTACATATATAATATTTGAGTGTTTTGATCATTCTATTTCTAGTTACTTGAATTGAAAATTAGTTGTATATTTGTCAACAATTTGTAGATTAAATGTTCTGCTCGTGATTTTTTTAGTAATGTTACATTTACTTTCTTAACATATATTCTGACGTATTAAGTTGTGATTAATTGAATTAAAATATAATTAATGTATTAAAATTAAAATAATTATTTATGATATTTAGTTTACCAATTATTGATCTATTTGTCAGAAAATATGTTAAAAAAATAAAAATAATATTATCTTTTTATTTTGTTGTCTTAGGAGTTACTGAGTACTCATGAGAGTGTCTCTAACTTATATGTACTTTGATGATATGGACTTCATTTAGCTATTGGGATTGATTCTATTTACAGTCACGAGTCATAAAATTCAGCTGTATTTTGTAAGAAATATTAGCACATTTTTTACGAGTTTTTCAAGAATTTATATCTCCCATTATTCATTTCTTTTTTAGGTTTCGGGTCCAATTTTCTAACCACCGTAAAACATTTCGTAGTTCTGGTAACCTAATAATCATTTGAATTATATTTTTGAAATTCTAAGTTTGCCTATACGATTCATTAAGAAAATGTGATTCATTAATAAAATTAGAATTCCTAATCACATAGAAAACGTATGAAATTGCTATGATCTTCCATGGCCCGTTGATTTGAATATACATCATAACCTCTTGTCATTATTATTCCAGAAAAATTAGAAATAATCAAAGAAACAAACTACTCACTGAAAGAATGAAATTACGTCAATAAGATTATAGTAAACATGGAGAATCTCATCTATTTTCACACCTTTTTCCGCTGTTTGTCATAAAAAAATGGTAAAATGTTGCAAATTAGGGACAGCAGGTAAAGTTAATTTTATTTATAAAATCAATGTAGAATAATAATAATACGCATCATCGGGCGGCAAAATAGACATGGAATAGTCTGGCAAATCTCGACAGGTTTTCCACGTCAAATCATGCCGCTCAATTTTCAAACAAGGCTTCAGCATATGATTTACACACTCATATATTATGCACATCTCATCAAAGAATACATTTAATTGATAGAAAAGAATTGAATTGAATTGAACTTGGGGTTTTGAAAACCCTACCTCTGGAATGAGCAGAGGTCTTGATTGTCACCAGGTTTACAGAAAATATTGAACGTTGTCCAGAGATAAAAGCTTCCTAGTTGCAGCTGGAGGAGCTAATCCCGAGCTATCACTGCTGCCATTTTTGTTCGGGTGCACAACCTGAATATAAACACAATAAAATACGAAGATATAGGATCAATTTGAATCATAACGAATCATCGGAAGCCTTACTCCAAAATATCATCTAATACTGTCCCAAAAATTATATATCATAACTACAAATCACACTCATGGTGGTTTTCATATCCTTTGATGCATTATTATATATTATGAGTTAGTTAATATTATTAGTTTTATAATTTTACGGGTACTTTTAAGTAGTTTAATAAGATTGTCTCTTTTATAAATATACTACGGTAATTGTGAATCTGATAGTTATCTTTGAATATTGAATATGAATATGAATCCCTCTTATAGAGAGGGTGTCATTTTCGAGCTCTGGCTCGTGGTTGCCAGAACATCATGTTAGCCGAACCGTGGTGTATTTTCTCTTTTATTTCTATTCTGCCAAACGAGTCTGTTTACTTCACAAAAACTTTCCAACAAGGCGTCTGTGAGACCTGCCCACAGCCGTTGTTAAAGACAAATTTTCATCGTTGTAGCAGAAGCCTTAAATATGTGTGTTTCTTCCAACGATTTTGCAAGATAAAAATGTATATAAACAAAGGAGCATACCTTGACAACAATAATGGCAATTACTCCACACACAACAAGAAATAGAAACATCATTATGCATTTATCTGTTGCAACCTGTACTCCAGAAAAATGAGGAAGTTAGTTCGAAGAAGAAATATAATAGATGTTGAGTTGCGACAAAGATTACTCACCTGTCTACCAATTTCCTTGACAAGCTGGGAAGCTTTCTTGATTGAAAAATTAATCGTGTCAAGCTCATTGACAATACGACCCATTTGATCGGTCTGCAAAAGATAAAAAAGGAAAAGACACTCAACTAACATTAAGAACTTTTCATACTAGTGGAATATTCACATGGGTACATATACGAGCTACTTCTAACGGGAGAACAAAATTCAATGACAACTGGGTTCATGATGGAAATTCTGCCTTTTATGTCATATCGACTTGTATGTACTATGAGTGAGTATATTCACCATAAGGTTGCTATTCCACCAGAAAAATTTCTTTTAGTTCAAAATGAGCAATAGGCAGAAACAGAACAAGTGATCGGTAATATTTGTCCAGGAACATACACTTTCAATTCTAATCAGAATCTACGGAGTAATAAACTTTAAATTAAATATTGAGCAGACTAGGTGCACTTCTTACCTGGCCCTTTAAGGTACCGGCAGTTTGAGTTCCCACTTCAATTGTTTGCTCGACAACCTAAACAACATTTGAAGGAAAAATGAAGATATGAAAAGTTAATGTAGCATTGATATAATTAGAACAAAACCTCACCTTTTTGGTGCGTTCGATCGCCTGGTCAGTCTCATCCATGTTCTTCCTCCCAGCATCAATAAGTTCTTGATTTGACATGGCTACAAAGAAAAAAAAATGTCAAAAAACAGAAATACAGGGAGAAATGAGTTTCATAAAAAACAAAGCACCAAATACAAGGATGCCATAAGCACCAAAATAAAAAGATGCCAAATGTATATCCTAAGAAGACATGAGGTGCTTCACAACAAACAAACCGCCAAAAGGACCATTATGTTTGAGTGTGGCATGAGAAAGTCACAAGTCCCTACCAAAGAACATGATTGTTGGCAATTTCAAACTTTCTAGGAACTTAAAAGTTCTCAACGTTCCATCCTTTTCTGAACTTGAAAATGTCTCTCTATTCAAGGTACCCTTTCTTCTCTTAAAAGTTTTACACTCATGTACACAAACATTTGGAAAATTATGTTAAAAACAGGGGCCGAAAAATCCTCAACAGTAGGTACAGCTTGAGTAAAGTGCTTAGTTTCAACTTGTTATCCTATAACATGGAAAAATAAAAATGACATGTGCCAACACATTACATTGTGGNATGCAAGGTACCCTTACTTCTCTTAAAAGTTTTACACTCACGTACACAAACATTTGGAAAATTATGTTAAAAACAGGGGCCGAAAAATCCTCAACAGTAGGTACAGCTTGAGTACAGTGCTTAGTTTCAACTTGTTATCCTATAACATGGCAAAATAAAAATGACATGTGCCAACACATTACATTGTGGAAAAATATGATCCTTAAAAGGACGAAAATACTGCATGCACATCTAACAAACACATGATGTTACAGGCTTTTTTCCTAACTATTAATCTCACTTGATGCCAATTGAACATTTTCATCTGCGGTAGGTTCACTGACTATGACTCCCATATCAAACAGTTCAACCCGCTTATTTCCAAGACTATTTAAGTACCTGCCATTTGTGGTAAACCAGGTCAGACAATGAATAGTTCAACCACCAAAGTTTAGACTACAAGGATTAAGGCACATTTTGGTTCTGTTTGAAGCTTATAATCACACAATTCCATGTATTATAAAAAGAACCAGTTGCAATTAAAAAAAATTAGTGCTTGGTAATGAAACAGGACAGAATCGATATATAGCAATTCCAACATTAATTAAAATTTTGTAAACCCAAACTTTTGTTTGTGCTGCAAGGATAAAGAATGATTGATAGTTGATATTCCAGAAATTACTTACCCGACTACACTTTTTCCTTGAAAAAAATACTTTTACACTTGCAATGATTTGAAATTCAAATAATATGTCAATCTTCAGGAAGTGTGACACAATAACAAATAAGATTCACAGCTTGAAGAACAATTATTGAATACAATGCAATTAAATCTAGAGAAAATTTCAAAGTACATTATAATGTAACCTGCGACGCTCAATTTAAAGAGAATGATTTGGAAAGTACATTTTAACAGCTTCTTAAAACCATTTTAAAACTAGTTTCAAACCAAACACGAATTTATGAATTTCTATTTTTATTTTCAATAATAAACAAAATATATTGCTAGAAGGAAGATATAAGAGAAGAAAGAAACATTCTCCGGAAAAAGTTCAATTTAGAGTCCAAAAAAATAACATAATTTAGTGACAGTAAATTATGTAATAAAAATTTAACTTGAACCCAGAGAATTCGAAGCAAATGTGCAAATGGCAGTTAATAGACAGTTTATGTCAGCCACAGCATTTACAAGGACAGTTGTAATAGTAAGTAATGAGCTATATGAAAAAAAGAATAAGTAGACTTACGTTTTCCTCAATGCAACAAATGAGTTTAGCTCCTTAATCTGCAATTAGAAGCCAAGTAACAACTAAAGGTGGAGAAGGTGAAACATAAACCAGATTAAATAGGCCAATTTTGTCTGAGTCAAAATAGAGTTTACAATATGGGAAGAACAGAAAGCTGAATTTTTCAAGCATGCAAACATTTAAAAATCTGCAAGAACATGAAAACAAATCTCAGAATTTTGAAACATTGACTTTTTATTACATGTTAATGTCAGATAAACTAATTGGCATAATCAGCCAAAAATAACTCCAACCAAGATTTGGAAGCACTGCAAAAATGAAAGAGGAATTTTCTTTTGTGAGGCATAACGGTCTAGTTAGAGGATGAGCTCAAAACTATAACTAAGCATCANGTTAGAGGGTGAGCTCAAAACTATAACTAAGCATCATGTAAGTAACCATAGATGTTCCTTGGAAAATATTCTAACCCCTGGTCCTAAGCATAACCTATTCAAGTAATGAGAAGAACAGATAAAAGGCTCAACGAGATTACCATTGATTGTTTCTCATCGTTGAGTTGCTTATTCACTTCAGGTGGATTTTTCCCTTCCTCATCCTTCATTTCACGATCATATTCTTTTATTAATCTGCAAATTCAAGTTTGAAAATATTGTTAAAATTTTACACTCTAACCTGGATCAAAGATTAGTAACAAATGGGCCTCAACATTTTTGAAAATTTGTAAATGTAATAATGGGGCATGACAAGTATTCCAGTCATACATTCTCAATAAACCAAGTCTCACACGGAAAATTACACAGAATATTGCAGGGACTGGATGATTTATGTCTCAAGGCTAAAATATGGCAACTTGAGTTCTATGAAAACAAGAGAAGCCTTAGGGTCATGTAGTCATGACAAGATACAACTTTCATGCTAAAAGAACGGATTTTAAATGTCAGTATAAAAGTGAAAGTAAATTTGGTGCCTTGGATGAAATAAGTTTGATAGTGACAATCATTTCTGTAAAATTTCTTAAAATCCAGGAATTGAAAATTCAGGGTTTTACAATTTCAATCCATGCTAAACGTGAAATTATTGAGAGATGCCAATTACCAAGCACATCACACATTTGCACTTTGTTTTAAATGATGAGAAGCTCATTGTGTTCATACCTTTTACACTCCCTCATCTTTCCAGTAAGTTCCTCCAACTGCTTACTTTGTCTGCTGGAGTCTTTGATCTTATCCAGTTTTTGGAACCCATTTCTGTCATTTAAGCAGAACGATTATGAAATATATCCATCACAAATGAACAAATATATTCCTAATAGTTTTTTTTAAAAATGCACAAATTATTGAAATTTATATTTTCTAAGAAAATATACGAGTTTCAGTTACAGCTATTCTTGCCTTGCTAATTAGATAACCTGAAAGTTTATTGTTTCCTTGGAAAGATGAGTTTGAGAAAGAAATTTCTGGGGTTTGAAGATTGATCTTCAAAATTGAATGAGGAGGAGTCCTGTTTTGTTTAGGAATGCCTGGCTTGGTTTCCCAGAGAAATGGAATAGAAGGTGGGTCCTTCATCTGCCTCCTTTTGCTAAGTCCCATGGACCTGCTGGAGTTTTCTTTTTCATGCATTTGAAAAAGTAAGACCCCTCTCTCTCTCTCTTTTGCTGTTTTAGAATTGACTTCCCATTTATATACACCAAGTTTTAGGTGGATTAGAGCCATCTATTCCCATTATCTCTCCCATGAACACGTACATGTTAATTTACCGCTACAATGAATTAGCTGCAAGCTGTTTCTAAAAGCTAAAACTAGTGAATAGATGTTTTAAATCGATATGGTTCTTATTTTCCAACAAAGACGAGACAATCAGTCAGCGATTAACGTCTCTAAAAGAAAGAAAGCCTTCTCTTAGCACGGTAATTAGCAACTAAAAAATAAAATCTACCAAAATCAACCTAATTAACATATCTAGTACTCAAATTACACTGAAGTAAAAAGGAAAAAGAAATATATCCTCCGTTCAGAACCAGAAGATACGAATTGCGTTGAAAATAGACTCATTCATCAACCAGATCGGTGTGATGAGATACACGTCGAAGTACAAAAGAAAGAGAAGCGAAATAGAGCCAAGAACATACGAGAGAGCACGTAAATTGTCGCGAATTTCGCCATGGATCTGCTCCAAATTGGGGCTCTTCTGCCATTGAGAGGTCATCTTCGTACGCAGAGCGAAGTTGATGCCGTGAATGCAGAGGACGAGGAAGGTTCAAAGGATTCTACAGCATCTGGTTCGCCATCTGCTGAAGCTGGGGCACGTTTTCGAGAGAAGGCAAACTCCGTTTTCATGGCAATTGACAGCTCAGAGACGTGATTTCGTTGGACAATAATACCCTTCTTTGAACCATGAGGTTAAAATGGTAAATAATTATGATTATTTTTCAATTAATAATTCTTTAAACTTTTAATTTCATTTTATCTACCCATCAAATTATTAATATTTTTTTAATAATAACTTAAATTTTTAATTTTTTTAATTTATCAGTAAACACATCAAAATACTAACGTTTTTCAATTCTCAAACTCGAGAGTCTTATCAACAAGCAGTCACATTTTTACTAATTGAATCCTCTATTTAATATTTACCGGTTACTTTCGATTGGGATGACGACTCGGGATGATAGAGAGAGACATAGTATACCAAAAAGTTATCCGCACGGGCATAACTCAGTTGACTCAAATATGGTAGATTGAGTACAAGAGCCTAGGTTCGACGTCTGCGATGTCCTAGTGTGAGAGTTGTTACCTTTAATGTTGAGGTAGCTCATTGGAATATCAAGTAAAGGTCTCATATCTCTGAGCAGCTGAGTCACCGTGATTTAACCCTCTCACAAACTATCGGGCCGGAGGGTGTGAGGGCCCTGGAGGCGAGAGATTTCGCCCTTTGGGTACAATTATATCAAAAAATATTTGAAATCGAACAATAAACAGAACGCTCAATTAATGTAGATTTAAGAGTAAAGTGCCGTTCATAATACTCGGAACTTCAATTTATCAAGAGATTAAATTAAAAAATTAAGATGTCATCGAAAATAAAATCATCCTTTGAGGAGAAAAAAAATTACAACCGTGAATCGTTGCTAGGAAGAAGAGTTGAGTGGCAGACAAAAATTAAAAAAGTCACTCGGGCTCGGATTTTATCGAGTCCCCGGGATCTCGAGATACTTGGGATACACAAATTCATGTGAATTACAAGTGTTTATGCAGAGGTCCTAAACAAAAACACTTGATCCATTCTATTATTCCTAATCTCGAAATCTAAAATTAATTTATAAAAGAAATTTAAGTACAAATTGTATATACCTGTATTTATAGAAGCAGTTGGATTCAGTCACTCATATCATCGTCGTAGAACTTGAGCTCCGGCGAACTATCCGTGCCGGCACCGGCATTTGTCGTATTATTGCCGTCTAGTGTCTCTACATTGACCAAAGCTCCGTATTCTAAGCATCCCGGCCTTCCCTCTCCTTCTCCACTTTCATCTTCGTAATCAACTAATTCACTCTCCAACTGATCGACGCGCTCCATTTCTTCGAAAATTTCCTACACATTTAAATGAAGATTGACCAAGAATGTAATCTTAATATTACTTGTAGCATCTTTATTGTTCAAACGATCGATTTAGTTTTGATTTAAAATCACATATGGAATTAGAAAATTACTATGATAAAAAGGTGAAATTTGGGATGATATTTACAGATCACTTGAGAAACGTCAAAAATAAAATGTTCCTTGTACTCTGATCTGCCATATCAAGTGTCTCAAACATATAGAACAAGGAAATATCCACTTTTATACACCAAATTATAAGAGATTCCAATAGCATATTCAAACGAAGCGAACTTCCATCCTCGAATAGAATGATAAAAAGAAAAATAAAATATAGCAGTAGTTGATCAGAACCACGAGCTAATAGATAATATTCAAAGATAACGAGGAAATAATTACATCCACCAAACCCTTTTTTTATAGAAGACAACCTAATTAAACTACCTAAAGTACTCCTAAATTATAATACTAATAATATTAATTAAACTCGTAATATATATGCATAACATACCTCATCTTCCTGCATTGCCTGCTTTTCTGTTGCAATAATCCAATCATCTAGCAAACACTCTAAAAGAGTACTATCGAGAGAGATTGAATGACCCGAATTCTTTCTCAGTCGCTGTTCTCTAAGTCTCAGGTTATAATGAACCCAGGTTAGATCATTAAATTTTCTATGAGCTAGAAGATTATGTCTTCGTGTGTGAATTTGGTCAAATATACCCCTTTTCTGCTCATAACTGCAAGATGTGCATGTTTGACTCAACACACGGACAGCTATTCTCTGTAGCTCTAAGCAACTTATTCCATGCTGTTGCCACCAAGCAGCTAATACGATAAAGGGTTGAAACTAACAAATCATTTATTAATGTTTTTTAAGGGCATTACTGTGTCAAGAGTGTTAATTGCAGAATAATTCTTTACCTGGATCAAGATCTGTTCTTGTACTTAAGGCCAACTCTGTTCCAAAATCAGCTTTTGCCGAATTATAATCAGAAATCTGGGATATCACAATGATAAATAAAAAAGGGAAAACGCGACCAAACCAAAATCTGAGAACATATCATATAGAACTGAGCTAAAAAGATAATACTAAATCTCTTGGGTCAATTAGCTTCGTAGAAAGAATAAATCTCTGAATAATGATTTGTTGGATATTAATAATTTTTTTCTAGCTAATTGGGCTAATAGATTCTAATATTCTAAAAAACAGCTTTTTAATTTAGTTCTTTCTAATGTCAAGGACTGTTTTTTGTTCAAGTGGAGTTCTCTTCTCGGGGTATTCTTGCAATAGTACCTTCTTAATACCAATTTTTCTTTTAAAAATTTCAGCAAGTTTCACCTGCATTGAAGCAGAAATTCTTTTGGTATTGTCTGGCTCCATCCGAACTACACATTCATTGAGTCCTCGTACCACCTCTGAATGCTGTAAAGACAAAAAAATCCAATAAAGACGAAGAAAAGGTCAAGCTCTGCTCGACAAATGATCATCACAATGTTCTCTTACCGCCATAAAGTCGGGACGATATCTGAGTGATGGATTTAAGAAGTAAGCAGCCACGTATAAAGGATGACAGAATAATGAATTCCAGTGATCGTCAATAACATTCCAGAATGAACCATATTTGCGTGTGTCATCTCCATGAATAGATTTGATTGCAATCTTTGCTCTGCACATATCATTATATAAAGATGATATCAACAAGCCCTTGTCACTATCCACCTTTTGAAGAATCTCTAATAAAGGATCTACTGATTTACTCAAACTCTGAACTTTCTTCCAAAATGTAGCGTTCAAGACAATCTTTTCCACTTCTCTTCCATCATCAAATTTGGAATAAGAACACGAAACCCATTTATTTGATACAAACATTCGTTTAAGACTATTTCTATGGTCCAGCAAGCTCTGCAAAGTAGCAAAGCTTGAAGCACATCTCGTAACAGCTGGTCTCAAAAGTTCTTGACCCTGAGTGAAATCATTCTTCATGACATTTAACAACCAGTTATGATTATAAATAAACTTTGTTATTTTTTGACCCTTCTCCACGCACTCTTCCACTAATCTTATCTTCAAAAAATCTTCAAGCATACGATCGATACAATAGACAGCACATGGTGTCCAGAATAAATGTCGTCTCTTGTCCTCGAGCATCTTCCCAACGACTTTAAAAATGGGAGTATTCTCTGTAATCACCTATGACAACAATGAGAGTAAGGCAATAACAATGAACTTCTAAGTTCAGAAATAGCACTAATTGGACTTCAATAACATCAATAACAAAATAGAGCAAAATACCTGCACCACATTTTCCTCTCCTATCTCTTCCACCACTTTGTCTAGTAGTTTAAACAAGTTTGAAGCATCTTCTATTGCATCAGTTGCATCAACTGAGGAAACAAAATACATACCATGAGCACAGGACACCGAAAAATTAATTAATGTCTTGCCTTCTGAATTTTTCCATTGGTCTGTCCTAATAGAACAACCAGTAACCGCCCAAGATGCACGATACTCGTTCAGGTTATTCTTTATGGCCAAAATTTCATCCTGCAGATACGGACCAGATATTTGTTGACTAGAAGGACCTATTAAGCCTGGTCCATGTTGACCAACTAAGTCCAGCATCTTCTGAAAGTGCACAGAGTTTGCAGCCTGCAAGTGAACTCCTGCATAGGAAAAGAATTTGCAAATTGCAGATAGAACTTCTGTCCTAGATTTTTTATTTGACACATTTTTTCTCCCTATGTGTTTGTACAATTGATCCGTATGTCTTTTTGCGGATCTCAAAAAAACAGAATCCAATCTGGACCTTTTCAGCACTGTCTCTGAACCACCACTGGAAGACATTCCTCTGAAAGTATTTCGCATATCTTCTCTCAAACTTTTCTCACCGTCAGTCAGTCTAAGATTGCTTGAATTGAATCTACATCTTCTTCTTGCTCGTTCATTTCATCTTCATAATCAGAAGACATGTAAAAACTCGATATATCTTTAGAATCAGGTCGTCTGTGTCTTCTGCCAGTTCGGTGCCATTTCATATTCTCTTTGACCTTAAGATACACATCCTCTGGTGCATGCTTGCAAGGAGCTACTTCACCAGGAATTCTAGCTAGATGTTGTTTAAAGCGATTAATACCTCCACTCACAATCTTTTCACAATAATTGCACTTAACCTTTTTCTTTCTTTCATCTTGAGCAACACCATGTTCCCAACCTGGGTCAACAAATCCCAATGATCGAATCGAAGTCAAGTTTGGAGAGAAATTCCTACCAACCATTGCTTCATTTCCTTTGCTCCTACACCCATCATGTTTTGCCTCTTTCTCATCGTTATTTGCATAGAAATTTAAATATGCTTGACCAGTAGCTTTGATTTCCCTTGATCTTTTATTGGAAGAAGAACCCTCCAGATTTTCTCTAATTCTCAAATATACTTCTTCTGGTGCCTTATCACAGTAAGTGACTTCTCCAGAAACTCGAGCCAAATGTTGTTTTAATCTATATATCCCACCACTAACGATCTTTCCACAGTAATTACATTTGACTTTCTTCTTCCTCTCATCTTGAGCAACAACGTGCTCCCAACCAGGGTCAATAGATCCTGAAGAACGAACTGGGGCCATAATTTCAACCACTCAGGATCATTTACAACCTGCTTCTAACTCCGTCTGTTTTTGCACCATATCTGATCAAATGTTTGTAGAACACCAAAAGTACTCCAACCACTATTCAATAACAAAGTTCAAAGTTTTCCACTATTTACAGGAAAAAGGCTATTGCTTTGAAGGCTGAAAGATATAAGAAAGGTTCACATTTGATGATATTCAAACGAAAGTCAACAGTTTAACTTATTGGTTAAAAACTTGAAGACGCTTTCTTTTTTAACTGACGCAAATTTACTCAAAAGATGATTGAAGAAATGAACATTTCTGCACGGAGAAATTGATTCTCAAACTGTTTGCATTGTTGAAATTCATCATACATCTAAGAAAACTTGCATTATCAGAAGAAATTTCGTGATAGGCTCCACGAAACCATTTCATAATATTGCAGCAGTGTACAAACTGTTCTTTTTATCATTTATAAGTAAATGATACTTCGTTGAATGTACCTGAGACGGAACATTTCTGTCTTTTGGCAACACTATAGGACCAAACGTCATGACTTTCAGATATCAATGCAAAGTGTCCCGTGCCATTTGAAATTAATTAACATCCGTATGAATGATGCACTAAAATTAATACAATCCACAGCTTCAAATAAGAAACTGAGTAGAATAGTCTCAGAAAGCTGCACTTGATTAACCAGAAGAAATATTGAAGCACAAATGTACAAAATAAAGCAGACAAATTATTCAAATAGGAGAGAAATGATCATCTAAGCACAGAAGCCATGAAATTGCAATTCAATAAATTGAAATCACATAGTGAAAGTACCGGAAACTGAAATTACACGGCTGACGTGATTACACTGTAGGAAATTCCGAAACTTGAGATGAATATCAAATTATGCTCGTCATGCGACCTTCATACAATCGAAAATGTAAAAATCGGGAAAAATTACAGTCTCTTGACACTGTCAAGCATTGGAGAAGAGAAAACCGTTGAGAGTTTCGAAGAAGACGAAGCTTGAATCGTTCAGGGAATCGCGAGTCGCGGGCGCTAATCGCCGGGTGAGATAGGGTCAACTCGAGCAGTCGAGTTTAGGAGTCTCTACCCAAGCAAAATACAACAATTGTAAGTAAATAATTTAATTTCAATACCTTAGTTTTTTCTACGATTAATATTAATGTAATTATAATATTTTATGACATTAATACACCTACAAAATTAATTATTTGCAAATTATTCAAGTCATTATATTTTAATTTTATTAATTATTGTTTAACTGCAAATATTTTAAGAGAGTAATAATAAAATTACAAAATTAAATACTTACTATAAAAATTATAAATAATTATTTGACTACTTAATTATTTTTTTTAGAAAAATAGAATAAGATAGCATTGTTTATTCTTAGTAAACTCTTTTGCAATTTATTTTACAAAAATTAACAAATAATTATTAATATAATAAATTATTTTAAATAATTATTTGACATGTCAGCATGCTTTTAATAAATTATTCACATAGTGATGGACAAGTTACAAATGATCATAGCAAGGACATTCTCTTCCAATAAAATGGTGAAATCGATTTCTATCCCTTGCAACGATCTCCCATCGCAAAAGCCATAAGAGTTCATGTGAATCGAACTTTGGATTTTCTTCTTATCTATTAAAATGTTTTTTATTCCTAATTAATTATCTATCGGAAAATAAATAAAATTAAATAAAATATAATTAAATGCACGATTGTATCAGTATACCATTTGTTAAATTATGTAAAATCCAAAGTGTTTATTATTTAGAAAAAAATTCAAAGTATTCGCTAAAGATATTTTCTTAATTCATGAAGTAAATTAATATTTATTCTTTATTTTTAATTTAAAACTTTAGTATTACGTTATATTATCACACAAAATAGATAAAAATAATTAATATAAACTACAAATATTTAAAATAAAATACCATCTACAAAAATCAACGACATTAAAATTAAAAATGAATTAATCACGTAAAAAGAGTATTATGTTAATTAACCATCAAGATCCTCCCTTCTGTGTACACCTGAAAATGGGTCACATTTGCCTTTCACTAAACCAAGTTTCTGAATTGGTGAAATATTTACCAATGATATGAAGTCTAAAGTTATGTGGGTGACAAATAATCATCGAGGTTCGCAATTCATCTTACAGGTCCTAAAACATTGTGTGATGTGTGAATTTTCGAGACGGCACACTAATCCCGAGCATGGATCAAATGAATTTTCGTAAAAGAAGCTTCGCTCGTTTCGTTCGAAACGAATCGACTAATTTATTTCGGGTAACAGTTGCTATGTGTTTTGGGAAATAACTATACAGGGAACATCTAATTTATACTTTACAAATCCAATGAATAACTGAATATTTACTGACCTTTACAGAACCTTGTAGCTACTGCTGAAGAACATCAACTACAGCATCTTGGTCAGAGGCGACACCCAAATCGGTGGATAGTTTTTTACACAGCTGAAAAAAATCATACACACCGAATCATGCGAAAGAACCTTTAGAGAGAGAAAGAGAGAGAAAGAATACCTGTCTATAGGCTGATGAATCTCCACAAATCTTTCGTAATTCAACAACATACAACGAGTGGTTTATCTTTAATATCTGGAAAATAAATTGACCCTTATGAATTTATCTGATTTGTGATTTCATATGGTTCATTGAAAGTGCGACCGAAAATACCTCGGCTACGACTGAGAGACTGCCCGGACTTGTTCGAGCCTTGTGCTCTTGCACCACTCTCAACTGAAAAACAAACATAGCCAATCTCAATCATGTTACATGGAAGGTGGTGTTGAGAAATCGAACGATGATCGGAAAGAAGATAACACGTGAGACACAAGATTTAATGTGAAAAAACTCTTACGGGAAAAATCACGGGCATAAGAATAAATCTAATAGGAAGATCGAAATACAATTGTTGAATTTTGCGACTCTAGCTTATGTTAATTTATAAAGAAAAATAAAACTCTAATGATATTCTACTATGGGTCCACCGGCCTGACTCAAATAGAATTTGAGTCACACTGAACTCTAAAATGTGACATATGTTACTGACGTTTTCGTAGGAAAACAATATGCTATACGAGTCTAAGGAGTCTAAGAGATTACTTTCTTATGTTAGTCTTTATTTTAGTCTAGTGGGTATTCTGGTAATTTCACAATTAGTCAGTCAGGTCTGTAGTTCGCAATTAGTCAGTCAATTCTGTATTTCGCAATTAGTCAGGTCTATTGAGTTTATTTAAAGGGCTTTAGCTCTTAGGATTTAGGAAGCAATAAAGTATCTTTTAATTATTTCTCATTCTTCTCTCTAGCTCTATCTATTTATGATCGGAAGAAGGATAGTTACCCGATCTCAAGGTAAACTCACTGAGTCTGATCCTAACAACATATGCATGTAAGAATGATGCATGGAAAAAGTTCACGTGATCATAGCTACTTTGCATTAATTCTAAATTCTAGCTTATTAGTTTTAGTAAATTGCAAAATACAGACATTCCCATCTTATTTGTAAAGATTAAAGGTTGTATAATCTACTAGTACTAACCTTTCCATTTTTCTTACGAACGCTGAATCCCATCTCGGTTACAATATCCTCAATCCTCTCAAGAAGATCTGTCAAGGAATGGTTGGATGTAAATCTGATCTTCCTCTCACGAATATCCTATAACAGATAAAAGGAGGGTCTTCACCTTTTAGTTTTTTTTTTTTTCTCTGAGGACTTTGTGACACATAATATGAATGAATAAATAAGGTTGCTGGTTCAGAAAATTTTTCTCACCTCTTTCTCAAAGAAGCCAGAAAGATCAAGGTATGAGGACATTCCAATCAACTGAAATGCATTTATGAGTGTAGAAGATTTTTCAATCTTTTCACCCTCAGATGCCTACATGATTGATTGGTTTAAATATTTCGATTTCATTAGAGAATCCTATATAAAGAATCTAGAAATCGAAAGACTTTACCCCTTCATTTATCGGTGTGGCTTTTGAATGAGTGTTATTGTACTCCTCTTCTTCCTCTTCAGGATACGTAGGGTTGTAATCTTTCTTAAACCATTTGTGCGCTTTAATGCCTGGAATTGTAATCCGAGAAATGGGATTGGGATCAAGAATGCTTCTAATCAAGTTTTGCGCTCCTGGTGACAGCCATTTGGGTAAATTTACCTCACCCTTGAATATCTGAAACGCCCAAAGAAAGAAATAGCCAAGCAATTGAGATTCACAACCTAAATTATGGTGAATTGCGTATCATATGTGAAGAAATACAATTCTGTAATTACCTTGTGATAAAGCACAACAAGATTCCTATCGTCAAAAGGGAGAGAGCCAGTAAGAATAACATACAAAATTACACCACATGACCATACGTCTGAGATGGCACCATCATACCCTCTGTTTGCTAGTATCTCCGGTGCAACATAATTTGGACTTCCACAAGTTGTGTGAAGTAATCCATCCTCCTGTTTTAAGTTTTGAAAAAAAAAATTGACTACAGTTGCTAAGGTAATGAGTAAATTTAGGAGCAAAACTCATGTCTCATCATGAGGCTGTGTCATATATCACATAATACGGAATGAACTGTATCCCCTCAGGATCAGTATTACTCTAATCACTCTCATGTGAAGAGGACATCTTACCTTAAAATGCTGAGGCAACGCACTAAGGCCGAAATCAGATATCTTGAGGTTCCCACTGGCGTCAACAAGTAAGTTCTCCAACTGCATGACCAAAGCACAAGGTTTTAAGTAGGGCATAGAAAGCAAAAACTAAGAAGCACCAAGTGGGTCGCAGAAAGCCACGGTCAGAAAGATGGACTTGCTAATAAGAGATATTCAATATGAGTATATTTAGAAACCTTGAGATCCCTGTGGAAAACACCTTTGGTGTGGCAGTAGCTCACACCGTCAATTAATTGTTGGAAGAGCTTCCTGCCTTCGTCTTCCTTTAGCTTCCCTTTAGATGCCTGCATTAGTTGGAGAATTAATGATCAGTAGGAAATGGATTAAATGTTTTAAATTCATGGATGAATGAAATGGCATTTGAAGAGCCTTCCGGTCCTTACAATTCTATCGAATAATTCCCCTCCAGTCACATACTCCAGGACTATGTAAATCTTGGTTTTACTGGCCAACACCTGCAAAACATTATTATCAATTAAATTACAGAACACAACAGGCAGTATATTTCTGATTATTTTCATGATCAGATCCTGCTTTGATGGCCCTCCTAATATGACTCTTCTCTAGTTTTTACGCAAAATTAACTTTTTATTTGAAAATATTCTCCAGTATCATTTCAGGCAAAACCGAAAATATATTTACTCCTAGGATAGGCACTGCTTTTGAAGTCTGACTCTCTCCTTTGATTTTAGCCTAACTTGAAGTTGGAACAAGACAAAACACGTACCTATTTTTCTGGAATCTAGGCCAACAATGACAAATCCTTTTTAATCACTGACGTGTACCCTATTTCTGAAAAGGGTCCCGCTCACACACTATTTTATTCATTTATTAAAAATTAATGTCCAACACCCAATTGGATTAGTGGGTTCCACCATTTTTGACAATTACTATGATTCACATATTGATCGGAAGTACCTAAAATGGACAGGCACTGACCCTTTGTGGCAAAAGGGGGAATAATAATCGTTGTGAGAAATATGTTACGCTAACAAGTCATCAATTTCAATGGTCATTATAATCGAAGAAGAAAGCGAAAGGTGGGGACCCCAATCAATTATCATTTTGTTGTTATTGTCATGATTAAGTTTGCAAATATTTATTTTTAAACGACATAGCAGACTTCTGCGTTTGAAGGTGGAGAGATGGAGGTCGGTCGTCGCCTAATTTTTGCGATTTCACACGGTGACCAAAACTATAGAACTATAAAAACAAAATCGGAGGAGATTCTAGAGATAATATGGAGTTTGAATATTTCTTCCCAAAAGATCGGCGTACGGTTGCTAATTAATCGAGATTTAGATATCCATTCTCAATGATACATCAAAGAATGACGATAACTATCCAAGTATAACTTAAAGAGAGAAGAGGATCGACGCGTACCTCGTGCAGCTTGACAACATTAGGATGTTTGAGAAGCTTCAGGGTGGCTATTTCCCTCTTAATCTGCAATTTTCGTCATCCAAATTGGTCTGTTAGGTGATCTTAGCCTTACAATGAAAACGATAAAGGGGAAACGTGATTCTTAATCTCTTTCTTAGCTTTCAAATTCATAGGAAGAAGAAACGAAGGAATATCGTAACGCTCAATCTTCTTCTTCTGAAGCGATAATTATTTCACATAAACTCTTAAAATATAGAAGCAAAGAAACAATCCAAGGAAGAAAACCTGATTGGTAATGTTGAGATCGATGATTCTCTTCTTCTGGATAATCTTAATAGCGAAAGGTCGGCCAGTTTCAATATTCGTTGCGAGCTTAACCTTTCCGAAATTGCCTTCTCCCAGGATCCTCCCGAGCTCGTATTTTCCCAATTTTCGAATCAACTGATTACTATAAATCTGAGTTTTCCCCTCCTGAAGCTCCTGGCTCACCATCGATCAAAGGAATTCTCCGGTTCTTCTTCTACTCCCCTCGGCTGAACAGATTAGGCGGAAATGAAGTAGAGAAGTTCATAAAAAACGATCAAACGAAGATTAACAGCTCGAAATTGAAGATTCAAACGAGGATTCACAGCTCGAAATGGAAGATTCAAGCGAAGATTAGAAAAGGATTTGATCAAAATTTTGGTCTCTGCATGCGTAGCGTTGCTTCACACGCTATGACCCGCCCTCCTTTGAATTTACTTGTTCTAGCCATCGGACATTTATCCTTATTTTTTAATTATTATAATGATAATAAATAAATAATAATTCGGCACACCACTATTTTGGTCACGGTCATTAAATTATGGCCTCAACTTTATAGTCATGGTTGTGAATTATACCTAAAATTATTAAAATAAAGATTTTATTACTTGCATCTTTATTACTTGTGATAATAAACAGAGTTGGGCACAGGCCGCCGATTCAGCCCGCTTTATTCTCAGAATAGAACTGAAAACAGAACTTACAGTTTCATAATTTTAAAATCAGAATCGGAACCTACGATTCTGGTGCAGTTATGATTTTAACATGATTTTATTTTATATTTAAAAAAATTAAAATATAACAATAAATTATATTTTTATTATATTTAGATCGAGTTTTAAGTAATTGAGTCGGTTTATAACTAATTTTAAGATTTATATTAGATTTTATTAGGTTTTGGGTCCGGTTTTATTCGATTTTAGAACTTTTTTACTCTCGATCTCAGTTTCAGTTTCACAATTATTTACTCATAAAGATCTGAATCAGCTCATAAAACACGGTTTTTTTAAAATTAGAATAAATACTGGATTAAAACTGATGGTTATGATCTTTTTTGCAATTTTGGTCCGGTTTTTCTCACATCCTAACATAACCGATAAAACTACGGTGCATTATGCTTTGATTTTGAGCTTAATTTCGCTTTGGTTACGCAATTTTAGATATGAAAGAATGCTAGAATACCCAAGAATTTTTGCACGAGAAGTAGAACCAAAGAATATTTCGAGCATTTGAATCTGTTTAGGTTTACTCTCGTTCTAATCTTGAAAAAATCGAATTCTAAATCAAGCCAACCGAGTTCCACTACAACATTAAAAAAAACGAACCCAATTCGTAAACTAAATTTGATTTTTCGAGCATTAATTTACAAAAAAAAAATAAAAAAGGGGTGAGATTTTAGGGTTGAGCAATTATTAAAGGGGACACCTAGACCCTAAGATGTGGTTTCTTGTTGTTCTTCACACTTTGATGCTCCACCACAATATCATCGACCATACAATCACCATTTATTCATTAAATTTCATCCACAATTTTTAATTTTAAAGAGATTTTATTATTTTTGCACAATTTAAGTATTTGATTACACGTGTTTTCGTCGTTCGTCATTCGTTATAATACGAGAANAAAATTTGGCAAAAAACGAGAAATTAATCGATTGAAATATGTATTAATTTTCCAATAATTTAGGACGAGGATGTCTTACATGCGTGACTATATTCGCCTCGTTTTTTAACCATCAATGGTTCGATTTGTCTTTTTTAGACATAAGAATTTGATTTTTTTAAATATTAATACCTTAAATTTTAAATTGATAGTTAATGTTATATTTATAGAATACAATAAAAAACGTTGAATTATTCTAATAAATCCGTCGATGATCAAATGGGGTAGAGATTGAACCAAATCGGGTCGAATCCTAGTTATTAATTCCTTGATGAAAGAAATTTTTCTACTGACGTAGATCTAGAAAGAGTTATAATAGAATTACCTTCTTATTATATATTATTATCGTACATGTTGACATGTCGAACCGTGATTAGTGCAATAAATATAATAAATATTTATTTTAATTGTATTATATTAAATTATTTTAACTAAATCAATTGTGGCTCAATAGGTTGACTTTTACAATAAAAAATATATTAAAAATTAAAAAAATTAAATTTAACATTATTCGTTTTAAAATATAAATCACAAGGAACACTCGTGTTATTAAAAATAAAAGAAAACAAACGTGGACTAAATATAAAAAAGGGTCCGGTTCAACTGTTCATATAACCGGTCCGATATCCACAACTTTTCTTCCAATTAAAAGCCCATTGTCTCGACTCCCGAGAGCTGCTGCAGATAAACTACGGTTTCGGTTTCGGATGCCATTTTCAGACGGCTCTTTTGGTTCTAGCTAGCCATGGCGGGGAGGAATTTGAAGCGAACGGATAGCGAGAAATTTTGCCAGAGCTCTTGCTGATGGTTCGTTGAAGATGAACAGAATTTCTCTGAACTTTCAACGCTCTGTCACAAGTGCTTCGTTGGCTTCGCAATGACGATATTTGTGAGCTGTCTACACAGTTATCCTCCTTGCTCATTTTTGAAGGCAAGAACCCTAAGAATGAGCTGTGAGGCTTCTGCTATTCCTCGTAATGCTTCAAGGGTGAATGGTTCTGTTTATTTGACTACAAGTAGCAACTCCGTAAGATTCTTCGCCCATCCAAAAGGATGCCCACATTATCTTTCTCATGATGGCGTTAATTTTAGCGCAGGATAGCTGCAATTACGATGGTAGCAGTGACGAGGGTCTTGATCATTTGGAAACCACTTCTGAAATTGGCTACAAATGGCGTTTGGTTATAGCATATGACGGCACGCGTTATGCTGGTATTTTCCTTTCATTCTACTCCTCCATTCTGTATTTGTATCCCTTTATATTTCACACTTCCATTTTGATGGCTAAGTTTTTTTTTCTCAAACTTCAGATTGATCACGTAATTGTTAAAAATGTGAGTAATTTCGGTAATTGGATAATGATTACCACAAAGTTTTAGTAATTTCACCTAGTTTTGTATAAGCCATTCCTTAGGATTTTTGAGTTTATTATGTTTTGTTACTATATGTCTTTTAACTTTCTAACGTTAATGAAATGGTGTTCATTGTTGGTGATTCTTAATGCATTGAACTTGTAGCTTTGTGGCAGATGAACGAAACTGCGAATGAAAGTTGCTTCTGATTCTAAACATTCTGCTCTTGAACTAAAAAGAGTACTGATCAATAACGCTGTAATAGTCTGATGACAGTTCATGAAATGATAATTTATGATTGTAGAGTAGCCTTGAGCAATAGCTAGACTTTAACTTGTGATATTTTAAGAAATTCTGCATTTAAATTTTGTTGGTTGAATCACTCACGCTCCATCCCTATCGAATTTTAAACCTTATAGGTTCAAGTCTTACAAAGATTTTCCAAACAAGTTGTTCAACATTGAGTATATTAAACCGACTTTTGTATCTTTATCTGGTGGGGAAGGTTAGCCATTGGACTTATTGCCCATGGATTTTGAGGACTTGAGTCTTTTCTTCCAAGCGAACCCTCCTAGCTAACTCAACGTAACTAGAATGGTCATCTAAAAAGTTATGTCCCAGCCCGACTAGATGTTCTATTTGATATCCCCAACTTTCTTTACTGATCCATAGTTTGCAAAAATTTTCTGGTCATGCTTTTAGGTTGGCAATATCAGCTGAATCCGCCAACTGTTCAGTGCCTTGTGGAAAATGCCTTGTCACAAGCAACAAAGCTAGGAAGGAAGGATCTCCGATTAGTCGGTGCAAGTCGAACTGATACAGGTGTTCATGCTTGGGGCCAGGTCTGACATTCTCAGTATGTCCTAAAATTCTGTTAGAATCTCAGATTAATGACGAACTTATAAAGAATTTTCTTCTCCTGTATGTTCCTTTCATCAATATTCTTCGTTTTTTTATACTAGATAAAAAATAACAAAAGTTAAATCCTTCGAGCAAACAGGTTGCACATTTTGTCACACCATGCAACTATGATAGCCTGGATAGTGTACATGCGGCCATCAACGGTCTTCTTCCTTCTGATATTCGAGTGAGGGAGATGAGTCCAGCAATATCTGATTTTCATGCTCGATTTTCTGCAGAAAGCAAAGTTTATCATTACAAGATTTATAATCACACCATTATGGACCCATTTCTATCTAGGCATGCTTACCATAGTGCTTATAAGCTAAACACTGCACTCATGAGAGAGGGCGCTAAGCATTTTGTTGGAAGCCATGATTTCTCTGCTTTTGCCAATGTATCTCGCAATGATCGAGTGCCAAATCCAGTCAAGCACATATTCCGTTTTGATGTCAACGAAATGGTAATCATTAAGCCCCATAAAGTTTTTTGGCTGTTGAAATTTCTAAATCTTTCAACTGAATATCTCTTCCTAGAAGCTTGTGTAATTTTTCTTTTTCTAAACTGATCTTGACCGTTTACCTTTCCCTCCCAGTTCTCGCTAGTGTAGAATTAGTTTTCTATTTCATGTGAAAGAAAAACCACTCTTTATTTGATGGTAATGCCATTGCATTTATGTGTAGGGAGCCCTTTTGCAACTAGAAGTTGAAGGATCAGGTTTTTTGTATCGACAAGTGCGAAATATGGTAAGATTTAGAATGCTAAGTTTCAAATTAAATTTAGTCATGGTATTGATAGTTGATCTTCTACGTTTACAAAACTAAGTTAAAATATTGATTAAATGACCCGTTTTCACATAAAACTGGGTATTGAGAGGGCCAACATAGCAATATTTAGAATGCTAGTTGCCATTATTGATGAGCAGTGACCAAGAACAGTAAGAACCCAACAAAGAAATCACATGATGGAAAAAAAGTGCAAAGGTATATATTTCAATCCGTTGAATTACAGCCTCTCGGCCTTATTTATACCAAATCAACTCGGAAGATTCATGCGGATAAAATCAACAAATGAGATACGGCCTGTGATACAAGTTTAATGACAAAACAGAATAAAAATAGCTCATGTTGTCTCCTAATGGAATGGACAAGTTACTTTATCATCTCAATTTTTCTTTATTTTTTTTTGTGTTGGTTAGCCATTGAAACTCTGAACAAATATTTGTCCAATGGATTTTTCAGGTTGCACTTCTACTTCAAATTGGAAAAGAATCTCTTCCTCCTGATATTGTTCCCGAAATTTTGGCTAGCCGAGATCGGAAAGAGCTGGCTAAATACACTCTCCCTTCTCCACCACACGGGCTCTGCCTCGTATCAATCAAATACAACGAGCAGCACTTGCATCTGCCATCAGGGTCCCCCGAGACCAGTGTCGGTAGACATCGAACTGTGAGCAAATGTAAGCTTCCATTCTTTTAGAATCAACCCCCCTTGATTACATTGCTCATTAATCTTAGCTTTATTTACTCTTCTCTCATTTTGTTGGATTTTAGGCCCTGAACTTACTAATCATCAAGTTTGACTCATCATCCATGATCTTTTAGTTGTATCAATGATCTGTACTAGCTTTAATTTTATTCCGAAATCTACATCAGGATGTGATAGTTTCGTGTTTTTCAATTATCGATTTACTAAATGAGTAATGCTATATTTACGCCTTTGAATTTACTCTATAATCTTGCGCTATGGTACGATACTTACATTGTATTCAGTGATTGTTATTCGTTATTTTGAATATGCATAATATGTTATAATAACAAATAAATGACACAAATAATACATTCATGGTCAAAGATTAGATTGCAAAAATACATTGAACTGTGCGCAAATGGAACTGTGCTCACATCAATTATTTGAATCCAATACGATAGCGATAAACTCTCAATGTAGCGAAAATTATGCCCGTGCTATGAAGACATATTTTACTTATATACTCCGGCATTAATTTTTTTAAGAACTAATTGTATATTGAAATTTTGAAACTACAACTCATGATCTGTAGCATCTCTACGTAGAAAAATGAAGTGATTAGTTCTTCAACATCCATCCATTACAAGCTTGGCCCCTTCAATGGACGAGGAGCAAAGGATCGTACGAAAAGCGAAAAATAAACTCCGAAAAAACAGTAATTTGAAAATGGATTTTGATGGAAAATTAGAGCAAAAATTGAATGTCAATAAAAGTTAAGCTGAAACTCAAGCAAATAACCTGTGAAGAATTGGTGGATGAATTAAGACTTCAAAAACTTAGCTGCTGCAGTAGCCCCCCTTCCCCGTATGAGATTTCCAGGCCAAAAAGTCAGATTCCAAGCCCGTTCAATGACAGCTCTTTTTCAAAGAGAAGCTTTAATTTCTGCAACGAGGTTTCAATGAGAAGACAAAAACCAGTCTCTTTGCCATATTATCTTCCATCTCATTAACACAAACTGCAGTAAAATACGTCGAACAAACAGCTAGAAAAACGGCGACTGATAAGAAACTGCTGGAAAAATAAAATTTTCGCGCATGTATCGTATAACTTCTATCGATTACCAAGCCGTTTTCCTAGGTCTACATTGTTAAAAAAAATGCCTTAATCTAGAAGGCCAAAGAAAGAAAAGTTGCGTAGTAGCAGATTGCCTCGCTAATTTAATGCAAAAAATGATGCTTTAGAAGTATGAAATTTATAGCAAACTAGTACAAGATTTTTCAAGATAAAAAGACAAGAAGGCATAATTGTGGGAACAAGGAAAACGATGTGCAATGTTTTTTGAGCAATTTTTGTGTTATATCAGATAGAAAATCCAGCAAGAAGGGTGTTGAAATTGGATCAGCATGTATATGTGAAAAGTGAAAGTTCAGAAGAACTGCGTCTCCAACTACCATAAGGTTTTGAGGACATGGATATAAATCAAAACTAAGTTGAGTTCCAAATGAGACAATATTCCAATACTAAGTACCACATTACCCTAGAACATCGACCTCGAGAATTTAAATCGTTAAAGTCCATCTCCATAACATACAATTGCATTACTTTGTGTGCGTTAAGGTGAGTTCGTACTGTTCCAGATTATATGATGTCCAAGCATCATTTCAAAAGCAAAGGCATAAATATATAAAGAAGAGAAATAAGTAATGAGTAGGTAGTGTCTACCGTAAGATATTGTGGAGGGTCATCAAGACTTGTACAACCAAGTACAACTTCTCTCCTCAGTTTTGTCATGAGCTTATGACATACACGTAGCTGAGAGTATCAAAAGGAAAATAATCAGGCCAGTAACAATTTTCCTTTTTACCATAATTGATGAGCCATGAAAAAATTGCTCAAAAATTTGAGCAAAGAAAGCAAGAAAGCACACCTCAGACCTGGTTGCGCCACCTATGATAAATACAAAAACACGTGATCCCATTTTTTTATAACCAGTAGTTGCATTTTTCAAAATTGAGTCGCTGCATGGGTATTCAAATAGAAACAATAAGTCAAAAATGGCAGTGTCAGGGGAGTGACAGTTTCCAAAATCCAAGAAGTAATGTTCAACAATAGAGTGTATTGTACATGTTGGAAAAATGTGTTTCCCTGTTTGACGATTTTTTTTGGCTAGTTAACTTTATTACAATGTTGTTCTCTTCATTGAAAAAGAGCTAATTATCAAATTTAGGACAGATTAATTTCACTGTTGATAAATGAGTAATTTGATCAAGTTTTTCAGTATTACTCTTTGAGCTTAATTCTCTATAACTAGAAAAAGCTTTTTACAAGTGATTCTCTCCACTACTTTTAGAAGGGCATATTTTTCTCTTGTAATTTTTGTCTATGAAGTTAGATCATTCCTCAAAAAGCGAAATAATTTGTATAGACAGACAAGAAGATCAACAAAAAGGATGAAACCATTTTCCTTCTCAGCTGAAGCATACACTAAAAAACTCTCGAATGGAAGATGTTAATCTTATGTGTACCTCGAATATCCATCATCAGAACGAGAAGGCCGTGCCCAATTTGGAGTCCGTCTCGATCTCATTGAATGAGCTGTAGTAGATTGATTAGTCTGAACTGATGAGGTAGGACCAACCCTCTTTGATTCTTTCTGTACAGTAGGAGGATTCATGCATGGATACTCATTCTTTGGTAATTCACCTTTGCATAGATTTTCAATGAGTTCCTGAAGTTAGATCATCTGAATCTCATCAACCATATCAATATAACAACAAGAACCAATATCTACTAGATACATTTTTTTTGCAAAAGGCATGCATTGCCAATTCATTCCTCCAAGTTTCTGTTTCCCTACAGCATAATTTTACAACAATGCTAAGTTTTCACGCCAAAGAAAGAACTAGACCAAACCTCTTACTATGAAAATATTTCTTCAAAAGAGATGAATTCTTCTCTCTCCAAATAATTGAACTAATGAAGTCTTTGTTTTAAAGTACTACAAGTCAATGAATATGCCATATATTAGTATAAGAAACTTGACTCTATGAGCAACATTAAAATTACCCAATGCCAGCGGAACCAGAGTATTGTTTATGGTTCTATAAGTTAATGCAGTGTCAATGCAGAACATGAAAATGTTCATTTTTGGAACACACTGGAATATTTAGGGTCTCTTAAAGAAAAAAAAAACTCAAATAAAGTAACTACTCAACCACGCAGCTTAGTTTTAGTGCTCAAATAAGGATGCTTTCCTAAAATGAATTATTACCTCTATCATTGGATAAAATCTAAAAAGTTGCCAGGTTTCTTCCTCTCCAGTTCGATCCTTTCGTGTTGCTTCTTTTGTCTAATAATCAAGAACAAAAAAAATTGAAAAACCTTTCACACTATTTATCAATTAAATATAGCAAGATTCTGCATGAAACATAGATTATCTCGAACAAACATGACATTACCTTCTGCGCATTGAACTTGAGAGAGAAACCACCTGTTGTTGACTTTTTGCTGTCAGAGCCAGCCAGCAGCCGCATATTATTCACAACCTTCATATCCTCAGTTGATAATCTAGCCAACTAAACAAGAGAGAGGATTCTATTTTAGCTACAGTTTCAACTCTGGATGTCTACAGGAGATAATATAAAAGCGGGCAAGGACAAAACCAATAAAACTTAATAACATAGGATACGTGGTATTTGAATTTCAGATGATACGATAGTCAATAAACCACATAGGATTTTTTTAAGACCTTTATTACTTGCTACTTACTACTGAGTCTCAGCAATATATTTATTCTATGCTTTGATGAATCATCATTCATTCCTTTCATCATTGACATCAAATTATGGACGAAAAAGCAAAAACTAGAAGTAAACTAAGAAACAGCTCAGCCTAACTCCATTTATCATTAGAACTTAGCAATATTTAATCAGCTAAAGTGAAAATTCTAGTAAAAAAATGTACAATCCATGACCTATCTTCATGCTTCCTGCCTACAATAAACCATTTCCAACTCATTAACAATAGTACACAGTTTTAGGGAACAAAAAAATTATTTAACTCATACATTAGAGTATACACCTGATGATATGTTGGATAATATGCATCAAAAATAAAAATGTAGAAAATTTCATAAAATGTTGAGTGCAAGGCTACTTTGTTTGTAGAAAACCGCATAAATTTCATCAATCTAAAATTTCTTTTCTCGTGTTTGGCCAGTAGTAAACTCTTCTTTTGTGCTAAGATTTCAAGTGTCACACGAAATTGAACTGTCACTATTACTTAGAAGATCGGTCAAACACAGCCAAATGATGAACTAGTTTCTTAACAAATTAAAGGTAATAATATATAACATTCGAATTCTAGGAAGTATGCTTACATTCTACTAAATTTTACAAAAAGTATTAACTCAAGTTTAGCTGTTATCATGAAGCATTCTTAATCTTGCTACTAATGTTTCCCTATCAGACAGTCCCTGCTTCTTGCTTTTCTACAAATTTTTTGTTTGGTTTAAAGTCCATGGCTTAACAGTTTTAAGTTTTACGTGTCACTTCTGAGATTGAAGTGCATATGATCATAAAAAACTAGTCTAATTGGTTGCAGGATTATATATTAAAATATAGAAAAAAAGAAAAAAGAAAAATGAAGGTTATTCCCTTTATGTACGTCCTTCCTACCTGCATTATTTTTGAAGCTTTGTCCCCCTCAAACTTTTCTGGATAGACTGATGCATAAATCATCAATAAACGTAACTTATTTTCTGGACTTATATTCTGCATAGAAAAAGAATAACCCAGTGTTAGGATGTACAGAAATGAGTTTTTATGTTTATTCTCACAACGCATCCTTTGATCATACTTGATTTGTCCTAAGGAAGTTAATGACATCCTTGGCTCCTGCATCCCCAAAAACAAGGTCTTGTTCCAGTTGTCCAAGTTCTCTGAGTTGTGTTTCGCGGATTATTTTGTTGATTCTTCCAGCAATCTAATTTGAATTAAGAAAAAAAACACAAAAATGAGCTTACTTTTTTTCATTAAATTAGCCGTGAACATCCCTACAATCTTTTAATCAATTCATGCTTTGATAATTACTGCAGCAACATAACTCTTGCTTTTGACAAAGGAAAGCAATTTAAAGCTGAACTATTTCGGCCTTTGGCAGTTCATGCTTACTACTATTATGTGAACTACTTTTCGTACAAAGATGCATATTTTTCCACTTCTCCCAGCTTTTACATGATTGTAACTTGGATAAATTTACACGACTGAGAGAAACAAACCTCTACATGGAGACTGATCTTATCAACTTGCTCAGTGTATTGTGGCAAAGCTTGAACCATTTTTTGCAAATCTCGAGTTGATATTTCATTGCCATCTCTGTACCCAAAAAACAACAATATACAAATAGAATGTAAGATATTTGATATTGGAAACTATCAACAGTTACAAAAAGCCGCAAAAGGTAAACAACCTTGCACTCTGTTGAATTTGTGCAGCTTTGTTTTTTGATACGGAATTTGTCTTCTCGTGTAGTCGCTCACTTGCCTACGTTCCAAGTGATGAAAGGAAAATGACATCAATAAATTCAATCATAGAAATTATTAGTAGTTCTGACCTACATCTGCAATATGTATATTCCGAAGCTCAAGCCAGATTGGATCATTCTCGTCCAATAAAACCTCTTTTCTCTCCGGTTGACCACCCTTTTTGCTTGGAACCTGAATAGAGACGTGGTACAATATTTAACAAATTTTACCGGAAAAGAAAAAAAAAAGTTACATTTACCTCATACGTAAATTTGTTACCATCCATATCCAACAAATCATGACACATAGCATCATAAGTCCATTCATGTATGACGGGAGCAATCTGTTGTTCAAGTTTAATAGATTAAAAAATTCAAAGTAGAAGGCAATACTGATGTTAAAAAATAAACAAGAAGAAGCACATGAACCTGATCAATTGATCTATCCAAGATTAGCAGCTCACATGTTTCAGTCTGTGGAAAATTGGGAATGGAAGACTTATAGTTTGTAATACAGTTCCAAACAGCAGAAGCAAGCTTTGAAGAAACTAAGTCGCGTGATGATGCTGCAGTAGGTTCTTCTAAGGCCCTACCAGCACGATATCGCACAAATGGATACTCCTGTTATGCAAAATTGATTTCAAATGTGACATAATATACATGATATATCCCGGGAACTTGGTTTAGGTATAAGGATGCTTACTGTGTCTCAGAAACAATATGAAGAAATCGTAGATGGTAATCACAACTAATACCCTATCACAAAGTATAAGCCCTTTAAACTATTATTGTTTAGATATACAAGGTATTGATGTACTAAGTTACTCAACAGCTTCTTAGAATTAAAAAAAGATTTGGATAGGAAGCGGATTTACATGTTTAAACAATATCATAAATATCATATTTCTCTTTGAAATCACAACTTGCTTCTATTATAATTCTCAAATTTCGTTTTTACAGCTTGTTTGAATGTCGGTTAGAAAGGAGGATTAGATATAGATAAATCATAGCAAGGCACGACACAAAAGTGTTCTCTTTTAATTCATTCCTTGGTGTGAACTCTACGTAGATGCAAACTTGAATACCAAGTCGTAAGTTTCATGGTTGTCATCCTCCATTTTTAGTTTTAGTCTTTAGGACAGCTTATATATTAAAAGGACAAAGTCATAGTCTTTCCAATGGTACTAGGAAAAGTTCTTTCCCTGTAAAGTTTTGAAGCTATATGTAAGAATCCCATCAACAGGTAATGACAATGTGGGTTATAAATTCACCTTAAGTGAAGCAAAAACGGTGCCGATCCGAGTCGCCACTACGTTCAAGCAAGCATTAAACTTGTGAGAATTTTCAACATTTCCAAGAAGCTCCTCCAATGCATTTCTATTATCAGTTATAAAAGCCTGCCATAACAGGACGCATATATGAATCCCATATCCAATGCATTTCCATTATCAGTTACAAAATCCTGCCATAACAGGACGCATATATGAATCACATATGCAATATGACTCATAAGAAACCTCCTTATCCCGTAAAGCTCCGGAAAGAAAGAGTGAAAAAAATAAAGCACTGAGTGAAAAGAGAGTAATAACAAGTTTGAAATCATACAAAAAATATAGATCTATTATTCAAACCAAACTTAAACGGGACCTACTTTTCTTACTTGCTGAAAGGTAATATGAGACAAAAAAATATTTTATTTACTAAAAAATTTTCATCTGTTTTCGTTTTAGTGAACCTCTCCCTTTAAAAACTTAGAGTTTATGAAAGTATCAAATAGAGTTTTCTGGACTTGTTGTAAGGTATTAATTCGAAATTATATGAGAAAATTAATGTTTAAAATTATACATATGAATATTTATAGGCGACATAGTAACACACAAATACTCAAAAAAAAAAAAGACAGTTTAATTTGATTTTACCTGATTGTCAATGGGAAAGTATTCCAGATTCATCTGTAAAGACAAAAAATTAGCTAATGGAAATAGAAAATAGCACACATACTTAAATGAGGGCATCAAACCTCTCTTAATGCACCGATGCGAGGTAAGACACTTGTATCACTTTTGATGTGATTAACGAATTCCTTAGGGATCGGTGCACTGAAAAATACGAATGCTCTGAAATCCAACACAAATAAGAAAATACATATGTTTTAATAAGTGGTAGGTTAAAACTAGAACTGGAAAAACAAGAATTCTTTACATACTTCTTGTACAAAGGCTCCCTTCCAGACATGTCCGATAAGAACATGACAACACTGCATGCTAGCAGAAGAATGGTTAAATGGATCTATGCAATATGAATGATTTAGAAGTCACAGGTGATATATTTATGTATTTTTGCAAAGAAATGTAAAAATATAACAAAATATAAAGCCAAATTAAACAAAATGATAAGAATCATTCATTATCGCAAGTCGCAACACCTTAATAACAACCCCAAACGACATGCATGTAGCTCTTCGAACAGAATTAAAAGACCATTTGCATTAGCTATTTGCTTAAACAGGTTTCAATAGAATTTGAAATTCAGAACTCATGGACACAAAGCGCCAGTTCATTTAGGACACAAATTTATGAACTATGAAGGTATTATTCTATTTGCCTACCCACATCGAAAAGGAAATCATACACACATTGGATTGGAAATTCACACCTATAACGAGCTAAATGTCAACTAAATTAGTAATAAAACAACCCTTCCACATTTCCTATATCTATATTAACAAACCTAAATATGTAAAATGGTGTGAATTTTACTGATCTATGAGAACAATTGCCAGGTTGAAAACAGAAGACATGAATACCTTAGATTCAATGTTTGTCCCATAATTTAGTCACTAAATGTTTACGTCCGCATTGTTGAAGTAAGGGCGCATGACAATGTGTACGAATGGAATTATTTTTATGAAAGTAAAAGTGATGAAAAAGAACATACTTCTCTTTCGATGGTTGTAGAAAGTAAATGGCATCCATAGACGGCAATGGTTGCCTCCTCCGAAAAAGATCTTCCACCACTATAGTGGAAAAGGAAAAGGAAATGACACTAGATAACCCAAAAATATATCCATGTAACTAACTTGTTGATGTACAACAGAGCAGAAATGAATATTTGACTGTGATATCGATTAACTGACTTAAAAAAAGTAAATAAATTATAGCATATACATCATGAAAGTATCCTAGAACTTATTAAGGGAAGACGAACAATAATATATAATTCATCAATATGGCATTATGTCATTGTAAGTACAATAGATGGGATATTAGTGATTAATTCAGGCAAATAAATATATAAATTATTAAATTATTATTAACTCGTGTTTTTTTTGTTTAATAACTCATAGTATTTAGCTTAATTGTTGATAATTTATTGTTATTGCAACCATTGAAAAGAATGAAGTTTTGAAAAAAAAAAAGAAAACAAATGAGGTGAAATTCCAGAGACTGCCACTTACATGAAACACCTTGATCTGTAATATCTGCCATTTTACAATTGTGGGACATCACTTTTACTGTAACTTTGTCCATAATAAGTACCTAAACATTAAAAAGTAACAATTTAACCCTTCTTTCAAGCATTAAACATTTTAATTAAAACGATTGCACATATTTGTAAAATGTCATGTAGCAAACCTTCCAGGATTTTGGATCCCCAATTTTAGCTGCTCCAAGCATTTCGTTCAGTAACCCTAAAAGGAACACATTGATAAGAACAAACTCCATAACAGAATCTAACATTATGACTAGCGCAGAGAATCGAATCACTCAGCATACATAATCAAGTATAAATACCTAACGCTAGAAGTAAACGTTATTTATCAACGATTTCCATCATAATAATTTGCAGCCAACCGAAAAGTAAATCAGAAAGCAAATACGTGATCAGATAATGTCAATGAAATCTGTGATTGATAATACTGCCCACATTTATGGAAATGACATTAAAAAAAGAAAAAAAAAAAGCTGTTTCAGGGAACTTACGATCACGGCTGATCTGGCGAAAGGTTTTGTACTCCATATCTCCGCCATGGGAGGACGAATCAGAGTCAGAAAACGACATTGATCACGATCAAAGCAGATTGGACGAAGAGGGAGATAGAGGGAGAGAGAGAGAGAGAGAGAGAGAGAGTTTGCACCTACGGAAGCTGTTGCGAAAGAATGGTCGTTATATCCGGTGGGAGTACGTGTCAGATTTGGCGCCAACTTTGGTTGAGGTTTCATCGGCGTTGAAATGAATAGGTTCGGTTCAATTAACCAGTTTTATTGGAAAAACTCGTCTCGAACCGAATCAAACCGAACCAAATATAATCACATTCACTCTTAGTAATTTAAGATGAATATCAATTTAACTTCTGAAGCACGAGAGTTTTTGTACTTGGTACTTTTAAAATTATCTATTATTATTCACAAAGTTTATTATTTATACAATAAATCTAATTAATAATTATTTATATTAAAATATTTTAATTTAAATCTAAGATTAGCATCAAACACTTTAACTTGCCAAAATTTCTCCAAAAACCTTATTTTTGCTCTTTAATTCTATAATGAAAGATTATCATAACCACATAACAAATATAGTATAAGATATTGCTATACAATCTTATTACACATTCTGATGTATCGCCGCGTGATTAGATCAATTCGATATTTTTATTTTTATTTACTATAAGTATTTAAATTGACCAAATTACGTGACAACATGTCATAGGATATGACAAAATGATAACTCTATAATTACTTAATTTGATATCGACATGCATCACCTAAACAAATCAATATTTTAATATGGAAAATATACACTCATAATTTATTACTATATGTTAAAATCTTAATTGAGATATAAAATATATCTACGAATTTTGGTTCGACTTAGGTTTGAAAGTAATCGAAGTATGAACGAAACCAACTACGATGAAATGAAATTAAAATTATATTTAAATATAAAGAAGTGGTCCAATTTATTAACTTAAAAAAAATAATGTTTAATTATTTAGATTTTTTCAAAAATTGATGTTCAATGTTTAATTTACACAATTGCTCGATAAAATTACTCGATTGTTTCACATTTGCACGACGAGATTCATTTTCCGGATTCACATGCGACAATTAGTTGTACTAATTATTATCTGACATGTTAAAATATATTGTACAAAAATAATCTTAGCACCACTCAAATTAAATTTTAAAATTAAGAAATTACAGTAAGAGGGGAGAATTGAGATAAGACTTAAGAGAGAGGAATGGAAGACAGCGAAATTGATCTTGCAGATGCACGTGCGAACAACATCATAATCCAATTACCTTGTCTTCAGATTTTCGGAAACCCTAATTCTTGCTGCACCAGAGTTATTCCAGTCGAGGACGCCAACCCCTTCCGAAGGAGGAGTTGTCTGTTCGTGTTCCCAAACAAGATTTACGCTTGGCGTTGGGTAAGAGTCAAACCAGGGACTAAATTGTTCGTAAACTACAGTAAGACATAAACCCTAATGCTTTAAATAATCTCTCTCTCTCTCTCTCTCTCTCTCTCTCTCTCTCTCTCTCTTTTCTCCTTGGTTTCCGCTTTGTTGTCTGGTCTCCTTTTGGGCGGATACATTTCGTATCGTCCTCAAGGTGGGAAGGTTTTGTTTTGGATCATTTTCTGTCAAGACTCCTGAAATTCGAATTCGAATTTTTGGTTTTGGAACGAAATGGATCTTCCTAGCCTCGCTGTTGTACTTCAAGCTGCTCTCAGTCCCAATCCCGATGAACGCAAAGCCGCCGAGCAAAGCCTTAATCAGGTATGCGATTGATTAGGTTACTTGGACAATTTAATTAGTTGTGGAATCTGTTTTGTTGGTGTACCTTTGTTTATTTGATCTGGAATCAGAGGTTTTCAGCGAAAATCTGAATCAAAATTTGCCGATCAGGGTTCGTTTTGGAAGTTTGATTTTTTCCTGATTCTATTCGTTTTGGAAGTTTAAATTTTGGCCTGATTCTGTGGAACCCTTTAGTTTTCTTCTATATCAGATTTTGTACTGTCTATATTATTTCTACGCTACTTGAAAGGGAAAATTATCATTGTTCCCATCTGGCCTTTTTTCATGGGTTCGCAAACTAGTGAATATCCGTTATAATTCAAGATTTAGTTGATATTCTGAGGTTGCTTATTAGTATTCATTTGACTTGTTTCTTCTGGCCTTCTTTGACGTATAACTGCAGTTTCAGTACACGCCTCAGCACTTGGTCAGGCTATTGCAAATCATCGTGGATGATAACTGCAACATGGCTGTCCGTCAGGCGGCTAGCATTCAGTTTAAAAACTTTATTGCGAAGAACTGGATGCCTCTTGATCCAGGTAAATCAATTAATGTTGGCAGTAAGTCTGTAAACCTGAGTGTTTTGTTCCAACTTATGATCTCTTTTCTTTGGGAGTAGATGAGCCGCAGAAGATTTTATCAAGTGATAAAGATACCATCAGAGATAATATTCTTGTGTTTGTGACCACTGTTCCCCCTTTATTGAGGTACATCTACTGTTTGATTTCTAAACTTCGCTTCTCCTAGAAATTGCTTCAAAATCATACTTAAGCATCTAAGGCCTTACTGCTCTCTAATTGTCCACCATCGTTCTGTTTCTCTCCGAGACATTTTTAATGAATTTTTTTCCATTTGTCTTGTTTGTTTGTCATACAAGATTTTTAACTTTCTTTACAACTTCATTTGTCATGTTTTATAGGGTACAGCTGGGTGAATGCCTTAAAACAATTGTTCACGCTGATTATCCAGAGCAATGGCCACATCTACTTGAATGGGTGAAGCATAATTTACAAGCTCCACAAGTTTATGGGGCTTTGTTTGTGTTGCGTATTCTTTCAAGAAAATATGAGTAAGTTGATGTGTGATTTTTTCCTTTAACATTTATAGAAATTATGCACCAGATTATTTAATCTATACCATTTTATGAAGTTAATAATTTCGATGTCAAATTGAGTGATTACCTAATACAAAAAGTTGTATGATCAAAAATGTTTTTATTTAGTGATCTGATGTTGGAAGTTATTAAATTCATGATTAAAATCTAAGAAGATTTGACACTGATGCCAACATCGACTCAAATACTTAATACTACAGGACATGCCATGACACATGTATGCAGACATGCCGTATTCAAAGGCTGAATTAGGGACATTTTTAAAATAACTAGTATATTTATTTATAATATATGTCCATATATGTTTTTTTGTGAATAATATCTGTTCATTTTCCGATGAACATTCATTATATGCTGTTTTTGTGGTCAACCACTTTGCTTGAAGTGATCAGAATCAACATTTCTGGCGAGTTTCATTATATCGTGATTTTAATGAAGTTATAGGCTATTTGAAATGAAAAGGTTTCTGTTAAAAATATGTTTATTTGCCCAGGTTCAAGTCTGATGAAGAGAGAACTCCCGTTCATCGGATTGTTGAGGAGACATTTCCACATCTTCTTAATATATTCAATAGTCTTGTTCAGAATAGAAATCCTTCTCTGGAAGCTGCAGAGTTAATCAAGCTAATTTGTAAAATTTTCTGGTCATCAATTTATGTAAGAATCCCCCTCCCCCAACCCTCTTTTTTTAGTGGACTATACAAATGGATATTTATGTGAACACGTTTTGATTTCCGTGATCCTTGGTATTCTTGCCTTCATTGTTAAATTTCCAAAATTGTATACAAATTTGGCTTGCTTGAGCTGCATCTCTCACCAATGAAACTAGTAGTTTGTAAACTTCAATTTCTTAACGCCTCTAGACAGGTTTATATACAGTGAGCAAAATCCAATATATTAGCAGTTTAATGGTTGATAATGGAACCAAGATAATTTTTTCTTGCTTTGCTTGTTTTTTATGTCGATATCTTATCTAGAAAATTAATCGAGATAAAACACTGAAACATAGAAACTATTCATAAATATTCAAAATTCTATGTTCCATTTTAATTATGGAAAAGTGTGAGCAAGGAGTAGCATGGCAAGACTCCCGAGGTATCTGCTGGTTCCAATGCTTAATTTTGTTGGGGACTATAACCTATATTTAACAAGCGTCTCCCAAGCCTTGGTTGTTGGAAAGAGATTTTGTTAATGAATTTTCAGGTGCTCATGCTGTACAAAACATGCTTTTTAGTTCCATGACATACATGGGATAATGGAGTTATATGTATGATACATATTAATCCATTTGTAACACTAATTCAAGAAAGTTTTCCACTCGAAACTTGATACTTCAAGGAAACATATTGGTTTGTTAAATTAGTTGTTGATTATGCGTTTCAAACATGCTTTTTTTGGTTCCATGAAATACATCAGATAATGGAGTTATACGTATGATACATATTCATCCTTTTGTAGCAGTAATTCAAGCAAGTTTGTTCATATGAAATTTGATTACTTCAAGGAAACATTTATTTGTTAAAAGTAATTGATAATTATAGTAGTTCTTCAATCAATTTTTTTAATACTAATTATAGTTATTAATCACACATGCTTTTAGTTGGAGATTCCAAAGCAGTTATATGATCCAAATGTCTTTAATGCTTGGATGATTCTATTCCTAAGTATACTTGAAAGATCAGTACCTTTGGAAGGCCAGCCTGTGGATCCCGAGCTTCGGAAAACATGGGGGTGGTGGAAAGTGAAGAAATGGACAGTTCATATTTTAAATAGGCTATATACGAGGTATGGTATCAGATTATTTTAATATAGTAGATATTCCCCGCAGCATGTAGTTCAATTTTGACTTGTAATTGTTTTTCACTTTTTGTTATATAGATTTGGAGACTTGAAAATAAAAAATCCAGAAAACAGAGCTTTTGCTCAAATGTTTCAGAAGGGTTATGCCGGGAAAATTCTGGAATGTCACTTGAATTTACTGAATACCATTCGGATTGGTGGTTATTTGCCTGATAGGGTTACTAATCTGGTCCTGCAGTATCTGAGTAACAGGTGACACATTTTCCTTTGCTTCATTTTGGTCCACTAAAATTTATTTTCTTTTCGTTTTTGTCTTTGCCAATACAAGCTCTGTTTGGATGCTTTCTCATCTTGAAGCATTGTTGTTTTTTGTTACGTTTTTTGTCATTTGTGAATACGGAGTTGGATGCTTGCATTTTTATGGGAATAAAAAAGAAAAGTAGATAACAAGTTACCGACAGTTCAAAAAATTTAAGTTTGTGAGTCAAATATTTAATTATTTGTATTTCCTTGACATTTACTTCATGTGCCAATTTTTTTTATTGGTCCTGACATGAGAATTTCTTTTAATGAGATTAACTTTTTGGCTTTGCCGAGATTCAAACTTGGCATCTCTCTCTTTGATAACATGAAAAATTACTTACAATTCCAAAATTTAAATTCATGGGTCAATGATAATTTAATTATATATATTTTGTTAGCAATGGACGACTATTTTAATTTTTCTACTAACTTTGGGGTTGCTGATAAAACAATTGATTTCCTACCTAACGCTGTTAAGCTTTGCCTAGTGTATTTATCTTTATGAAAGGCCATGATCTTGATTGAAAAAACTTCAATGGATTTGGTCTTTCCCGCTTAACTTCTGCCCCAGGCCATTAAATTTTTTTTATCATAACTGTGAGAACAAATAATTGCTAGATTTTCTTTGATAGTTTGTATGCTGCATGCTTCTAGTTTTTCTTAAGAAAAAAGTTCCCAACTTATGACTTTTCTACTCCATCTTAAAATTTAACTACCAAGCAATGGGCAGACGTTTTTTTCCTGTGTTTGAGCATTTTATTGGGGTGTTTGTGTTTTGGTTCCAGAAATTGGAATCTATAAATATTAGTTATTTCAAGCTGGTATTAATTTATTGTAAATTTTAAGATTCTCAATTTCGGGTTTGTTATTTGCTTGCAGTATCTCAAAAAATAGCATGTATAGTCTGCTGCAACCTCGTCTCGATGTTCTACTTTTTGAGATTGTTTTCCCTCTTATGTGTTTCAATGATAATGATCAAAAGCTTTGGGATGAGGACCCCCATGAATATGTGAGGAAGGGTTATGGTAGGTATCAATGAACAACTTTTTATCTTTATTTTTTGTGGTTCAATATATGAATATGGAGCTTATTGGTTTCCTAAACTTGTTACAGATATTATTGAAGATTTGTATAGTCCACGGACTGCTTCCATGGACTTCGTCAGTGAGCTGGTCAGAAAACGTGGGAAGGAGAATCTTCAAAAGTTTATTCTATTCATTGTTGGCATCTTTAAAAGGTCTACTATATTATAAGTTTTCTCGAATCTAGATGAAAGAATAGTACGCTCAATGCTGAAAGTGTGTGGCTTTAATCCTTGATCTGATCAGGTATGATGAAGCACCTTCAGAATACAAACCCTATCGACAGAAAGATGGAGCTCTTCTTGCTATTGGAGCACTTTGCGACAAACTGAAGCAAACAGAGCCATATAAGTCTGAGCTTGAGAACATGTTGGTGCAACACGTTTTTCCAGAGTTCAGTAGCCCTGCTGGCCATCTTAGAGCTAAGGTGCAGGCCTAATGATTTTTGGTGCAACTTTAAATTCTAGACTGTTAAAGCTAATTCATGCTTAAAAACAATAATTTTTTCTTTAGATTTTCCCATGATCAACAGGTCTATAAGCTTAACTAGTGTAGATAAATTATACTCACTTAACTTTGATGATTCTTGCTTTTTTGAGGTTTAGCCACTTGACATTTTTCCACACATGTGTCTGCCATGTGTTTCTTTTCAGAATTTACATTTTTTCAGCTTTTTTTTTGTCACTTAAATGATTCAAGCTTTACAAGATTTTGTCGTTTTATGTACCACTAGGCAGCATGGGTTGCAGGACAATACGCCTACGTTAACTTCTCTGACCAGAACAATTTCCGCAAGGCACTGCACAGTGTTGTGTCTGGGATGCGAGATACTGAACTTCCAGTTCGTGTTGATTCAGTTTTTGCATTGCGTTCATTTGTTGAAGCTTGCAGAGGTACTTGCTATGCATTCAATTTGTGTTTTTTTTTTTATTTTGTATGAAGGAAGTGATGAAGCTGGTGGATCTCAGAAAATTAATTTTGTTCCCTGCAGATTTGAATGAAATTCGTCCTATCCTACCCCAACTTCTTGATGGTAATTAGTTCATAATTCAGTTGTTAATCACAGGACTATTGATGATCGTGGTGACTTTTATTTTTTATTATACAGAATTCTTTAAGCTCATGAATGAAGTTGAAAATGAGGACCTTGTGTTTACTCTGGAGACTATAGTGGACAAATTTGGGGAGGAGATGGCACCTTATGCCATTGGATTGTGCCAGAACTTGGTAATCAATTACTTCTGTTTCTATATTGAGAAAGTTTGGTCTACTTAAATGTTGGTACTGATGTGTCATTTGTTTCAATTACAGGCAGCTGCATTTTGGAGATGTATGAATACTGCTGAAGTAGATGATGAAGCTGACGATCCTGGTGCTCTGGCTGCTGTTGGTTGTTTACGTGCCATTAGCACTATTCTAGAATCAGTGAGCAGGCTTCCTCACCTTTTTGTTCAAATCGAGCCAACTTTGCTTCCTATAATGCGGAGAATGTTGACGACTGACGGCCAGGGTATGCGATGATATTTCTAATATTCCCAAATATGAAGAAGAGTTCTGTTCTCCACCTTAGAAACAAGCAGTCTTGATAGATGAAAATTAGAGAAATATGCTGTCAATGATTTCAAAATGAGACATGAATAGTAGAAGTTAATCTGCCAAACTAGAGCAAAAAGAATATGAATCTTCTATTTTTTTTTTTCCATTTTAGATGTTTAAATGAATTAAAGCTGCCTCTTGATACTTGTTGGATCAGTGAATTTGAAGTAGTTGTGATGTTATTAGTTGAATCTAAATGAATCCAGCAATATTTTTACATATTCTTCTGTTTTAATGAATATGATTTGGAGTAAATAATATAGATATATCACGTAACTGATGAGATGCATATGGCTGTAAATTCATGCATGTAATCTGACTTGTCTGCAGAGGTTTTTGAAGAAGTTTTAGAAATTGTGTCGTACATGTCCTTTTTTTCACCAACAATATCCATGGAGATGTGGAGTCTTTGGCCGCTGATGATGGAAGCATTGGCAGATTGGGCGATTGATTTCTTTCCAAGTGTGTTTCTCATTTTTTAAAATCATTATTTTCTCGTATTTTTAGCATAGTTCTGGTTCAAATTGATCTGATGATTTTTTTTTTGTATCAAATGTAGATATTCTTGTTCCCTTAGACAACTACATATCCAGAGGAACATCACATTTTCTCACATGCAAAGAACCAGACTACCAGCAAAGTCTCTGGACTATGATTTCATCGGTGAGTTTCTTCGTCTTCATTGGTGACCTTCTGGGATTGATCTTTGAAACACCATAATGAAGCCTTGTCTATGTCTGCCTGCAGATCATGGCTGACAAAAATATGGAAGACAGTGACATTGAACCTGCACCAAAGCTCATTCAAGTAGTTTTTCAGAACTGCAAAGGTCAGGTGGATCAATGGGTGGAACCATATCTCAGAGTTACTGTAGAGCAGTTGCATCGAACTGAAAAATCACATCTTAAATGTTTGCTCATTCAAGTGGTAAGGAGCTCCAGGTCTCAATTTATCCTACTAATAGTAATATATTTCTTACATTTTTTTTCTGATTAGAATGGTACATCAAATGAAACAAAGGTAAGACTGGGATTATACGACTCAAGTTTAGTATCTAATCTATACCTGTGAATCACATAAATCAACAGACTCTTAAAATATCAAGGGAATTTGTCAGTGCTGTGATGAAATTAAGTTTCAATATATCTGTGTAAACCTTAGTTCTTACAAAAACTAATTTGGAATTGAAAGGAATAACTTTTTTGAGAGTAAAAAACAGCTGCGACAACAGCTGCGACTTTTTCCATAGACGGTAAATTATAAAATATGTATCTATCCTTTAATTTAGGCATTGTTATGTGATCGTGAAGAACAATGCACTTTGGATTTCCTATATAAGATTATAAAACTATTTTGAAAATATCACTGAGGAAATAAAATCTGAGATGTTCCAATTCTTGCTTCTAATACATCAAAATACTTCCATATTGGTAGAAAAATGGATCTATTGATAACTTTGAAAATACATGTTCCCTAGTGGTTTTCCTTTAATTGTATCGTCATATGAGATGAAGCAGCTCTCCAAATCTACACCTTAAAGTGCTGGCTTTAGCTTTCATTGTATACTTTATTAAATATAACATGGTAGTGTGCGTATCATGCATCTGAATGTAATTTGTGCACTCCCTGTAGGCCTTTATGAGATAGAGACAGATACACATTGCCTTTTAAACAGCTTCTTCAAATTTCTCGATGAGCTATGTTGCTTTGATGCCTTATGAATGACGTCTGGTTTCTTAAACCAATTACTACATTGATGATTGACATATCATATCTCTTTTCTTTTGGCCGAGGTTATCATATGCAATCACTACATTTTATTCCCCATAATTTTGGCGCCACACCACAATTCATGGACTAGTTGGTTTTTCTTTTTGCTTGGGCATTTGTTAGTTACATATCATCTTATGCTTCTCACAAATGTTTTCTCAATAACCAATCTAGACATTGCGAGGCATATTACTAAAAATTATTTCTTTATTGCAGATTGCTGATTCTCTCTTTTACAATCCTGCTTTATCGCTCAATATATTGCAAAAATTGGGGGTTGCAACAGATGTTTTTAATCTTTGGTTCCAAATGCTGGCACAAGTTAAAAAAAGTGGCATTCGTGTTAATTTCAAAAGGTGAAGTCCTCAACTTTTACCTGTCTTTGATTGCTTTTTTGATTATTTAATAAAAGAAATTATTTTAGTAGATGTCATTCATCATATTTAAATATGATTAAATAAGAAAATTAGCACAATCTAACTTTCTAATTTAAGTCGTAAAATAAATTTAGAATTAGATCTTCCTGGTTATGAAAATATTACACCAGTTGCATATATACAATTTTTAGCACTCCCTTTCAATCTCCCAGCTTGTTATAAAAGCTATCCACTCTTAGTGTTATAAGCAGATATCCTACTTACTCTCCTGTCTTCTCTCACCCTTTAGAAATTATGTTTTCATTAATGAAATTACAAGTCAATTTTTAATGCGTTTATTTTCTTCATAAAATACCATATTAGAAGTTATTTAAAGAGCAATTTTATTGGCTCTATAGTTTAGCTAGTACTGTTAAGGACCCGTTAGATTTAGTTATCTTTTTTATTTGTTATTTCATAATTAGTCTTATTCTAGTTTAAAAGATTAGTCTTATCTTAGTTAGTCTTATCTCGGTAGGTCTATCGAGTCTATTTAAAAGAACCTTAGCCCTTAAGGTTTGACATCAATCAAGTAAGTTTATTTTTAATTATTTTTTCTTCTTTTCCCTAATCCTATCTCCTTATGGCCGAAAGAAGAATGATTACCCGATCTCAGGGTAAACTCTCCGAGTTTGATCATAACAATTTGGTATCAGAGTCAAATCCTTCATCTGAACCCGATAGAATTTCTCCGGTCGTTTCAATCGTGGGAACGGATTCTTCACCGTTATTTCCGTTAATGCAGCGCATAATTCAAATGTTAGAGCAAACCCAAAAAAATCATGAAACCCTAATGACACGTTTGGGAGACTCACCGTCGCCGCCGACCACGCCGCCCTCATCACCAGTGAATATGTTCGTGCCGCCTATGTCGTACCTTCCCGCGCAATTGGTCCACGCCTCGTCGGCGTTCACGCCATCGCCATGCTCGGCCGCTGGCGCCTACTTGCCCTCGCCGCCAACACTGGCTGCGAACCAGACACCGATTCTTCTGGCCGCCACCAGCTCTGCACCTCCGTTTGCCGCTCTCATGCTCGAGAATTCAGGATTCTCTGGTCCGATAGATGTGGCTTCACTTCCGCACCCAAGCTCCCATGGCGGAGTCACCTCGTCTCCCGGTTGGTTGCCGGCATAGTTTTTTTATCCGATTTCACTGTCAACTGTCGTCTCCTCAAGTTGTTTGACCGTAAGACTCACACCTCCTCCTAGCCCAGAAATCAAGTTTCTTCTTTCGAAATCATCATCGACCCTTCTCGCGATCTTTGGCTCCGTATTTACACCCCCATCACCTCATCAAAGGTTGAAAGCAATTGAATGACAGTCATCGTTTACTACCACGATGTTGGTTTCGCCTTAAGTTCCGCCGGTTCGAAAGCCGTAGACACGACCGCTCGCTTCTACGCTCGAGGATGAGACGCAGTCGTCGTCTCGGTTAACTACCGCCTCGCCCCGGAGCAACGGGGTCCTTGCCAGTTCGAGGGATGATTCGATGCTTTGACATTTATCGATGACTTAGATGACGACGCGTTCCCAAGAGGCACAGATCAGAGTCGCTACTTTCTCGCAAGGGAGAGCGCCAACGGGAATCTGGCACATCACGTGGCGGTTAAAGCGAGCGAGCAAGCCTTCCACAAAGTGAATCTAAAAGGGATCATTGCAGTACAACCGTTTTTCGGTGGAAAGGATCGCACTGAATCCGAACTTTGTCTTCCTCGCGCTCCGCCTCTGCCACTGAACGTTTCTGATTTGTTTTGGAAAGCGGTTCTTCCGGAAGGTTCAGATCGCGATCATTCAACCTCAAACGTGTTCGGTCCAAATGGGGTCGATCTATCGAGTTTGAAATTCCCACCTTCGTCTTTCTCGACGGGTTTCCATCTTTTCAGCTTGAGAACAAGCTGTTTTCTGTGGAGGGGAGTAATGTTACGGACCTAAGGCCCGCTAGATGTAGTTATCTTTTGTTATTTCTTATTTCATAGTTAGTTTTATTATAATCTAAGAGATAAGTTTTATCCTAGTCTAAAGGATAAATTTAATCTTAGTTAGTCTTATCTAGGTATGTCTATCGAGTTTATTTAAAGGAGCTTTAGCCCTTAGAGTTTGTCATCAATCAAACAATTATCTTTTTAATTATTTCTTCTTTTCTCTCTAATCCTATTTTCCTATAGCCGAAAGAGGGATGGTTACCCGATCTCAGGTAAACTCCCCGAGTCCGATCTTAACAAGTACTGAGTTTCAAAACCATCTTTAATCAACACCCATAGGCAGCTTGTATAAGCCCACTATTCATGCAGTGCTGTAGGTCAAGAAAGAAACTTGCTTCTTTCTTTTGCACGATACTAAATTTCCTCCATCAAGAACAAAATAACCTGTAGTAGATTTTCTATCTTAAAGAACACTTGGTTCTATCTTTTTAGAGAAGAAATTTTTTTCTCGGCTTATTTAATTCATCGTATTGCTAGTATTTATGCACGAAAAACAATTAGTTTTATAGTTGAAGACAATCAGATATTCCCATTGTAAACATCGAAGTAATTGCTTATATACATCTCCTAACAGTTTCTGTGAAAAGCTTTGGGCATATATCTTAGATTAAGGACTTCATGCTGCAGGGAAAATGATAAGAAAGTTTGCTGTTTGGGATTAACATCATTACTATCACTCCCGAGTGATCAGTTGCCAGTGGAAGCTCTAGGTCGTGTTTTTAGGGCCACACTTGATCTCTTAGTTGCTTACAAAGATCAAGTTACAGGTTTCAATCTCTCACTGTCTTGCTCTTGCGATTGCACTAATTTTTCACTCTTTTGAATTCTTATCATATTTGTTTGCAGAAGCTGCAAAGGAGGAAGCAGACGAAGAAGATGATGACGGTATGGATGGTTTCCAAACTGACGAGGAAGATGATGATGATGGTTCTGATAAGGAGATGGGTTTTGATGCTGAAGATGGGGACGAAGCTGATAGTATTAGGCTCCAGAAGTTAGCTGCAAAGGTATGCATCTTTTTTACTCTGTAGAAGTAGGTTTTGAGTTTATCTCGGAGGGTCTTTAAATCTTGGTTAGGTAATTGTAACTGTGTTGATTTAATTGGACGTAGAAGTTAGCTTGTGAAGATGTCATCTATTGCCTGTTTGTCTCAATTAATATACACTTCCTGATTGATCACAAAATTTTTATTTATTTACTAGTTTGTGAATGAAATGATTGATGTCTTTGCAGTTCTTTCTTTAGGAGATTGAGGTTTATTTCATTGAAAAATGTAATGTTATTTCATTAAAATAACAGAGAAGCCATCTTGCTTGTTGGGATGGTTAAGTATTTTATTTTAGTTGGTGAGAGACAATCTGCAGGTGTCAGCTACCCTTTTGCTCAACATTTTGTAGATAATTATCTATATTTCTAACTTTCTCGTGTACTTCTTCTTGGCCTTGATTTACGTATACCTATTAACTTGCTCATATTGAAGTATGATTACTGGTTGTTTGTCATTAACCCGTGTATATCAGTTAGATTATAACTTGGTTTTCACAGGCTAAGTCATTTCGCCCTGCTAGTGATGACGACGATGACGACTCTGATGATGATTACAGTGACGATGAAGAGTTTCAATCTCCAATTGATGATGTGGATCCTTTTATTTTCTTTGTGGAGACCATCAAAGGTAAATTTAACTCTACATTTCTTGAAATTTTTCCTAACATCACTTGGTTTCATCTAACTTGCCTTCTCCTCACACAAAATAAGCTATGCAAGCTGGAGATCCGTCAAGGTTTCAGAATCTCATGAATACTCTCGAGTTCCAGTATCAAGCAATTGCAAATGGTGTTGCCCAACATGCTGAGCAACGCCGAGCTGAGATAGAAAAAGAGAAACTTGAAAAGGAAGCGACAACAGCCTGATGATCAAGTTTAGACTGCAATCTGTGGCTGTAATTTGATTTGGTCCCTCGATTCCTTTCCTTATTTCATTTAAATAACGAGTCATTGGAAGCAAAAATACTCTCCGATTCGTCAGGTTCATTTTTCGGTCATGAAGGTCAGCAAGCATTGAAGAGTTAGAGCATGGAATCATTGAGTCGAATAGACGAGAGCAGAGACGGGCTTAGGTAGTCTACTCAGTTCAACATTTGCATTTTAATCGGGGTCCAGCATTCTCCGACAGAATGCCTAGTCTACCCTTTATTTTTCCAGGTGCGTCGGTTTCTTCGTCACCATTTGTTAAAGGGGTTGTTGAGTTTCCCCCATCATGAGGTATATAGAAATGCTTATATCTTTTACATTAGAGCTGGAGTAGAACTTTGGTGCATGCTTTTCGAGTCGTGTAATATTCGTTTGCCATATCGGACGACGGTGTACGTCCATTTTCTATTTTGGGGCTTAGTTAGTAGTTTCTTTCTCTGCAATTATTGGTTTATTGGGATGGGAGTTACTGGGTCGTCCTATTTTGTTACCACATCTCGAGCTCATTGTAAAACCCTTTTTTTTTTAATTTATTCAACGGGATGGCCTCTAGTCTTGTTCTTATGACATCCATCTTTTCTTTTTGTTTCTCTAATCATCGATAACTTTCAGTTGGATTATCGCCGATAAATTTTATACATTTATCCGGATCGTCTAACATAATCGGCTTGATCCCGTGTTTCATTCTGGTCTGATTAGAAACTTTGCCAAGAGTTGTCCGATGTTGCCCGTTTTTCGCGAACGACTGGTAATCCCTCTTCAACCCACTCATCCAGTCTTTTTTTGTGTAGTAATTTGCTAGCTCAAGATAAAGGGTGTGTTTTTCATGACTGAAATGGGAGTTCTCGTACTGTTAGATTGGCTCGATCTTGTTCTGAGTTAGATGACATGACTAGGAGATTCAAGACATTCTGTATGAAGTAAAAATTTTATCTCTCTTCAACCAAAAATCGTAGGGCTTGGGAGCTTTTGAGCATTGAATTCGACACCCTTGAGCCAAAAAAATGTCCGAATATCAGCGTCTCTAATTGAAGCAAGACTTACTTCACATTTGGAATTGCACAAAAAAAGACTATTTGTAAAGAATTAATTAAGCAACTGGAAATTCAAATAATAATAGTAGGTTGATATTGAGCAAGAGCTTAGTCCATCTTATTGCCTTTGGGATCGAGACGGTAGAGCGCTTATTGAGAATGTAACTAAAACGTAAGCAACATTGAAATGTCGATAACTAGCTCTGTTGTAATAGTAGATTTCTCGACCATACATGCTCTCTTCTATAAAAATCAATACTCGAAATTGACATGTGTGACGTTCAGAAGATTTTAAATTAAATATTTAAAATAATAATATTGATATCTTAATTTTTTTTAATTTTACCAATTTATACATTAAAATATGATTGCTTTATCAATTTATGATCGCTTGCTATATCATAATCCGAAATATGCACAAAATTGTAAATTTGTTTAATTATTAATATTGACCAACCGGGCAGAAGCATGAGTGGAAGAATAAATATAATTAATAATTAAATAATAATTAAAAGTAAAGTTAATTAGAGCATAAAACACAGCATCATTTGATTAGGAAGTAATGGAAGATTAGAGAGTGGGGTCCCCTAATCCATGTGCTGGTGGGCCCTCTCCTTTGTGGACCCCATCTCTTCCTCTCCACTCTCTTCTTTTTAATTCGTATTTATATTTTTATTCGAGTATTAAATTCCAAAATAAGTAGTATTAAATCATTCACGAATTTGAGTATATTTTTAGATATTATTATTATTTTTATTTACGTGCACATTGGATGGGAGTTTAGTGCTGCCCTGCAGTTACTATAAAATAATAATACGTAAAAAATGAGTATTCTAAAAATATACGAGCGAGTCTAAATTAGAATTTGCTTTTTAGTACTAAAAATATCGGAGGGCCTAAATTAGAAATTTCTTATTCCGGGACACGTCAAAATGCGGTGTTTAAAACGACAGAGCACATGCGCGGCTAATCTTGGCGATAAAGATTAGCATAAAAGATTAACACTACTCCACCATACATTAATCTAAAGAATATTGAAGAAATGCATTCATTCCAATTCTAAAGTTTGTCTCTAGCCATCCAATTTCAATCCATTCCCTCTCTCTCTCTCCTCTTTCTCACTCTCTCTCTCTCTAGCCTTTCTCTCTAGAACATTTCTGTAAGAGCAAGAAAGGATTCATCTTGAATGGTGGGTTTCATTGTACTTGTCCAAAAGACAGCTGAAAGCCTGAAATTGGCCTTGAACTCCAAATCTCCATTCCCCTCTCTCTCTAACTATTTTCTCTCTCTGAAAAGTTGGTGATGGTGTCAGAACCAGATCACAGAGACCCTTAATCTCTGTTCCTTTATCTCTCTAGTTTCTCTCTCTAAAAAGTGGGTAATGGTGTCAGAGAGTTGAGTTTTGTACCAGAAATCAGAATCTGTGTTGCCAACACCAAAAACTACCACACTATTTTTATTTTTTGGATCCTTCTCCATTACCACCCTCTCCCATGGCCGCCAAGCTTTCAACCCTAGATTCCTCTAAATTCACTCGGCTGTTTCTGCGATCGCTATCGAAAGTCAAACCCAGAACGCCGGTGTCGACCGGCGAAATTGCGGAAAGAACTCGAAGGATAAAAATGGCGGCCGACTACGCCATGGCCAGGGTCGTCGGGCCTGAAAAAGCTTGGAGCCGATCTGTGCTCTTCAAACTCGTTCACAAAAGAGCTCGAAATCGCCGATGGAGGAGAGAGAAAAAGATTAGGGCAAGAAAGACGCAGAAAAAGCCTCGATCGGGAGAGGTCGAAGAGCAAGTGGAAAAGCTTCGAAGAGTTGTACCAGGTGGGAAATCAATGGAGGTTTGCGTTTTAATGGAAGAAACTGCTCATTACGTGGATTGTCTTTCTACCCAGGTGAAGCTTTTGCAAGCCATAACTAATCTTTGCTCGAAATGAAGATCTGCTTCACTTGCTGCCATGGAAAATACTGGTTATTATACACCAAAAAACAAAATAAATAAGATAATATCATAGAAATGGAAAAGAAAAATTGGTAGGGTTTATCAAGAAGGTGTAGGATCGGAGATTGAAGAAATCTTGCATGAATTATACTTTATAGTATTTTATTTTCTCGTTTTTTGCAAAATGAATCTGTGTTCTAAGCTCTGTGGATCTGCCATGGAAGAACTATGTTAAGAAGCTTCTTTGCTGTTGATATCCAGTGAGATTGCTGCTGTTCATGTATTTTTTTGTGAAGTTTTTGGTTTCAACGAGTTTGAAGTTTATGAGGATATATATATATTTTAAAATTCGCTCATATATCCTTAATTCGAACCGAATTCCCACGTGAAGGTGGATTATCGCATTCTTGTCGTCGCGATCAAGAATTTACACGATCCGGAATCTAATCTTTTAGTGCGCAACTGATGTTTCCGATGTTTCGTGCTTTGGCTGTTTGAAATTAGACGCTCGTTAAGACGTTATCGGTAATTGAAATGGTTACGAAATATCAATGATAGGAAAATGTGGAGTGATTTCAAAATTGTTGTTTTAATTGCACTTCATTACTTATTACATATTAAGGGTCGCAATCAGATCGACTCACTAACATGATCCAAATCGACTAATGATCGGATTGGTTTTTAATTTAAAAAAGCGATGTTTTGAATCAGATTTAGATCAAATCGAATATATAATCAGATTAAGTTCAAATTTAATTTTACATAAATTAATCCATTGGAACGAGTCGGTTAACCAATAAAATATAAAATACGAGACTGCCTGTAAACTCGAATCGAAACTAACTTAAAATTTTAGATTCCATTTGGATTGGACAAAATATACGATCGGATCCAGCTTGGATCTCATTTTATAAAATCTGACCTATTAAATCGAATCTATTTTCTATAAAAAACCAACCCGAATTCACGAGTCTCACCCCTACTACATATGATCCAGCATTAAGCTTTTAACTACAAATAGCATAACTCTAACAATGTCACCGAGTGAGTGACAACAAAATTACTATAGTCTCTGTCGTCAAATTTGAAAAGGCGTATGCATTTGTTTTACAAATGAATGAACGACAGTTATTATAATTCGGGCATCCTTAATATCATCGAACTCGAGTAGGTATTAGTTGGTCCTAAAATACCAAAAATAAACTACTCTTATATAGACTGTTCCTAAGATAAGATTAGTGTTATAAGAAAGAGAAAACCTGACCAAGTGAAAGGGGAAGCAGTTGCTCTTCAATCAGACTCATCACTTTCAATTTCAGGAACAAGGTTCATAAATTTGGATGCTCACTTCAGTTGACCATCTCAAAGGTTCAAGCTATGTTGTTGTACGAATTGCCAGATTGTTCTATCTTCGTGATTGGAAGTTTCCTGAATCTTCTGTTACCTTATAGTATACTGCAAAGAGGAAATAAATAAATTGTGAGATTACTTGATAAATGTTCTTTCTAAATAAGAGGACTCCAAAAGTTACTCCATTGCAATGTAACTTGATAAGTCTGTCTCTCTCTCTCTCTCTCCCTAAAGTCTAAATGATCATTCACAATTTCTTCTCTCTTCTGAGAGCAGATTTCATCCAACAGTTGACATATTTAGATAATATTTTCATAACCAACCTCCACGTTCCAACTCTGCAAAGGAAGTATCATTTTTGTTTCTTCTTTAAATGTAAATAGCCATTTCGCGGAACTGTTGTCGAACTCTTCTTATCGAAAATGGTGGTTCTGCTCTCAATAATCTCATCATCCTCATACTCATCTCCGCATTTGTTTGTCTCTTCCTCTGCGTTTATTGCAAATTTTCTTTTTCCAGCTTCCAACTTGGAATGGAGTTTCCTGTCAAGAGGATCCTTCAATTGCCCACCGATTGGTTGTCGTGATACTTTAGCTCCCAGTCCAAGCCTGAAGAAAGTAGAAATCGGTAGTAAACTATATCATAATCAAACTGCTTACACAAAATTATACCAACCTAGCAGGGCGAACGACTGTTTCTTCTTCTACTTTTTTATCCTCTGCAATTTTTGTCATGTTATTTACCCATTCTTCAGCCTGCAATTTGTTCAGATAATCACACAATGTACTACTTTTCGAATCGATGTAGGAACCTCCGAATTAATAGTTACGGGAAACCACAACTCAAGATCTTTTTTTAAATAACGTTGGGCATTTCAGTTGGCTCAGAATGGCCTCAATTTACTCCACAAAATTGAATCCAGTCAATAATATAGCAAATATATGTTCAGGGGTTCAGAACTCTATGAAATTAAATGTACATTTTGGAGAGGTAGAAATATCTTATTTGTAAATAGCTTAAATGACGTGACTAATATTTTCTAAAAAAAAAAAGAGGACGAGACACCAGAAATGAGAAAACCTTGTTCAAGGAGTAGTCAAAGGACACGGAACTTTTGAAGAATGTCTCGAGAAGTTCAGTGCCATAAAATCACGATTCAATTAATCCTCTCACATCATTGCATCTAATAGCATAAAAATAACTTGCAGAATCAGATCGCAGGAAAAAAGAAAAAGCATTACCAATTTCAATGCATTATTCAGCTTAACAATTTGAGGTGGTCCAGTTTTTGGCGGTGGCCCCATGTTGCTCATTCCAGCTTCTTAGCAAGTTTAAATTTTTTGGAAGTCGGAATAACACGAGATTCCAATTCTGTAGTGGACATGAAACAATACCTGACATAGAGATTAGCCATAACAGTGTTGAAAAACTAAATGAACCTGAAACCTATCATAAGTTAGCAGTGTTTTAGTTTAAATCATATATTTTTATAAACCAGATTTCATCTTGGATCATAAGGAAAAACACAAATTTTTTTCATGTAATGCACAAATAGAACAAGTTTAACACTCCATTTCTAAGGAAGTGGCATGCAACAAAGTCCATTTAATTGCATAAGAGAAACTCTATAAAAATTGTCTCATCAATTCATGACTGGAAAGCCTAAACACTTCGAATATAGAAAATAACATAATATTAACAACCATATTGTCCGAAAAACATGTCAGGAAGTTTTCTATATAACTTGCATACTATAAAGATTATGATATATGAATAAAAAATTCTCCATCATGCCTTATATTCGCTTTCAGCATTACATTTCCCCGTTAAATTTGGCTACAACATAACCGCAGTGAAGGGACGTGCATCACAACGGCACAAAATCTTAACTGAATATTTTTCATAAAGAAAATAAACCAGAATGCAGCCAATTTAATTACTCATACTTCTTGTTTGTTCAGAAAGAGAACCAAAGCAAAAGATATAGAAGTAGTAGTAAAGAAAATAAAGTTGAGACACAGAAACAACAAAACAAGTTTTTCGACTACATTCATGTGATGCTTGCTCCTGCAAGTAACGGATCTGAGACAGAATTAGAAACTAAAGAAATCATTGGCCGATGTGCCTGATCTTCGGTCGTTATGTCCATTACAATGTGTAAAATAAGCAGAAAAATAAGAAAACTGATTTCACAGTTACAGTGATCTTGTAGAAACATTCGGTAAGTATTTCACGGATGCAAAAGATAATCAAAACTAATACTTTAAAAGTACATTCATAGCATACCTCTACTATAATCGTTCGATAAAGCTTTTCCTGACGCAAACGGCGAACTGCCAACGGAAAACAGCCTTACTGGCGAAGCACAGGCAGAAGGGGTCGATGACGACGGCGATTCTCATCAAGGGCGAGCGCCCCCACACTGCCTCATCCCATCATGTGTTTAAACGACTTCGTGTTTGGTTTAATTACTGAACCGAACCGGATCTGTTTAATTTAGGATAAAAACCAAAAACGGACCTAAGTTTCGTGAGTTTTTATCAATGTACGTAATTTTAACAAAATTTATTTATTTATAAATTAAAAAAATTATAATAAATATCATTGTTGAAAATTCACGAAACTTTGTAACGTATTGTCTTACAGTGCTCTAAGTATGTGATACAAATTTCAAAATTTTTATTTTCGTATGTAATTTTAACAAAATTTATTTGTTTATGTATTAAAAAAATTATAGTAAATTATACAACTGTCGAAAAAATTTAAAAATTTCCAAATTAGTGTCTTTTATTGTTGTGAATGTGTGGTGAAAATTTTAATTAATTCTGATAATATTTGCTTACTCAAATTAATTAAAAATTAAAAATTTAAAAAAAAAAAATTCAGACTCAAGTTACGTCCGAGCGAGGCAAGTTGCGTCTGAGCATGCGTCCGGAAAGCCCAAATTTTATTTTTTCAAAACTCAGGTAATATTTGCTTACTCAAATTAATTAAAATGAAAAAAAAAGTTCATACTCAAGTGACGTCCGAGTGAGGCAAGTTGAGTCTGAGCATGCGTCCGGGAAGCCCAAATTTTATTTTTTCAAAACTCAGGCTCGAATCGGCCTATTTATCCGAAACTCAGGCTTGTTTTTAGTTTTTACCATTTAATTTAATCAAATTATAAATTGGTTTTTTCTTTGTTTTTCATTTTAAAAATTAAAAAAAAAAAACAGTCCAAAATTTTTAGTTTAAAAAAGAAATTATCAGAATTTTACGTCTAAATTCTGATAATTCTACGTCTAAATTATCGCTTCGTCTCGAGTGAAGTACTCATAAAGTATTTTTTCCAAACTAAATTTGTTTTTCGAAAAAAAAACTAAAAAAACCGGTTCAATAAAACCCTAATACCACTGTCACTGGTTCAATCAGATAACTTACATACCCAGCCAATCATATTAAGCTAAATCATTACAATTACAGTAAAATCAATAAAATGCATCTTTTCTCACAAAAAAAAAAAAAAGTAAATCCAATCGGCTGTCACCGATCTAGAGAGAGCAAATCCAATGAAATTAGGTCAAAATGTCAATGAAATGACAAGAAGATCAAATTGCATAACTAGTTAAAGTACAAGCAGGCGATATGATTATTATAATTAAAGTATATTTAATAAATAATTATTGCATCAATCATAATACATCATAAATAATTATTGCATCAATCATAACTTGACACATTATCGTGTACAATCAAAAAATATATTAAGAAGATATAATTAGAATTATCATAATTGAAGATTGTGAATGTCTTTAAGCGCAATTGATACGGATGTTCTACTTAGGGGTGGGCGGGCCCGACCCAACCCGACGATCCGATCCGATCAGATAAGGTATTCGGTACACGTATCAAAAAATCAATCTGATTGTCGGATTGTTGTCGGATTTAATCGACAATCGCGACTTGCGACTTGCAAAGCTCGCTCATATCACGAATTTAATTGTTAACAAAGGCCTTAGAAACCATCAAATAGCAATTAGTCGAGTACACAAAGCTGTGAGGTATGTGAAATCGTCTCCAGCACGCTTGAAGAAGTTTAAATTTTGTATTGATGCTATGAAAATAACATATAAGGCCAATGTCACGCTTGATTGCCCTACTCGATGGAACTCAACATTTCTGATGTTGGATAGGGCTGAAAAGTATGCACTAGCATTTGATAAGTTAGCTGAATGTGACAGTCAATTCGTAGCATATATGGGAGAGGCTGGCCCTCCTACAGACGAGGATTGAAGCGATGTTCGCGCTTTTTGTAAGTTTTTGGATGTATTCCATGATACGACGGTTGCGGCATCAGGTTCTCATTATGTGACTTCTGCCATGTATATTGCTGAGGCATGCCGACTGAAACTCAATATCCAAAAACATGTTGAGTCAGATAATCCATTACTGAAAAACATGGTTCATTGAATGATTGAGAAATTTGATAAGTACTGGGGCAACTTTGATAGACTGAACAAAATTATGTGGGTTGCAGTTATATTTGATCCAAGATGCAAAACCACTTTGCTTCAACTTTTTCTGAAGATTCTATTGGGGGACGATCGATGAAGTTTATTTCAGAAGGAAAGTGATGTTCTTTTGCGACGATTATACTTGGAGTATCAAGGTTCTGAGGCCGAGCAATCGACTTCAATTAATTTCAGAGCACCACTAGCAAAAGATCCTCTTTTTTCAAGATATTATGGTAGTAGTTCCTCTTCTATGGAGACTCGAAGCAGTAGGTCAGATCTTGATCTATACTTGCAAGAGCCTGTTGAGGAATATTCAGAGAATCTAGACATTTTGCTGTGGTGGAAACTGAATTCACATAAATATCCAGTTCTAAGTAAAATAGCAAAGGATGTCTTGGCCATTCCGATTACTACTGTTCCTTCAGAGTCGGCGTTTAGTACTGACGGTCGTGTTATTGACGAATACCGCACCTCTTTACTACCAAAGACTGTAGAGGCTCTTATATGCCGACAGAGTTGGATCCTATCAAAAACTCCAACGTTGTTAGATCCATTGGACACATTAGACCGGTTGAAAGATTATAAAACCATTGATGAAAGTATATATCATAATTCATTATCAATATAAATTATTACTGTTTTTTAATTGATTTTAAATTATGTTTGTTTGTTGGCCAGAAATTGCATGCGATGGAGAGAGAGAGGGAGAGGGAGACCCAGAAGGAGACGAAGAATTTACTATGTTTGATCTTTGATGTTAAATTTACCATGCTTGCTTGTTTGATATTAGTTTAGTTGGATTTTGTTGAATTTCATTATCAGTATTCAGATATTGTTGGATTTGGTTTGGATTTTATTGCATTCTGAAATTAGTTTTAGTTTCTGGAATTAGTTTTAGATTTGTTGGATCATGGACGAGATTCGGTAACTTTATTTGAGCAAATACTCGGATTGGATCCGATCCGATCCGATAAGATCTGTCGGATTCGGGTCGGATTCGGATTCGAGTGTTTCGTCTAAAACTCTTATCGGATCGATCCAATAATCCGATAAAATGTCGGATTAACAGGCCGATCCGATCTGATGCCCACCCTTAGTTCTACTTGCTTAGTGAATCAAATTATACCCTAAATTTTTATTTCGATTAAATTAAAATTTAATTATTTTAAAATATTAAAGATACAAGGGGCATTATTTGCAATGAGAAACAAAGCACGTTTCCTATGATTGGAAGGAAAGTACAAAACAACAAATGAGAGACCGACAAATATTTAACGGAGGAAAGACAAACCCATTATTGTCGAGCCATCAATGGCGGATGGCGATGCCCCGACCAATACTTCTCACCTTCTCTCTCCGTCTCTTTCTCTCTCTGTTGTTTTTTCGATGACGAGGATCGAATAAATGTGCAGAAGATGAAGCTAGAATCAGACAGCTACTGCTTCTGCGTTTTCTTTTTTCTTTTTCAATAAAAAACTTGCTTGCTGGATCTTGGACCTAGTAAAAAACGCAAAAAAGATGGAGCTAGAAGCATTACGTCTGCTGTTTTTATTTTGCAGCGTTGAAATTTCATTCGTGGACGGCGTGTCCTCTCCCTCCACCTTTTTGTCGCAGAGAATCAATGGACCCAGCGAAGCATCTTCTGGTGATGTTATGCTATTGAGTCTCTTAACCGAGGAACGTTTCTTTCTTGACTACAAAGTTCACGTGAATCGACTTCTTTTTTGTGTTCTGTGATAACACTGAAAGAGCGCGATCGATTTAGGGTTTTTTTTTTGGATTTTGAGCGATGAGTTTTAGAGACGGGCTTGAAGATGGAAGGGAGAGAGAGCTTCGGAAGCCATTTTTGAACACTGGGAGCTGGTATAGAATGAGCTCTAGGCAATCTGTTGGCATCTCCAACTCTACTGCGCAAGTGATGCGCGATAGCTCGGTCTCTGTTCTGCTCTGCGTTCTTATCGTCGCATTAGGCACCATTCAATTCGGATTCACAGTACTGAAATCCTCAATCACTTCTCTTTTCTTTTAATTTTCCCCTCTTAGCCATGCTTTGGAGTTGAAATTTCTGTATTTTTTTTTGTATTACAGTGTGGATACTCTTCCCCTACGCAAACTGCCATTATCAGTGATCTTCAGCTAACACTATCTGAGGTATATGCTTCTTCTAATTCACAGTCTAATTCATTTATCCAGCTCTTCACTGCAAGTTGAAAATGGTGGCCTAACATTAACATTGCTGTTGTAGTTTTCTTTGTTTGGTTCTTTGTCCAACGTTGGTGCCATGGTTGGGGCCATAGCCAGCGGTCAGATTGCAGATTTTATTGGGCGAAAAGGGGTATGATTTGATTTGTTATTTTGTCACTTCCCCTGTCGGGAGAATTGAAGTAGTAATTTAGTTTATACTTTAGTTACCATCTTGATCGAGAAATCGGCCATTACCGGCGTATTAATTTAAGCAGGAATCATGTAATTTGAACATGGATTAGCTTTGCAGGCTTTAATGATTGCTGCAATCCCAAATATAATCGGGTGGCTTGCCATTTCGCTTGCAAAAGTACGCTAACCGACATTTTGTATATTTCATTTCTCATTTTTTGTTGTTTATTAGAGTAATATAACCTCTTGATAACTCTGCAGGATAACTCTTTTCTGTATATGGGAAGGCTGTTGGAAGGGTTTGGTGTGGGAATAATATCGTACACGGTAATTTTCGAGCGTTTAATTTCTATTATCGAACCCTTTGAAGAACTTAATCCAAGGTTGACATTTAATCTTTTGTCTCAGGTACCTGTATATATTGCTGAGATTTCGCCTCAGAATCTTAGAGGAAGTCTTGGATCTGTGAACCAGGTTTTCGACTCGTCTTTAGATGTGATTAATTAAAATCATGGTGATTTATTTTTACTAATTTGTCTGTTTAAAACTTCTACTTTCGTGGTCAGCTCTCGGTTACTCTCGGCGTGTTGCTGGCTTATCTGTTGGGGCTCTTTGTCAACTGGAGGTTGCTTGCTATTCTTGGTAATGCTTAACATATCATGGGATGATTGACCGGAAAAAAATCCGTAAATAGTTTATTTGAATATTTGTAATACATCTCTGGAAAGTGTTTTCAAAATTGGTTTTTTCGGCTTTTCTTGGTCTGAAAACAGAATCCTGATTACATTTTCACCAAATTTGAAAAGCTCTCTTCTGAACATGTTCTTGGTCATTCTGAATCCCAACTAAGGATACTTATCGTTCTAAGAAGATGAATAAGTTCATGAAAATGCAACACTTTGGTGATATATGTTGTTCGAGTTCATGATATGTTCATAATCTCACGGTAATTATTGGATGCAGGAATTTTGCCATGCGCGATATTATTACCAGGCTTGTTTTTCATTCCCGAGTCACCTCGCTGGCTGGTAATACGTCTATAATTAAGATTCTAACGTGATTGTTGGTCAATCTTTACTACGAGTTCATGTTTCAGGCGAAAGTTGGATTTACAGACGATTTTGAATCATCTTTGCAAGTTTTACGAGGATTTGATGCTGACATTTCCCTCGAAGTGAACGAAATTAAGGTAATAAAATTCTTGCGAGTTTAAGTTTCGGATCAAGAATATATTTCAAAGACGAATTTCGTCTATAAAATGTGGTTGAAGATAAATAGTTGATTTATACTTATTACACGTTTATTATTTAATGTGCTATTTTTAGGAATCCATCTCATCGTCGCACAAAACAGCTGCAATTCGAATGTCGGATATGAAGAGAAGACGATATTGGTTTCCACTAATGGTAGATTGATTTTGGTTTTTTTGTTTGTTTTTTGGGACCATTTTTCCAATCTTTAGATCTGTCTCGAATTTTTTAAACTATGTTCTACAGGTAGGAGTTGGTTTACTTCTTCTCCAACAGCTCAGTGGGATCAATGGTGTTTTCTTTTATTCGAGCAACATATTCGCCAGTGCCGGTGAGTCCAACATTTTTTTCGAATTTCTGCATCAAAATTAGTATAAAACGTAGAAACAAATACTTTGATAATTGATATTATGATCGCCATTATGGAGCATGAATTTGCTCGATGAATTATTTCTAAAAAAAGTCAGGGATAAGGATTTCTTCACATTTTATGAATATATGTAGGGGTCCGCAAAAACGGTCTGTCAACCAGACCGGAACTGCCGGTTTTAATCCGGTCTTATTCTAATTATTAAAAAACCGTGACTTATTAGCCGGTGTCGATTTTTAGAAATAAAAAACTGTGAAACCGGAGTCGGTGTCTCCTTTCATTTCTTTTCGATCTTGTCTCCTTTCAATTATGCAGGCCTTTCGGCTACCAACGTCGCAACAGTCGGAGTCGGTGTTATTCAGGTAAAGAAGATATACTCCTAATTTGTGATTGAATATCATGTAATAAATTGGGTAATCAAGGCCTTTTTAACATATTTGCAGTTTGTTTTTACTGGTTTTACTACTTGGTTGATCGACCGAGCTGGACGAAGATTTCTATTAATCGTAAGTTTATCGAACCCTTTTACTAAATTAAATCATTCTATCAGATAAAAAAACACGAACAAATATTCGGGTTCGATTGTGCAGGCATCGTCATCTGGTATGACTGCTAGCCTTCTCATCGTTGCAATCGCATTTTATCTCGAGGTTTGTCCCGCCTCGTTGACTTAGAATTTATTTTCCTTTCTTTCTAGTTGTTTTATCAAGCAATGAAATACGTAAGAAGCTTCTTATATAATAGGGAAGTGTACCGGAAGATTCTAAATTATACGGCATAGCTGGAATTCTGTCGCTCGTTGGACTTGTGGTATGGCTTCCATGGCTTCGAAAGTATTTTATTTATTTATATATTTTTCTTGCATTTTTAAGGTCTCATGCTAACTAATTCCTTTTAGGCTTTGGTTATTTCATACTCTCTGGGAATGGGAGCTATACCCTGGATTATAATGTCTGAGGTATTGCACTAATTGAGTATTAATTTGTTTTTGACATTTAAATCGGCATTAATAGGAAGATTTGAACTTTATATTTACTCTAACAGGCATTTTATGTTCCGGGAGATGAGTTTAATTACGGGATCTCTTTTTATTTTTTAATAGAAAGTAATACTTTTTTTTGGAAGAGTTTAAGGAAGCGAAACATGTTTTGTTAATCAATTTTCAGATACTTCCAGTAAACATCAAAGGGCTGGCAGGGAGCATAGCCACTCTGACTAATTGGATGACATCCTGGGCTATCACCATGACTGCTAACTTGCTCTTGAATTGGAGCCCTGGAGGTTTCTCTCTCTGTCTCTCTCTCTCTCAGTATCTCTCTCTGTCTCTCTCTCTGGGTATCTCTCTCTGTCTCTCTCTAAGTATCTCTCTCTGTCTCTCTCTGAGTATCTCTCTCAGTCTCTGTCTCTCTATCTCAGTATCTCTCTTGGTTGATTGATGCTCTGTTTCAGGAACTTTTACCATATACACAGTGGTGAGTGCTTTTACTGTTGTTTTTGTGACGCTTTGGGTCCCAGAAACCAAAGGAAGAACATTGGAAGAGATTCAACTGTCCTTCAGGTGATGTTTTTTTTGTGTTCTTTTTGTATGCAAATTAAGCGACAAAAAGAAGGAAAAAAATTAATATTTCACCATTATGTCATAACTATGAATATTTGTAATAATTTATTGCATTCTTTTATCAATGATTAATGGTTCGCTCGATATTATCTCGTTTATTCGAACACATTACTTGCCCCCTCCCTTCTTTCGTCAAATTTCTTAAATACGTGCACGTAAATTATTGTCGATACTACGTGCGAATGAATGTACAAGAGCCGAACAGAGCAATTTGGTTGTTTCGATAGTAAATTATTTACGGTAATTTTTCTAAGAGATAAAATTGAACTATGCCGAGTTGGATTAGGAAAGCAATTACAAGCGACAATTATATGAGTTAATTTAGGGTCATCATCCACGCCAATGGTCCCTAAGAGATTGCTTTTTACGTTGTCATACAGTATCTATTATAAGGGTGGAAAAAACTAGACCGGAATTGTTAGTTTTAATTCGGTTTTGGTTTTAATTTTTAAAAAATCGTGATTTATGGGTCAGTGTCGATTTTTAGGAGTAAAAAATCATGAAATCGGAACCAAGACCGTGTGTAAATTTCTTTTTTAAAATAGAGTAAAACTCGATCCAAATCCTAATAAAATCTGATATAAATCATAAAATTGGTTATAATTCTGCCTAGTTATTTAAAATCTGACATAAATATAATAAAAATATATATTTTATTGTTATATTTTAATTTTTTAAAAATAGAAATAAAATTGGACAAAAATCAGAATGAAACTGAAACCGTGAGTTGCAGTTCCTGTTCTATTTCTAGATAAAATCCCGAATCAGGCCGAATCGGGTCGTGTCCACCCATAATTTATTATAAGTAGGTAGTAAATTTTTGAACTTTATAAAAATAGGTTGAAAAAACTCGCAATTTTAAAATAGATAAAAAAAAAACTATGGTAGGAGGTGAACTACTCCAAAAAAAAAGTGGCCGAGTGAGAGTTAGATGCTCGACAGACTCGGCTCGTTTGGCTCGACGAGCTGGCCGTCTCGGACTGCCGGCTCGAAACGGCTCGATTGACAACACTAGTGAGAGTAATCCTAGAGGTTGTCTGAGTAATATATTATTTAAGTTTATTTTTTAGAATAATTATAATTAATTAATTAACTATTATTTTTTTGTTTAACGATACCTTAAAAATGGGGAATAAATAAACCACTGAACCAGTATCTCCCGCCACCTTCTCTGTTAAACCCTAAAACTCACCTCTTGTTTCAGTTTGGCCTTCTTAAAAGAAGCCGAATACTGGAGCCATAGCTATGGCTTCCGTTGCTTTCAACGACACTATGGATTTGAAGGTGGACGAGCTTCTGAAAGCGGTCCGCCAAGACTATTCCCCTGCTTTCACTAAGCTCGTCAACGATACCGTTTCGGCCATTCGAAGAGCTATCAAGAGAATCCCCGATGACTTGGAGGTCGATTGTCTCTCATTAAGCGTTGAAAAAAATTTACTGTTTATTTACGGCGTTTTTGTTTGAAGAGATTGTTTTCTCTTGTGATGGATTGGTTTGTTTTTTTCTACATCGAATTCTGAACCAGGGATGTGTGAATTTTCAGGTTGATGCAGACGTTGCGTCAAGTTTTATCAGAGATGTTGGTGCGGACAAAGTTAGGTTTAAGTTCAGAAGGCCGAAATCAATTGAAATTGGCGGGAGTTATGTCATCCAAGGCATTGTAAAGCCTGATGTAAATGTGGATCTATTTATGCGCTTGCCCAAGGTTATTGGTTCAAACTCTGTATTTCCTGAATGCATTTGAAGGGAGTATAATATGTATTGACAGTGTGTCCATGTTGTGTTCTCTGCAAAAAAAACTATTAGGTTTCCAATGGTTATAATTTTCTCAAATTTACTTATTTGACAGGAGTGTTTCCTTGAGAAAGATTACTTGAACTATCGGTACCATGGAAAACGGTGCCTTTATCTTTGCATTATCAAGAAATATTTGCAGGCTTCTTCTATGTTTTCCAAGGTGGAATGGCTATCTTTCCAAAATGAAGCCCGGAAACCTGTATTAGTTGTCTATCCAGGTTTGTTAACTAAATGCTATATTTTCTTAGCTTCTCCTTTTCTATTCTCTGGTTGTTTCAAGGCTCACCCATTCGTAATTTATCATCTGAATCAAATGATTTGTCTTGCAGCTATTGAGAATGTTGAAGTTCCTGGGTTTTTTATCAAAATTATTCCTACAGCTACATCCCTGTTTAATGTTTCCAAATTGAGTCTGAAGCGTAACAATATCCATAATTTGAATGAAGGTTTGTAGTTGATCCTGCCGAGTTTATTTCAATTGGACCTTATAACTGTATTTTATAGGTGATGTGTTTGATTCATTATCCCTTTAATTGGTAAATTGTTGAGTTCCTTGACTTTGTTTGTTTCTTTATCAAGGTATGGTTCTGCAGGCTACACCCAAGTACAATACTAGTATCTTGGAAGATATGTTTTTGGAAGATACAACAGAAATTGTGAAGAAAACATTTCTTGGATCAAGGGAATTGGTAGATGCATTAATTTTACTGAAGGTATACTGCCAGAATATCTTAATTATTCGTTTCCTGAATATACTTGATCCAAAAGCTGTAGTTTTTTTTTTCTCAAAACTTTTTTTGGTTGTAGGTCTGGGCTCGGCAGAGAACTTCAATAAATGTCCATGACTGCTTGAATGGATTTTTGTTATCTATCTTATTATCCTACATCAAAACCCAAAATATAGTTAATGATTCAATGAAGGCATTGCAGATATTTCGGGTTCTGTTAAAGTTTATTGGTAAATCTTCTAATCCTGTTTGACTGTTACCAAAGAATTGAAAAACTGTCGTATTTCTTTAAATGATGAAAATAAATTTCTGAAGAAATACTATTCAGATGAATATACCATTTTCACTCTAAGTTAAGCATGAAATTCCAATTCAGAAACTTATGAGTTACTTTTATACCCCTTCATTGAACGGCTATATATGCAATTTTGAGGAAATTGGAAACTTGAGAAGTAGAATTTGAATTGTATAAATCAATAGTTGCTATATTTTTATTTGACTGCAGCGACTTCAGATTCATGGAATCGTGGACTCTACTTTAAGTTAGAGGGCCAGAACGCTATTTCTAAGGAGGTATGAAACTGAATCTTTTGAACATATTATTTGGTATTTTTATTCCTTTTCCTTCTCCACTCTTGTTTTTTAGGACGATAACTCATAAGCTTCAAACGGCTAAAAGGATCTTTTATTTTATTTTTTTAGGTGATAGGTTTTCATAATAGTTAGTGTACATTTCTTGACTTATATTTGTAATTTCCCATTTCCATTTGTTTTCCTCAAAGTTATCTTCATTATTGACAGTTATGCTCATTGTTTGATTGCAGTGGGGTTCTTGTTCAATACCCCTTTTCTTGCTGTGATTTTCAAGAATCATTGATTTTTGCCTCAAAAACTTCTTTGGGTGATAAATTGTTGTAATGATTAGTCCAAACTTTTATTGAGTTTGTAGCAATAGATTATTCATTGTTTTTGCATCTCGCACTTCACTCTGTCAGCAGCTTCGATTGGGAAGTCATAACATAGAGAGTTTCTACCTCTAACACACGGTTCAAATCTCCTATGATTATATTATTGGAGATTCTGCGGCTGGTCAAGTGAAGTTACACTGAGTGAGTGCGAGTTAGGGAGTCGTATGGTTTCTTCTCTGCCTTGGCAATAATGCAGAGCTAGTACTGTTGACATTTTTTTAGATTATTACGGTATTTGAGCGTGCTGTAGTTTTCATGTATTTGCTTAAAATTTTATATATCTAGAATCACTCACTCTATGTTACCTTTACCTAAAAGGATGCTCGTACAGTTTTCATTATGCTGCTCATAATCAGTCCAAATGTATGGATTGCAGGAAAAGACGCAGCTCAGAGAATTATTTCCAGTTGTTTTATATTATCAATCTTCAAATTTAAATCTGGCTTTCCGTATGACACAATTGGGTTTCATTGAGGTAATATTTTGAATACAAACATTTAATTGGTATTTAGTAATTATATCATTATTTGCTCAATGTTTCTTCTAATTATGTTAATCTATTGTTTTTCCTTCCATTCTTCAGCTCCGGGATGAAGCAGCTTTAACCCTTGCATGTATGGAGAGATGTCAGAATGGAGGCTTTGAAGAAATTTTTATGGCTAAGATTGACTTTGCGACGAAGTATGATCATTGCATAAGGTATGGATCTGTTGATAAAGAACTTCATGAAAGGTGGTATTGTTTTTGTTGCCTATTTTTTTTTTAAATTTTAGTGGAAACATCAGTAATTTCATGTTCATTTTGGGGATGAATGTCTTACCTGCTACATGTTTTCTTTCTAGATTAAACCTGAAGGGCAATAATGAGTCTTATGCATTGAGAATTTGCTCTGAACAAAACAATAATACATTGAAATTTTGCTTGGATGATGAATGTTGGAGATTGTTTGAGCAGAATGTGTATAGTCTTCTTAATCAAGGCCTGACTGATAGAGCCAAGCTCATTCGTGTTTCATGGTGTAACACAAAATCAGAATACAACGTTGAAGAGGTATGTTATAATTATAATATTACAGACCTTATATGATGAATTCATTTAATGACTGAAACTAGTTGCTCTTATTGATTGATGATGCAAGGGGTTATCAAAACTCGATAGAGAGCCAATATTTATTGGAATTTTGATTAGCTCTTCTGATAAAGCTTTCCGGATGGTTGATGTTGGTCCGAATCCTGAAAACAAAGAAGAGGTAAGTGGCTTCCTTATTAGTGGCATGTGCTCATTTCCTGCAATGAAGGGCTGATTTTACTCTTCTTCTATGATAGTCAAACAAATTTCGAAAGTTTTGGGGGGACAAGGCGGATGTTAGACTATTTAAAGATGGCACAATTGCTGAAAGCACAGGTTAGTTTTGTAAATCCTACTTACTGTATGTTGTAGGTTTAGGGCGATTTCTATGCATTTGGGATCCTAGAAGTGCATAAGTCCATAATGATTAACGTGAATTTTTCTTGTTTTCTTACTTAGTATGGGCAAGCGATCAGTGGAATAGACGTCTCATTTTGAAGAAAATTGTCGAGCATGTGTTTCTCGGGCATCTCTCCATCCCAAAAGAGAATATTAAGCATATTGTTGACCAGCTTGATTTTTGTCTTCTTTATGGATCAGAAGGTAACTCTTAAATGTAAACATGGTTAAACTGAAAAATATCTTAGAATTCACTGATCCAATAAAAAAATAAATTCTCTTTTTCTGTCGATGATAGTTACTAATATATATGATTTCATAGGATGTAAAATATGAGGAAAGAGGACTTAAGCTACATATCACACATAATCATTGCGTAGCGATATATTATTTTTCCTCCTTTGATTAACAATTAGGTATTGACATTTTTTCATTTATATTATTCTTAACAAATTATTGTGTAATTTCTGCTTCTGCCATACAGATATATAATTGTTAAACAAGGCGAGTCTTAATCAATTCAGGAACAATAACGCCTCATTTTTTTTCTTTTTTCACATAAATTAAAAATTATAATGGTTGCATGCAGTTTCAGCACTGAACCTAGCTCTTGTTTTCTGAATAGAGCAATATATATCTTTCTACAGATAAAATATCTTCCTCTGGAAGCTTGCATATGGCTTTCGAAGCTCTATCAAAGTGCTTGCGACTCATTGAAGATATTCCTTTGAAGGTGTCTACTGTGCAACCTTTAGACTCAGGTACATTACTCTTTGAGGAAGACAATAATCTTACTATTTTGACTGATAATGCCTGATCCTTAGGATCAAAACTGGTTACATTGCGATAATTATTTGCAATCTTATGGAACACTTCATAATCTTAACTCTTGAAGAGCCACATTTCAATTTTCACTCGCTGCACCGGGCATTATATCTTGAGAAAACTTAGGTTTTCCATACGTGTTACATCAACTGCTGGGTCTTCTATTTTATTATATTGACTGTTGCACATCGACCACCTGATGAATGTAATAGGAATTAGTAGTAATCTTGATTTTCACTGACATTAGTTAGTCCTGTAATGGGAATATTTTTCTAGTATAAAGTTGTGAATTCTACATTTAGTTATTTCCTTGTTAGAATATATTTACAAAGCTAAAGCTGTGAGCTAGTGAATCTTAGCATTCTATTCCTTGTGTGACTTATTGCTTGATACTCTGAACAGCGTTCAGGTTTACATCTGTTTTCCCTCCTTCACCGAATTCACTAGCTAAGGGAAAGAAGAATGTTCTGCCACAACTACGTAAATCAACTCCTTGCATTGAGTCACTAGAAATTATGATTCAGGTGTATATCTACTACGCAGTTGGCTTTATCTTATGAAATTTTATTAATTTTTATATGATATTTCTCATGCAATTTCTTACAAATCATTGTTACTCTATTTTAGTTGGAAGGATCTGGGAATTGGCCTGACAATGATATCTCTATAGAAAAAACTAAATCTGCTTTCCTTCTGAAAATTGGAGAAACGTAAGTCTATTGACAAATAATACTTTTGTATAACAGCCATATGTAGAGCACTTAGTTTAAGTTACATCTTAACTGTAAAAGTTTACTGGAGGTCCACCTTGGAATTACTTGTTGAAAAGAACCCGAGTCTGTGTTTATTCTCAACGATGGATCTTAAGATGTGGATCTAAAGTGGTGCAATTAAGTAGAATATCAAACTTGGCAAAAACTGATTTTCTTTTTGCAAATAACAGACTCCAAAATAGCTGGGGCTATACATGCATTGCTACAGAGGATAGTGTTGACGTTTTGGTATCTGGATTTGCATTCCGACTTAGAATATGGCATGAGAGGGGGCTGACTTTGTTGAAAAGAGAGCGTAATATCTTATCCCTCTGGAAATTTTACTTTCATGCTATATGTGTTGAGTGGATATTTTATTGATAGTGCTTATTCGATTTGGTTGGAGTTGCAGTTGGAGATGGTTTCGTGAAGCGTGTGTCTTCAACAGATAGGAGACTTTTTTTTCATAGTCAGCATTCAAGTATGATTAATGGATTTCAAGCACGATATCCAATTTATGGCTCAGTTGTGAGGTAGGTATGTGAGTTTTTGCTATGGATTGGGCTCTTGCGACTATTTTAAATAACTTTTGTGTTTTTTTTTTGTGAAGGTTAGCAAAACGATGGGTTACTTCCCATCTTTTCTCAGCTTGTTTGGTTGAAGAAGCAATTGAACTACTAGTTGCATCTCTCTTTCTACAGCCTTTACCATTCCACACTCCTTGCTCTCGAATCACTGGATTTCTTAGGTTGAATATCTAACCAATCCATGCATTGTAGGGTTTTCTAACGTATTATGGAATTGATTTCAATGTGATTTTGTGGGTATTCTTGATTAGGTTTTTGCGGTTATTATCAGAGTATGACTGGGCTTATTCTCCATTGGTTGTTGACATAAATAATGACTTGAGTAATGATGATTTGAAGGAAATATCCGTAAGTTTTACATCTGAGAAACCACCATCAGGCTCTCTACCTTCATCATTGATTTTTTAAAAACTAATTAAGAGTAAATCTTCTCGACAATCTTTTTCTATAGGCTAACTTCACGCTGAGTCGAAAAGGTTATGAAGAAGATGCTCTAGGTCTAAGTCCAACAATATTCTTAGCTACAACTTATGATAAGGAATCTGAGGCTTGGACCACTCACTCACCTAAGTTATCTGTAAGTATTTTTTTTCTGAATTTGATTGAATACTTTTTTGGCATAGCCTCCATTCTTTTACGTTTAAGACTTATGTTATTTTGCCAAACTTCTTATTTTGACTGATGTTCTCATTTCTACCTATCACTATCAGTAATTGTATTTTCTGCAAATAGTTACTGATTTATCATTGGCTTTATTCTCTATCAAGCTCTGTGGCCATACTTTGGATTTTGGGTTTGACAATTTTTGTTTCATAAACTCTTGACCTTTGCGCATTCTTGACAATTAAGGAGCTCAAACGGTTGGTGGCTTATGCAAGCAGCAGTGCTGGATTGTTGACAAAACTGATACTACAAGATGACATGGATTCTTATGGATGGGAGGTGAGTCCAAATAATTCTATTGATTCAAAATATTTTTTACCCTGTAATACATTTGAATTTGTGATGTCAATCTTGTGTTTGCAGTGCCTTTTTCGCACTCCTTTGACCAACTACGACGCTGTGATACTTCTCCACAGGGACAAGTTACCTTATCCAAAACGACTTCTCTTTGCATCTGAGATGAATAAAGGTATTTTTCTGCGGCACACTAATTCTAGACACGATTGCTACTACATTTAGCATTTGACACGTGTTCGTCCACAGGGAAGCATGTGGTGGAAGGTAAGGCTAGCAAGTTGTTCCGCCCTCTCGTGTCCCCTTCAAACTTGAAAGGGAATCCATCGCAAGGAAATAATAATTTATTGATAAATTTTGATCCAACGAAGTGCTTTGTGGAGGATTTGCAGGCATGTCATTATAAAGTGCTTAGTTGTTTACTCTAATAACCTTTTCCCGTTGCTTATTTTTCAAATCCTTATGTGTAGAAAGAGTTTTCAAACACTTTTAGTCTATGGTATGACTCTCTGGGTGGTGATGCCATTGGACTAACATGGAAAGAAATGGGTTCTAAGGTAAGGTTTAAAATCAGGGAGCATATGATCTCATCTAGTTTTAGAATCCTTTTCAACAAATAAATGAAAATTCGTCTTTACTGTCCAGAAACGAGGACGTGAGGAATCAGCCGAGGAAGAAAGGGATCCAGTTGCCGTGTTAAGAGCCGTGGGTGAAGCTGGCAAAGGTTTTGCAAGAAGTATATACTTGCTCAAGGCCCCAAAGGGATCATAAACGAAATTTGTGCTTCAATCTTCAGTTCGGTCGGACTGCAAGAATAGTATATTTCAAGATTCATCTCTTCTGGATGAGAGTGGCCTGGCTGAAATTCAACCCCTAATTCAATCATTTGGCATGATACATGCACCATGGTTTAAATGTTGATTTGGAAAAGTGAAGTTCTATGGCCACCGTGTCGGAGGTAGGCATTTGGAGATCCAAAGGAAAATTCCGTATAATTTTTCATTTGCTGTGACGAAATAACGCTCTATTGTCTGTTATATTTGAATGGTCGAATAGAAATTTAATGTTCTTCAACATTTTAAATTATTCGAGCAAGTGCCTGAACTTTGTAGTAATTTGCAGATGGATCAGACACGTCCAGAAATGGAAGTTTTGACGATATATTTACGAGAAAGTGCGATGACTTTACTTGATCAATTATTGTTTTTATGCATAATTGATATTTGAGTTGCATAATTGATAAGTTTATATACTCACCAACATTGCGAGGACATCCATGATAGCCAAAATCATTGTACAAACCTCGTCAAAAGTATGGTATGAATGTTTAAATTCTAGAAATCTACATCCTATTTTTCAATCCAACAAGCCACACGAAAACAACAAAAAGAGACTACTCTTGTACTTATGTTAATTTTATTTGTATGCAAAGGTATAAATTACAACATATCACCAAATTGAGGAATTGTCGCATATGGCCAGAACTCACCAACTCGTCTTTTTTTTTGGGTTTAAAAATCAGTGGACACTACCTCTCAATTTGAATCCTCCAATCGACCGACCTATATCGTTATTGGATCATTGGAAGATACCTCAAACTCTCATTTTGCCTTCTTCTGTCGCAACTCATCACCAGAATGTTTGCTGATAGACAGTGTAACCACGGCGGTAGCTGAATTCGTATTTGAGAAAGACTAATTCCTCGCATGTTCGGGAATGAGGCGATGCCGCAGTTCAGTTGATGCACCAGCAAGTTCTACAAGTCATTTTTGTATTGGCACAATAAAGAAAATATAAATAAACACAAACGAAGTGTAGGCAAAAGAATAAATTAAGATAATTAGAATCCTCAATTTGTTCAATCGATATAAATATCAGAAAAATAAACAAGTGCAGTCCCTCGTATTTTTTTCCCATAGATTTTTAACAAAAACCGACACATTGATGTCCAAAAGTTTTATTTCCAGGAAAAAAAACCAATTCTTTCATTTATTCTCATTAATTAAATCAAGGGAAAAATGATGCAAGCACTACTCATCTTTCCGTTTCTCTCTAGTATTTGTGTTTGTATCAAGAATTTCTCCGGTTGTAATGGTAAGGATTAGACCTTAGATTTTGTGCTTTGTATCAAGGATTTTTCATATTGTACATTTTGCATTTGATTCATACATAAACGATAAAAAGGAAAATAAAAAAGATTTATTGATTCAGCTTTACCTTGAGCAGTGAAATTGAACAACGGTGGCAATGCTCGGCCATTAGGTAAGCATGCATTTGGATCTCTCAAATCATCAAAGAAGGGGTGCGCACAAGCCTCCAACTACAAGAATGAAACGCAATAAAACAGTCAAATGAATTCTCTGCAAAAAAAAAAGAAGGAAACCAAACCACTCGAGAACAAAAAGAATTGCGGCGATACAAATTCTTACAGCGGTGCAACGAAGGTTGGGTGAATACTGGAGCAGTCTTGATACCAGATCAACTGCCTCAGGTGGCATTCGCTTTTGAAATATCTGAAAACGTACCTTTCTAAGAGGCCGAGTAAAATATTTTTATTAGTACTTACAATAAACTTTTCAATGCTGTCTCTGACCTTATGCCATGGGTGGGCTTTGATCTGGGGAAATTTGAACTCGTTATAGTTTGGATTCATGCATTTGATTTCCTCCCGAGTTGGTGTTCCAAGAATCTAAATTGAAAAACTTCGGGTTAAAAAATGCTGAAATAGCAACAAAAAAAGGAATAGCTAAATGGAACACGAGAGAGAAGATGGTAAAGTCAACCTTTATGATTTCCACCAATTGATCAACACCACTTTCACCAGGAAATAGAGGCTGCAGAAGATGAAAGAGTCAAATTCATATCTATAAACACTAATGCCAATCGAGAAAAATCATAAACAGTGAGGAAAATAAATTCTAAACTCTCTCTCTCTCGTAAAATTTACCATACCTTCCTACTATTCATTGCATCATCCTCTCTCTCTCTCTTAAGTACATCATCAGAGAATGCTTGTTAAAGTAATTACTTTTAGAGAAAGACCTTTGCCTGGTTAAAAACTGTCGCTAGAACAGAGAAATGGAAAAGTTCATACGCAGTTCTTTTCTTTTCAACAAGTTAATTTCGTTTCTTTCCCTCTTTTTTTACCCTTAAGCATATAGAAAGGGGTGGAGAACCAGCAGATATATGAATAAATGCAGACCTGTCCAAGTAGAAGCTCAGCCAAGACGCAGCCTGCAGACCACATATCAATGGCATTAGTATACTCTGTAGCTCCAAATATGAGTTCTGGAGCCCGATAGTAACGTGAGCAAATGTAAGAAATGTTTGGCTCCCCAGGTACCTATAAGTGAGAAATAAAAATCATTAGTCACCAAATTATTTTGAGGATATCCAAGTTTACAAAAAAAAACAACAGGACACATACCAACATTTTTGCACTTCCAAAATCACATATCTTGAGCTGATGAGTGTGAGGATTCACCTGCAAAACAAATATCAAGCGCAATCATGCAAATATTTGATGCTAAAAATAATGTAAGATTAGCACATTACAGATAGGTACAATACTGAAGAACAAGAAAATTTCATGCTATTTGACAATAGAGAATCGCCCCTAATTATTCCATGCCTCTTAAAACCAACTACCGAATTCAGGTTGATTACAAAGGATGAGTTCAATGAGTCAACAGATCGAATCTACTTATTTTTTTCTAGAAAAACTTTTAAAAGTACACATGTTCCACTATCTTCTATGGATGCAGAAACAATGGTTCTAATAACATTATTTATATTTTATCCAAAAAAAAAAAATAATGGAATATGTGAAGAATAAAATGCACACACAACATCTATGTCATTAAGGTAAAAAACAATTGACTAAAGTTCAGAGTAAGAATGATGAATATGGTTGAGCAGGATCCTATCATGAACTACAAACTCTTCAGTATGGCTTTTGAGATGAAAGAGAGTAAGTTTCATTTTAAAAGTAAAATTGTTTAAGATGATGGGAAGCAAGTTAATTTCAAGCGAAATGTCTATACAGGAAAGAACAAAAACCTAGAAAACTTATATAAAAAAAAAAGACAGACCAACAAATAAACCGTTGATTTCAATAAAGAAACCTTACAACAGGATCATAATTAATTTACATCAGATATTTTAATTTTTCTGATAATGTTTTACTCAAATTTACTACCAATACAGCTTGTCAGTCATTTTCTAATAAAACCCAATACAGAATAAATATAAAGTCAGAATATAGTTTTTCAAGCATGGCAGTTGGTAAAAGTGCCCATGAATGACAAATAAGTGGAACCATCGAGTGGTTTCAGAAATTAAAATTAAATAACAATAATGAGTTACCAGTAAATTTTGAGGCTTAATGTCCCTGTGACACACACCAACAACATGATGCAAGTAATTCAGGGCACGACAAATCTGAAAAAGAGAAAGATCTTGCATAAAATATGACTGAAAAGATAAAAACATAAGTCTTACATAAAACAAATACATGAAGTTGATGATCTTCTCATCCTTATTCTACAAAGAATTAATAAAACTTCACTATAAGAAATAGTTCCAAAGTTCGCCAAGATTAATAGCCTTCATAGCTAAATTATACAACAACGATAGTTGTACAGTTTTTCAGTTCACCTGGTATGAGTAAAGTTGCACATTAATAATAGGCATAGTTTGGCCAATCCTCATATAGTGTTTTGAAGCCTTATACACTGTTTCGGAAATGTACTCCAGGACAAGATTAAGGTACAACTCGTCTTTCTCAGTTGTGGAAAAGAAGCAGTGCTTCAGCTGAACAACATTAGGATGGTCTAGCATCCGCATGATTTGAAGTTCTCTGTTCTTATATCTCTTGTCTTGCAGTACTTTTTTTATAGCCACAAATTCACCTGTTTCCAGACACTTTGCCTGCATAAAAATATGTGGAGAAATGAATGCACTAACAACGTATATACCATAACATAGAACATATAAAGACAAATTCTGACCATTTACCTGAAAGACAACACCAAAAGAACCGGTACCAACTATACGCTCAGCCATATATGATATTGTCTGGAATAAAAAAGTAACCAATTGAACCAAATAAATACCCATAAGCAATCAATGGATCAAACTTATTCCAACCAATTGAACCGAATAGATCCCCATAAGCAATTAATTCTTTTAAGTAACAAGATTTCTACTATAAATCAAATAGATTCCCAACAGCCAGCAAATGATGGGCACTTTAATCAAGAACACTCAGATTATCATTTTCTATAAAAGCTCAAAAATTAGTATGACAAATTAAAATACATAAAATCTTCAAAAAAATATTAAACCATTCCTTCACCAGAACATAGTGTTTGAAAGAAGATGCGATAAAGAATAATATAAATCACTAAAAAGAGCAAACATGCATCTGGCAAGGAATCATATACATCAGTGGATAGTATAAACATCGAGCCAAAAACAAATGCGCTGAACCATGTGGTTGATACCAATGCTTAAAAGCACAAGAAATTGAGAATACCTGTTTTGGCTGTCCATGACGACCACCAACAGTGGTAGCAATAATCTGCCCTGTTTCAGTTCCGTTGCCATTCACTACAGCAGTTTCCATATCCTGAATGTTGCACAATGAAATAAGAACTTTGATCACTGTTTATATTTAACTGTTATTTTCATACTTTCCGAAGCATTTTACTCTTTCTATGTTCACATATTTAAAATAATGATGCATAGAAAATCGAGAGTAAATTTGAACATACATAACAAGTCAAGCATTAAATATATAATATTTAAGGTTGATACAGCCGAATTCAAAGAATTAATAGCATAAATTGGGATGGCAAGTTACTGTTACAATTCATTCAAGAGAACAGTGATCCGGAAACAAGATGATGGGATATGAATATGCTGAAATAACAATTAAAGAAAAAAGGTACACATAAGTCCACACGTCCAATAAATAAATAAAATTAATTAATTTAACACCATTTCTGTATCCTTGCAACTACAACATAGCGTTATCGTATATAAATACATTTTATGCATATATAAAATTGGTTTAAGTTCAAACTAACAGAATTTGTAATCATTTTAAAATAAAATAAAATTATAATCTATAGTATTATGTCAACCACTCCCAACTGTATCAATCTGTATCCTAATAAAAACAATATTTAAATGGCAATCGTGGTCTAAAGTTTCTGCAAAAATTCGTGGGTTGCATCTATCTCAATCACACAAAAGTTGCTTTCAAAAAAAGAAAAGAACAAAATCAATAAAAAAAAAGCATAAGTTTTTATAGTTCACCTTTTCCTCATGGTTGTTGGTTTTATCATCTCTAATTCTCATTGCATGCATTTCTCTTGGAAGATGATCCAAGCCAGACTTTTCCACTCCAACCGTTGACGATGCTTTGGATATTGAAGTAGCGTTATCTTTTGATGTTGAAGCCATATGCTGCTTTAGACCAGAGGCACTTCTTTCAGATGGATTCGACTCTTCATTTGGTAGTCCAGTTTCTTGATCAACTTTTACTCTTTTTATACCAGAATCAACACCCTAAGAAAATTAAATTAATTATAGCCAAAGCATGCAAATAAAATAACCAAATCTGTGATCGATTTCCAAACAATTTCAAAATTGTCAGATTTTGAAAGATAAGTCTGACCAAGAACTAGCTTACCGAACAAAAGAATTTCACAAAATATTTCTGAGGCGCTCATAGAAAAATGATCTAATTAAAAGAACTAATTGAGCGCAATAGAACTATAGAATTTTCTATTCCATAAATGAAATTACAAAACGATTCAATCAACTGCAAGCAATTGCAAATAAAGCGAAGTTTAGATGACGCTATCCTTAAGTAGAAATCATATGATGAATTGCTTCTTTTTCTTTCCTTTTCCACCAACAAAACCAAAAACAATCTTCGTAAAAACGTCATAACAAAAATTTTAACCATTAGAAGCTACACTTACTGGATCAGAAGAAATCGAAGTCCGACCAGATGCAATGCTCTTAAGCCGACGCATCATATTCATTGCAATTCCTTCCAACCTTCCCCAAAAATCACAGGGGAGACACTAATTTGACTTCAATGAAAACGAACAAAAAAATCCAAATCTCAAACTAAACTAAAATTCAGAAAATTGAAGCCAAAAAAAATCAGAAAAAAGAATCCGGAAGAAAGAGAAATTCAATTTTCTCCCTCCTCCGCCCCCGTTCCTAAATTCTACGAAGCCAGAAAAGAATGAGCGAAGAAGAAGAAGAGGAGGAAATTCTCTCTCCTCCCAATCTCATCTCATCTACTTCAATGGTGGTTTTCACTCTCTAAAAATCGCTCTCCAGGTGTTGAAGATATTCTATTTTTCTCCATTTTTCTTCGTCAAATCTACTCATGCTGAACCCGGATTTTTTGCGCTTCAGTCAAACACTCATTTCTGACCGTCAATTCCGACGATGCCATCCAACGGTGCAAAACGCATTCACTACATCTCTATTTTCTAAGGGCGTGTTTGGGAAATGGGAATTGAAAAGGTATTTTTTATTTATTTCTAAGCTTCCAAGTTAAAAGATCCAAGAAGGCATATTTGATTTTGAGAAATTGAAGTCTTGGTTTGTGCTAATAAAGAGCAATGATTCGATGTTGCCAAACACGGTCTTAAATAAAACAATATTAAAATAATATACTTTAAATCTATATGAATTCAACTTGGTCCAACAAGAACCCATAAGGGTTGGTCGGTATCAGCTAACCCAAAAATAAGGTGAGCACGATTCAAACTGGTCTGATTTTGAAGTGAATCAAAATTATAATCTTGAAATATAAGTCAGATTCGGTGTCAGTTTCAAAAATCTAGAACCGTAAGTTCCGATTCCAATTCTATTTCAAGATAAAATGAAGTCGAATCATCGTGCCACTCTACTTAGATTAACTCCAAAAACTGCAACTTAGCAGGGCCAGGGGTAACACCCAACACTATGATCTCAACAAGGCAACAGAGCTAATCAGTACAACCTTGAATATATTCAATTCAGATTCACCATCACAAATATTGTCAAATCTAAAGCTTCCTAAGTGCCTTTTGGCTGTAGAATTCATGCTTTAGAAGATTTCATCTTAGCAACACGGACCGAACATTTTGATCGAATTCACTCCCTGTCTGTAGAACTCGTTGGAAAGTTGCATTCCGCTGATCGGCATGTCTTGCATAAAGAATTTTGTTGTGCGAGTCGATCCGGGCCTGCACGGAAGCAATAAGCTCTGGGTTTAAGACTTCAACAAAAGATGGATTAATCAGATCTCCATCAGCAAGTGCCATTTTCCCAGTTCTAAATGTCACATGTTTGAATAATCAAACAGAAATAATATATTACTATATTTATTTATATTTCCTCTAAAAGAATATTTCATTATGTTGTAGATTTCCTAATATTTGTAATTTTTCCTCGTAAGAATCCCTATGTTAGAACTCAATGGTACTCTTATTGATCCATAAACGAATATTTCTACAACATTCTAAATTCTTTTTCACGTCTGGGTTTACTACGTTTATTAACAGCACTTGCCATGAAGGAGATATCCAACTAAGCGATAATAAGACATAAATGTGGATACCCAATCATACCTGTATTTGGTTATCAGTAATCAAAGCTTCAAGCTCTTTTTCCAGGCCTGAAACAGTTGTCTTGAAAGCGTTTGCCATCATGCACAAATCTACAGACACAAACGGGTGTGTGTATTGAATCAATGCCTTGTGCCGGATCTGATTGTAAAGGGTTTCAATGTGGTCATGCAGATGAATGTCCAGAGATAAGTTTGCTTTAAGATTCCAAAGATAATCTAAACACGATGCATAGCGACAGCGCGCAAGAAAGAAACAATGTCACAGAAGTTTATAAATTATGCTGAATGAAAATATAGTGTAGGACAGATAAAGCATGCTTGTCTACATCTCCATATCATCAGATTGCTATGAATTTCATATTACAAAACTTTTATAAACAGCTATTTGATAGTACCAGACCCATTTGAGAGAAGCATTTCTAGGATAATAATATTGATAATTAAAGAAAAGATCATTCTGCCAATATAGTTCGTTTCTTGTTTAAAGATCAATGACATTGATACAGATTAACAGTAGCATGACCGAACATAATAAGCAGGGGAACATACTCAATAAGATCATATACAAGAAGGCTCTACGTCACCTTGAGTAAAAGTCATTAATTAGCTCTCTAACTTCAGGTACCAACTCTAAAAAATTACGGAAGCTAACATTATCGATAACTTTATTCTGCCAGGCAAAGAATTTTCAATATAAGAAAATCATTGAGCTGAACGATCTAATTTCATTGGTGAATGAGCTGGATAGAATAAATATAGATATATAATAATTGCCTTCAGCTCAGTCCTGTCAAAAGTCGCGAGTGCACATAGCCCACCATAAGTTGCAACATCTTGAGACGCAATCACTTCATTGTAGTGACTTCCCAACTCAGGACCAGTTTCCAGAAACTGCACATAATCAGTGATAAAGTACTTAAGATAGATAATCCAAAGTCTGACACACATTGTTCAAATGACTTGATCAAATATTAATGAAGGATTAACCTGTGAGCAAATCAAAGGATATCTTCAAATCAATGGTCACAAGGCAAGTCAACTTCAAATTAGAAGAATTGGAACACAACACAAAAAGGACAACGAGGATGATCACGAGGTATATTACCCAACGCTCGAGCAACAAATGGATCGGTATTCTAGCGAGGAGAGCCATCAAAGAGTTAGACATTGGGAGGGTTTTCTTCAATTCCGATATGTATAAATCTGTTCGACTATGAATTGTTGGTAGCATAAGGGAGATGTCAAGGGAGACATTGAATCAGGAAAGGTAATTATGAGAGTAATGGAACTTAGATTTCTCTCATTATCAAAAAGGAGGAACTATTAAAAAGATAATTTTCTTTCTATGGGCATGGTACCTAGTTTCTATAAAATCATTTTTAAGGTTCTCTTGTGAGGTTCTAAGAAGGTCTTAGTGATACTGTTTACCATACTCATGGGTTTCCCTTAAGGCAAGAATATCAAACCTAACTTCATTGCAAGTAGTTAGAACACAATACGAGGATAACAAAGAATTGTTAATAAGAGCAATTTCGAAAAAGTAAAGAAATGAGAGCATTGTATTTCGTGGATTTCATGTAAAAAATGACGCTTGAACATGAAATAAAGAAAAGGCATGCATGGTTTCATTCATGGTAGGAGTAAGGTCGTTAGACCTTCTAGATGACTAAGACAAGGAGGTCTCTTTTCCTCTTCAGCGTTTGTCAGCGATTTTTTACGTAAATAAATATATAAAGCTAAAAATCATCAAAGAGATGTAGTTTATGCATCTCCTCTTCAGTTTCCCAAAAATTCTATCTTCTTTAGATTCAAATAAAAAAAATAAAGGGATTGAATATCATTGACCTGGTTAAAATATATGATCTACTTTTGGGCCTTCAAACAATCTTGCCAAGAATAAGATCATGAGTATATTAATTGCATCCCAATTAACTGAACTTGGGGCACGGGTGGGTGTGAGACCTATGAAGTATTTAAATATTTCTTGGAAAGGCACCCACTTTCAGCTTTTGGAATCATAGAATTGAAAATTCAAGAAATGTCTTACTGTTGGAAGAGGTACTTTCCTAGGGTGGTAGGCATACACAACTCTAGGGTACTTTTATGAACTCAAAAACATAATTTCTCTAAATACATTGAGCATAGTTAAGTAGGGTAGTTCTCTTTATAAGAAGTTAAGTAGGAACTTCGATGAACTAAAATTCCACAACTGCAAAATACCTTGATTTAAGTTTGACAAAAGAAAGATGCAATCTAACAAACCTTACGAGCAGCGAGTTTATACTTTTTAGTTTCCAAATGAGCCAATCCAGCAGCACAATGGAGTTTTGCAGATGTAATTGGATCAAGGGCCTCTGGTGTTTGTTCTGCCTTGCTAACATAGCTGGTGACGTGAGTAAATTGGCCCATCTCGATGCTCACAAGAATTGCATTCACATATGAATGATGTGCTTTGATGTAGTGCAATAATCACGAGTTCGGACATAACTTTTGAAAGCATCCCCAAGTGAACCATGAGCATAGTAAAAATCGCCAAAATCATTGTATCCCATTCTTATACTCTCTTTGATTAAATTAGTCTACAAAAAAGACAAAAAACTTTGAATAAAACGAAATGAGGATGAAACATAATAAGAGAGTTCATATATTAACTTTCTTCACAGATATCAAAATAAATTAGTCTAGAAGTTTGAAACAATCCCCCCAAAATGTACAATATTTGTTTCTTTTAAATACTAATAACACTGCATCAACGATTATCATGATATGCTAAGTAATGAAACAATAAAGAATCTAAGATTTTGCATAGAAATGTGATTGCCTTTAAAACATGTATACTGATCGCATCTCCTTCAATAGTTGAAGGAAAACTAGTGAATTTTCTTCTTCCTTCTTCTCAAAACTCGATAATCACAAAGTTCATATTTTGCTTTAATTCTACTTTAACCCAGTTACTTATTAAAGACCAAACTTTCACCACAAAGAAGTATAAAAAGACGAGCCAGCATGCAAGTTTCAAATTTCTGTTCACGTAAGTCAGTTACTATGGTAATCAATTGATATCCCAACTTCAATGATGTCATTTCCTATTGTTCCCATTATCAAACAAACTGGAAGACTAAGTTTAAAATTCAATCATATGTTCCAGCCAAAAGCATCACAGCCCCTGAAAAACCCTAACGCAGAGTATATATTGTCCACCAAAACAAAACGAAGATGATAGTAACATTTAACCCAATACACGATACCAGGAAATTCACAACCATGAGAAACTAAATGGAGCTCTCCATTGTAAAGCTTAGAAAAAAAAACATACCCGGTAAGCATTAAGCTCATTTTCAAGTTTCTCCTTCTTCTGCTCAGCCCTACGATCGATCGTCTCAGACCAGGTTGTATCCATCAGATAGTTAGGCCCCAACCTCCCGTTGATCTTCTCCACAACCTCTCGAAAAAATTGCGTGTTTTCTCCCTTCTTAATCTCATCGAAAGCCATCCTAAGAGCCTCCAGCTGTAAATTCTGGTCGGCCTCTGAGCCATATTGGTCGGCTATGAAGAGAAGGCGGACGATCTTCGTCCGACTGGAATAGAGACTTGCGCAGGGCTCTATATCCAGCTGCTCGCCGCTTATTGCAGGAGTACGACGCTTCCCCTCGCCAGCACCAGTGCCATTTGCAACAATCTCATCTTCAATCATGGACGGACCTCCAGAGAGCTCGTCCTCGCCTTCCATGAATCTCGTGAAATCCAAATCAAGGTAAATCGGCTCGGATTTTGGACTAGGTTTCCAGGGAAGGAATGGCGCCACCCTCAACTTCCTCGAGAAATTGTACTCGCTGAGTTCAGCGTCGCCCGACGAAGAACAAAAGGTGAAGATCATTAGTTTTTATAAAAGAATTAAAATCAGAGGTGGCCCGGTTCGGTTTGGTCCATTCCACCCCACAATTGGAATTGTGCCAACGGTTCTGAATATTGAAAACTTGGAACAAATTAGTTTCTCGTCTTTTCTACGATTCCAGTCCAATTCTGCCAAAATTGAAAACTTCAGTATGGTTTGGTTTTTGGTAAACCGAACCAATTTCCCCCTCTAAATAAATGAATATTACAACAAAAGATGAACGCCCTCACTCTCTCTAGCTTTTGTCAATTTTCTTCTGGTTGATTCGGCAGCGGAGCTTGTGCAGTCCAATACTGTTTATTAGCCACCAAGATCTTCTCTCTCTCGTGAGGCCCATTTTCATGGTCGACGATTCTACTACTCCACTCCATCGCTTCCGCTATCCCTTTGATCTTCATCAGAAGGTCCACATCGTCCCGGAATATCACGCTACCTTGCGGCCGGAGAATTCGATCCATTTCCAGCAGAATCTCTTCCATTTCACACCTGAAAATGTTGCTTGTTTTGTTTGAATCACCCTTGTTCGGTTTTCACGCTCGAAATCGACCCGGTTTGAGAGTTTTACCTGTCCTTGTAGAGGCTGAAAATGGCGTCCGCATGGATGAAATCGTACGACCGTGGATACGTCGACATGGCCTCGCACCTGAGATCGTCGCAATTTAGGGTTTTGGTTTCAAGTCCAATTCGATAACATGTCATTAATGATTATGAGTTTAGAGGAGTTTCGGTTAATGGTTCGGGTCGAAAGGTGTTAGTTCAAAACCGAGCATAACAAGAGAAGAAACATACCAATTTTGATAAGTCCCGATCAATCCGCGCTCGTAAATGACCCCGAGGGTGTTTGGCCGAGCTTCAACGGGGACAATATTCATCACCCATACCGGATCGTCTACGAGGGCCGCTGCAAATCCCCCCAAGTGGGCGTTCATATCGAGTAAATTCCGGTATCGTCCACGCTCGGCTAGCTGGTTATCTATCGCTTTATATCTAGCCACTCTCTTTTGCCAAAGTTCCGTATCCTCCGTGAACATTTCCGGTGTTATCTCCTTAAAATTCCCGCTCTTTATCCTCGGCGGGATCGCAGTCAGCCTCTCCGGCCAATTCGCCAGTTCACCTCCGGAAATTTCTCGGACATCGGAAACTTCCGGAAGTGGGGTCAAACACGTATCCATTTTCGCATACCTGCGTGAAATTCGAATTTTTTCGTGATCGATTATAGCTATACGAACCATTCGATATAATTGAAAACACTAACCATGCGAAGTCCGGATCTTGTGCATGGCAGAAAGTCGGATATTTGAAAACCTTTCGGTTCGTCTTACAATGGACATGATTGGTCGGTTTTTGCCAAATCGCAATCCCGTCGTTCTCTTTCAATTTTTCCCAGCACAAGCTCCTGGCAATGTCCTCGATTTTCTTCTGCTCGGCTTGGAGATCTTCGGCCGTCCGATCCCACCCTCTCCACCGTCTTTTCCAGTTTATCGGTGGCCCGGATAGAATCCAATACCCCCCGGGTCGTAAAATCCGATCGACTTCAATCAAATACTGCCCATCTGATCGATAAAAACAAGAGTAAAAACCAAATATAACACCGAACCATGAAAATACGAATCGAATTATACGAGCAAGATCCGTACCGTATTGAGTCCAAGGAATGAGGCAACGAGAACAATGAGCCATGTCGAATGCTCTTGCCGGGTAGGGAAGCCTCTTTGAAGCGAGAACACCTATTAAAGCCGGAACTCCTCGTTCGAGAGCGAATTGGACTTGAGCTTCGTGAGTGTCTCTCGGTGCAAACGACATCGTCAAGATGTTCCTCGACATGAGATAAGATCCCCAGCTCGCAACCTTTTCCAACCAAACATATATGTCACAGCATTTTCCCAACATACAGACCAACAATTCGAATATCGAATATCAAGATTTACGAGAAAACCTTGATTCTTATATTTTTAAAATTAGAATTCTTCAACTAATTACACATAATTTTAATCGAATTAAATTGTAATTTTGCGTGAGTACATTAAGACTAGTCCAATTTCGCAGCTGGTAGCAGGAGAGATGTTGGTCAACTATTTCTGACCACGTCCACGGCACTACTTGGTTAGAAGGACGTGACAAGTATGAAATAATATTTTTAATTTATTATTTTAGCGTAAATTGATATAGGAATTATCATACCCCGCATCCGGTGTCTACGGCGGTTCTGATCGACCCGTCTTCAAGATTGATCAACCGGCCGATATCGTCGATGTATGCGTCCGCACCGTTAGGAAACATGGTCCCTCCCCCAGGGAATTTGAACCGGTCTCCTTCGTAGTGGACCCAGTTCTGGTTCTTCTTCTCCACGGTCAGCTCTCTGTGGGGAACGTTCGCGTACCACGCGAAATCTCTGCTCTCCGGCCACCGGAACGGCGTTGTGTACCCGTGCGGCGCTGGAATCCGGCACTTGAGGAGCTCGTTCGGCTCGGGGCAGTGCCGTTCCCGGAAAACCAGCCGATCCCGGTCGAATTTGAGGGACCGGTCGTGGTCTTCGCATGGGGTGTACTCGGAGAGGCTGGGCTCGCACGGCGGGAAGCGGCGGGGGGTGGTGGGTTTTATGATCGGAAGATCGTCGGCATGGTGGTGGGCGCGGAAGTCTAGGTTGGAGGCGGCGGTGAGGTTGAAGAAAGTGGAGGAGCATGAAACGACGTCGTTTTGGAGGACGATTGGACCGACGGAGTGTTTCCAGATTCCGAAGAGGTAGAATGAAGTGCAGAGGATGAAGACGAAGACGGTCCGGTAAAGACTGATTCGGTTCGATTTGGAAGAGAAGTACAGAGCCGAGGCCGGCCAAGCCATTGCCGGAGACTGAAACTTTGTCGCTCTCAATTCATAGAAAGACGGAGGAGACGACTAGATAGGTAGGGATGTTGAAGGAGTGGACTTTTCGAGGCTATGTTGGTGGAGAGTGATAACACGCGCTGGTGGTCGGGATCTGACACGAGTGTTGTGCTGCTGATTTTATAACTTTTAAGGTGTCTACTAATATTGTAACATGCCCTTCGATGTCACGATATATAGATATAAATTAATCACTCTAATCCTAAGTTTCTAATTGTTATTAATTTGACTAGATCAAAGGTGCAGTTTTGCTCCATTTCTGCCTATTAAACTCTCGAATTAAAAAGCTTTAGTGACGATGAACTTATTTAAATAATTCTATTATATGATAATTTTCTTGAATTCATGTTTAAACTCTCGAGAATATGTTAATTTTATAGAAAATAAACGACGATCAAAAACCCGTGACAAACATTATGCTTTCATTGGTCGTAGTTTTTTTACATCGATTACTATGTAGCGAATTCTCCTACACAAAATGTGTTCGACGACAATTGATCTGTTTAATTGGGTAGCCTGAAAGTAATTGAAATTTAAAGGGTAAAAACTAATTCAGATATGAATTTTGAGTAAATAGACAAAAAAACTTGAATTAAAAAAAAAAGTTATTTTATGGCTACTCGAACATATGGAGGAAAATCACTGCGTCTAGTATGGACGTTCGAAAAAATATCATTACATCTAGTATGAAAGTCTGAATGATAGTCGTTGAGTCGAATCAATTTTATTTTATTTTTTGAAATGAAAAAATAGCATATAAAAATTATTAATTAAATTTATAGTTATTTAATTTTTTTTTAGATTTATTATAAAATTAATATATTTTAATTTTAAATTGAAATTAAAATGATAAAATTAGGCGAAATTTTCTTAAATTTATAGATTAAAAATAAAGAATAAAATATAAAAATTACCATTTTTGTTTTTTCAGCATGGCCGGATACAATGCATGTTCTTCTTAAAAGCGCGTCAGAAATTGTCAGTGGGAGGCTGTAGTTGGAGTAAATTCCGGCGCGTGAAAAACACTGTTACTGCCTTCACAAATTCACATACTAAATTCAGATATTTTTAGAATATCCCACGCCAGATATTTTTATTATTATTTATCATAATATTAGTTATTTCTCATTTTATTTCATTGAAATTACAAGTCCAATTTAAAGCGTCACGCAACTTCAAATTAAACAGACAAAACCTGTCTTGATTTCTCCGTCGATGAATCGGGTAGTGGGAATATAGTTTCCCGATGGTCGGAGTTCACCTGAAAGCTGCTCCAGCAATGAAAACGATGTGCTTCGGCTCGTCGGAGATCTGACTTTTTTGATTAAGTTCGGTTCGATACTGATTAATAGTACAATTTTTCGTAATAGGGTAACGGGGTATACGATAATGAGATAACCAAGGATTAAAATGAAATTACTCATAAAAAATGAAAGAAAAATAATGAGATTCAAATAATTTATAATCAATACAACAATTACCTTAAATAATAATCATTAAATTGGAAGGAAACAACTAATGTTTTTTTTTCAAACAACATTATTCAAAGATCAAAACTGAACAAATTTCAGTTCTCAAACAATCAAATATTCACTAACACACGATTTTATTCGACCACGATCACTTCAACCTACCCTTACGAGGGTTGCCCGTGCGGGTTCACCTCAGTGGTCGAGGGATGGTAGATCTGGTAACATGTAACCCTTACGAGGGCTTGGATTTCGACGGTGGTGGTAGCAACTGGATCATCCAAAACACATGTCAAATTAGTGGTAAGCACGAGTTTATCGAAATCCCGAAGCAAAATAATGACAAATTCAAGACCTTAAATTTACAAAATTAGAGATCGATAATGGTACCTGGTAGCACGAGATGAGAGAGCTAACGAATCCAAAAGCTCCGGTCAAACGAGGAGTGACTTTTTTCGGATAAAGTTGGAGCACACCGACTCCTACGACTAAGTCCATGGCCGATTTCACCAGTGCTAGGGACCTTTCGTTTGTTTTTTCGTGTTTTGCTTTATATTCTTCAATCTGTAATCATATTCAACGTATTTGTCACATAACTCGGTTATATTTGTTCCAAAAACGGTCGAATTATGCGTACATACTTCAAATTTATCTACATCCTTGTGCTTCTTTATCAGCCTTTTCTTCGATGCAGATAGCCGGGCAAGCTCTCCAAGCTAATACGAGTAAATAAAGTCAGTTTTCGATGACTTTCCAGAGCAGCGATTAGGACAAATCTTTGGACCGAGTTTCGACATTATTAGACAAGAAATCGACAAACCTCAATCAAAACACTGCAACCATTGGCGGCCATCCAACAGTAGAGCGATATACGAGTAATCCGATCAACGCGTTCCTTGTTCTACACAAAAGAGAAAAAACATAATCTAGTCTTATTTTTCGCTAATTCACACGATTTGAGAATAAATCAATCTGTACCTTGTAGATACCCGTTCTACCGAGCCATATAAATTGATCAAGAAATAGAAAAGTCGATAATAACACATTTTTCGACTGCAAAAAACACATCAAAAGTTAGAAATTTAACAAACGAAAAGCATTTCCATAATTGATCATCGGCAATTTGAACATTACCTTCCCCAGCACAACCAGAGGGAGTGGAGTTCCGTGAGGAACCGGACTAATAAGTGCTCGCAGGTCGTTAAGGAACTGCAAAAATCGATCAAAAAAATACCTGAATAAACACAAGTGATGCGGTAACCAAGTGACATTGTTTCTAAAAGTTGAAGAAACTCGAACCTTGAAAAGTCGGAAAACTTTCCGAGCCAAACTTGTTGATTTATCGACATTTTGTGCGGTCCCCGGCTCCCCATCGCTGACGAATTTGGAACCGTATTGGATGGCTCTGCATATCTTGTCCCTAGCTTCAGCCTTGCTCAAATACAAAACAGCAAAAGCAAGCTCTGCCCTGGTTGCATCCAACATACTCATCTTCACTTGGACACCAAATTCTGCATCATTGAAAGAAACAAGTCAAGAACATGGAAAACGACACAACATCGCTGCTGTATCGAACAGAAAACTGCCCATTTGAAGAAAATTACAAAGTAAATCTAACGAGATCCGTGTTTTGATAAACTTGTTTCGCTTAACCACGAATAGATCAGATAAAAAACTGGTTTAAGGCGATAATTATATATATAATTGTACAAACGAGTTAAATTGAAATGATCAATTACTAAGAAAAAGCTTGAAAAAGAGAATCGAGTTCGAATTCAATGTCGAAAAAGGTAACAAAACTAATCCCATCAATGCTCGACTTGTTCAAATGACTTAAATCACTTCATTCGATCGAACAAACAAACAAAGATCTAACAACTTGAACAATAACACTCGAACACAAAAAAAAAGCTCAAACCAGATCACGAAGAACAAAATGAGTATTTCGAGCAAATAGATCAAAGAAGAGCAACAACAGAGGAAGAAGGAGACACCTGAATCGCAATCACAGAGGCAGAGCTACAATCATAGAGGGAAAGAGAGAGATTTATAGAGAGAGAAAGGGTAGTCACTGTCGGACATCGGTGGTTTCACTCGAAGATTGGAAATTGTTGGTTTGCCCTTAAATTATTGCCAATACCTAAGCTTCCTACTGCAAATTCCACTTCTCCACTTTGACCGGTTGACTCCATGGACATGGACATGGACCTTTCAGCTAACTGCCCACCTAGGGTTCGATCTGAGCGAAACTCCGATGAAATTTGTAAGAAAACACGTAAAGAGTGCATTTTCAATTTTATAATATATTTATTATTTGACACCTTAATATATCAAATAATGAATCAATTCCACCATTGGTCCATGGCCGATTCCAATTCAGGGTGGAAATAGACCAAACCGGTCCGGCCCACCCTGTACCAATTTGGAAGATTTGATTTTGGTGACGAATTCGGGACCAATTCTCGAAAATGATCGGATTCTTTGGTGTACATGTATAACAAAATAGAGCTTGTCTTCAAGCTTGAAAACACACATGCCTAATTTTTACACCATGGTTTTTTCTTGCCCAATTATGAAAAAAACAAATGTGGTGAAAACGAAAGACGAGAGCGGGACCGATTCAAGGATGGATGTCGTATTTTTCGTCTCCTCCGAAACGGGATCCACAACTCAAATTAAAGTTAGTAAGTAGAGGTGGTAGGAACCGAATCGACCTGCCGGACTTAAACTCAGTCGATCTTTGCAAATTGGGTCGGTTTTTGTTTTTATTCGATTTTTGTTTTTTTATGACAACTTGAAATCGGAATTTTTAAGGCATTTGAATTGTTTGTATCGACTTTTAAATTTAATATAATATTGTTAGAATTAATGACGAACATCTGAGATTAAGCAGATGTTTAGGGTCAATTTTAGATCCAAAAAATTAATTAAATAACAATTTAATTAATAAATCAAGTAAAAAATAGATAAAAATAAATCATCACGTGCAACTGCACGTTCATTTCTACGAAGATTTCTTAAATTATGGATCTAAATTTGAATTAATCATACTAATAATTAAACGTTGTTTTGAATCCCAAAGTTTCTTCGATCAAAATTCGACCAAATATTTGAGGAAGATTATGAAATATAGACAGATTTTTCAGAAAACTACACTGTTTCACGGAGGCAATGAAACGATGATCATCGACAAACGGATAATAAACGATAAAAACCGAAGCTTATTTTGTTCTAATTTCCACCGAAAAAACTCATTAGCCTGCCTCTGTCGAGCCTCTCGAGCAGCTTCTTTGAACCCGGGATGTCCATTTCAGTAAGCTTCTTAAGATACCCTATTGCTCCATGAGAAATCATCAACTTCTTGCATTTTTCGCTTGAAGAAATCGATAAAAGGCAAGGAACCGCGTATTTTTTTGCCGTATTTTGAGGGCTCCAATCGAGCAATTGAACTAAATTTGGTATGCTTTTACTGTCCTTTTTAAGTTCTCGGCTGTTCTGAGAAAGCACGACTAAGCTCGAAATCGCTTGCGAAGAAACCTCTCGAAGACCGTTCGATTTGGCCTCGAGCATCTTTACGAGAATCGGGATGAACCCTGATTCACCAACAAGTTTCTTCATCTCGGGTAAGCACGAAACCTGACAAATAGCTGATGCAGCAGCCTGTTGTGCCCCGATCGAGCCATGTTTCAAAACACCGAGAAGCCGAGGAAGGAGCCCGAGAGAGATCATATTCTCCGAAGAAACAATTCCGACCAAATTTCTCACCGCCCCGACCGCAGCTTCTTGCGGTGGATGACAATCTAAATACGCGAGTAAACTTTGAAGACCCCCTTCCGAAATGACTTGCTTTTGAATATTATCGTTTCTGGTAGTGATATTTTGCAAGCATTCGGCTGCGAACTCTTTCGACCTCGATGAAATCCCATACTCTAGAACATTGACCATCACTCCGATCACACCTTCTTCGCATAGGGTCTGTCGGGTTTCATCGACGGCTGAGATATTCTTAATCGTGCAAGCCGAGGAAGCCTGCAATAGAGAGTCATTAGCTCGACAAAGATCGATCAGTGGCCGAGCACCGCCATGGCCAACAATGGCAAGAGAAGTTTCATCCGAAATCGACAATCTCCGAAGCGACATTACAGCTTTCTCCCTACCCACTGCACTTCCCGACTCGATAAGCCGTATCAGAGGTGGAAGAACGCCATCCAAAACCAGCCATTTTTCGCAATTACCGAACTCGGTAAGTGAGCAAATTATAGTCATAGCCTTCTCTTGAATGCAAGGAGAAGTTGCAGTGAGTAATTGAACCAACGAAGAAACATTGCTCCGTCCGAACAAGGCCAAAATGGTTTTTTCATTGTCTTTCACAGCCTCGAGCAAGCTATCTAAAGCTCGGTGCTTCGCTTCGAGGTGACCAATCTGAAGACGGGCAAGTAATTCTCTCACATTGCAATGGACGGTCGAGTCATGTTCGGATAAACCAGTAGGAACAACGATAGGCATACCAGCCTCACCGAGAACCCCGGTTTTGATCAAAAGCCCACAATCTCGCAAATTCAAATCCAATCTTCCTAACAACGAGTCGAGATCGCTCTGCATCCGAAGCTTTCCCTCGTATTTGTCTCTCAAACAAAGCTCTCCTAATCGAATGGCTTCTCTCAAAGTCTTGGAAACGGCCTGCAGTTGTTCCTTACAAAGGGCGTTCTTCCAGAAGAATGGATGGCTTGATAGGTCTAATAAACGAGAAGGAATCAATTCTAGTTTCGGAATTATCATCCTCCACCTGCCCGGAAACACCTTCACCTCCGTAGCCATCGCCACTGCCTCGGGAACGAGCTCTCGCACTCGAGACAACCAATCTTCGACCGATCGGTCATCAATCAAAGCTTCGCCATCGTCAACCATGGTTTCCCTATCTGAATTTGAAGTTAGAAACACACCCACCAAAGCAAAATCAGCAAAGGATGGAGAAAAAAGAACATCCAAAAGAACAGAACAGTAAATGACACTTACATTGCACGATGGGTGGCGACAGTGACACACACAAATAACTTTTTTCAAAGCTCAAAAAGAGGAGCATATAAATGATTTCATAGCCAAAAACAAAACCCTTTGGCATAAAAGCAAAAAAAAAGTGGGTGAAAATGGAAAATTTATCAAAATATTTTGAAAAAATAAACACACTCTCATTGAGAAGAGACAGCAAAAATTGTAACTTCAAATCTAAGCCAGAAATTTAGAGAAAATGATCCTCCATAAAGGATCGTCCAAATTCAGTGATCATGAGCGCGAGGAAAGGTGGATTCTTAGCTGTACATCCATATTTTGTCCCCATTTAATGGTAATGGAGTTAGCTGGTTCATACGAGCGAGAGTGAAAAAGACTAGTCTTTGAAGAGAAGATAGAGGTCCCTATCGAGCTTTCCATAAATTTTTACAGCCGTGGATGGTCATAAAAAAGAGGAAGAATCAAGCTTATAAGTTTAATTAACTCTTACCTTCAATGGATCCCACGATTTCAAATTTTCCTAATCAATGCCCTGATTCTTTGCTCACCTGTAAAAGCACAAATCGAAATTACCCAAAAGTGTTTTTGAGAGAAAATGGTTGGGAAAAGCAATTTTTGTTTATTTTTCTACCATAAAAGCGAGAAAAAAAGAAGGTAAAGGAGTAACCATTGAGACCAAGGAAAAGGGAACATTTCAGCTGTCTTCTTCTTCTTCCTCCTCTGTCAAATCTCAGAAAAGAACCCTGATTCACTTTGATCTTCGAATTTTCTGCAAGAATCTTGCTGTGCTTTCAAGCTTCTTCTTCTTCTTCTTCCCAAACCATGGCCAGGGCCTAAAAATTAAAAAAAAAAAGCACAGAACCTACCTTTCAGCGCTGCTTCCCATGAAAGAAACAGACACAAACGGTCGAAAACAAGGCAAACAAAGAATTCAAGCTCCACCACAAACAGACAGAGCAGAGGAGAGAGAGAGAAAGAGAAATTCAAATTTTTTTACAGGAGAAATGACAGATCTGTCATGGGGGATTGTTTGTTAAAAGAAAGAAATTAATAGGAAGAAGGAAGCAAGGTAGGGTCTGCTCTATAGCCTCACTAACGGGTAACAAGCAAAGGAGGATGACTGGTTGTTTCAGATATGATATGAATGATTAAATACAACATCAGATGTACCTTTACGCCGTCTTAGAGTATTACTTCTAATAGCCATTCAGACATTAGATAAAGATATTTTATAAGTCGTTGAGTCATCGTGATTTAACATTCTCACAAATTTTTGAACTTGGATGTAAGCCCTAAGACTAGTGATTTTGTCTTTTGTGTATAAATAAAGAAGATGACTCAATCAGGAGCGCCATGGATGATCCAACGGCTGGAAATGAGTTAAGAGAGACGACAACATAGTTTTCGAAAATTTTGCATTTTTCAGGATCCTACACCACGTGTGCCAACAACTTCAAATCCAGCTACTGCTGAAACAAGCATTAAATTTACGAATTATATATTTTGTTTGAAATATTATATAAAAGTTTTTTTAAATTATCACCCATTTCGAATAATTCATAAAATTATAGTTTGTTATCAATTTAATCTATAAAGTATGAACTTAACCGTAGTCGACAAATCAAACTTTGAAATAACTTTCGTAATTCGAAGTAGACAACGAGTTATCTTTCAATCAATACACTTGAAGAACAACCTTAAAAATCAAATGTCATTTTTTTAGTCATCAAATATTTCCACTCGACCACCCACTAAACGTTGGAGGAACTAAGATTGAAGATGAAACCTTGAGCCTCTTGCCTCTCCAATCTTCTTCCCAACCACGGGGACCATTCACCCGCTCGGAATCCGTCTTTGGATGGCTCGTATTTTCTCCGATATCATCGGATCGACATGTATCGACCCCTGAATTCCGAAGATCCGGCCAACCGGCATGCTCGTTCGGCTCCACATGCGGCACGACTATGCTAGGTCGAACCACTTTGTCTATGTTTTTCGAGTCAATCAAGGCTCGATATTGATAGCTTCTAAAGTTGAAAATGTTCGCAAAAGTGAAATGGTCGCTAACCTTATTTGTTGCCGGCTTGTTTTCCCTTGATCTAGCCATTATACTTTGAAGATTTTTCCTAAGCTTTGCCTTCAATGAAAAGAAGCTTATCGAACTTTGGTTCTCACCCCGATACTCGTCTCGCCCCGAATCCAAACCGAGGTACATCGACTCATCATTCGAAGAAACTACAAAGTTTGTCTGCGCATTGTCGCCTCTTAGGGCTCGAGCCGCTTCATCGTAAGCTCGAGCAGCTTCCTCTGGAGTGTCGTAGGTTCCCAGCCAAAGCCGAACGCTCTGAGACGGGTCTTTGATCTCCGCAACCCATCGCCCCGACGGCCGTTGCCGAACCCCGATGAACCTCCGAGCTCCTCTCGACCGGCTCGTATATCCCATTTTCTTTACTTGATAGAAAATTTTCTTTTCTTGATGTGGTTTTGGAGTAGAATATATTTATAGGGAGGATATTATATGGAGTAATAATGCAGTTCCAAGAAGTCGTGAACCTAGGCATATGCCATCTACATTATTTGCTTGTTTTTCTTTCAATATTAAACTATGAAAAGTTGTGCTTCAAAAGTTTTCGCACTCGTAATCGAAAACATTTTCAAATAACGTCGAAGAATATCGATAAATGACATCTTAAACCGTGACGAGCTTTGTTACGAGAAGGACTAAAGCAGCTCTAACCCTCCCTGGTCCAATAAAGTGACTCGAACCCGATGACTTAGAGATACCATCGATTATACGTATTCGTTCAAAATACGTTCAAAATTAAGATTCCTATAAAAGAAAGGAAGAATGATTCAAATATTTTACACAAGAATAGCAAGTGGAAAGCTAAAAGACGATGAGCTTAAAAAACGAATGAGCAAATTGAGAGAGGAAGGAGGCAAAACAATGGACGGTCAGGATTTGTCACGTAGCACAAGTAGAGATATAAGAAAATGTGATTAACTGCTCGTACATGTATAACTCAGTTGACTCAAAGATAGTAGATTAGATACGAGCTTAAGTTCGACACCTACGCTGTCCTAGTGTGAGAGTTGTTACCTTCAATGTTGGGGTAGCTAATTGGGATATCAGGTAAAAACTTTTTATCTCTGGACCGCTGAGTCATTGTAATTTAACCCTCTCACAAACTGTCAGGTCGGGGTGTAAGGGACCTAGGAGCGAGAGATTTCGCCTTTTGGATACAAGAGAATGTGATTAACTAAATAATTAATATAATTCGGCGATTAATTAAATATTTATCAAATTGAGAAATTGAGTTTTTTACACTTGGCATTTAGTCATTGGCCATGGAATTGTTTGTGGTTTCCATTGTCTCTTCTCTTGGTCTTATTTCATTATTTCCATTCCATTGTTTCAATATTGTTTGTGTTTAAGTAGTAATAAACATTAGTTAGGCAATTATAATCGGAATAATATATTTTATATTTAGGAGACGCATGGTTCGTTTCGATAAAAAATTAGGACTATTTTCATTCTCACGTGACATTTATTATTTTCTTTTATATTTACAACAATAATCAACATTTTTTTTATTACTATCATGGTTTAAATCCGAAACGTCGAGTTTATCGAAACACGGATACGATAATTACATGTGACATATACGATTGTCTCGAAACATACCTCGATCTTTCGATTTATGTTTGGGAAAATTTAGAGGATTGGATTGGTGGTGGATAGGAAACATGTCTTTGTCTCAACCAAGTGGATGTACCCCATTATGGAAAGACAATACTTGTCCATTTGCACTTATAGAATTTCATTTCTTATGATCAAATTCATCTTATCTTATTTCATTAGAGAGAGAGAGAGCCCAAATAAAAATATCGCAAATCCTTGTATGTATGTATGTACGTATGTATGTATATAGATATATGTGATTCAATATCTATATGTAAGCATTTATACGTGGATAATGTTAGGTTTAATTTTTTTATCATATTCTTTTTACTTATAACGTGTCGAGTTTTGATTGGTGAAATTAGTATTATAAATAATTATTTTAATTATAATATATTAACAATACTTTAACTTAATCAGTTAAAATTAAATACATCAGAATAAATTAAGTTGATAGGTTAAGAAATTAAATTTATTATTATATTTTATATATATTAATTTACATACTCTCTCTCTCATAACTTGATGCTCGGAGCAGCTTTCTGCAGCACTGAGACGTTTGACTCCGCCCGAGAAAGCAGCCGACGGCCGAGATTCTAACGTCGCCGGAGTTTTCATGCAGCAAAAAATCACTTCTTGATCCGGGTAAAGAATTCAGATCCCGGTTTTGTCCTGCGACAAGCGACATCGGAGGATTCGGTTAGGAGAGAAAGTAATTAATAATTTATTTTTAGGATTAAAAGTGAAAAAAAAAACAAGGATTTTAACGAGACCAATAAAGACCTACCTCTAATGGCGTTATGGAGCTCAAAAGAACTACCTTTAATGGCGGATGACCTGCGAGTTTGACTGAACTGTAGAACTTACCCAAATTGGGCATAAGAATGTTTGTTGGGAGAGATCCTTCTTTTTTTACCTCAAAGACGACAAACATCATTCAAGATTCTCCCACAATTCCTCTTTTCACCGTCGGTTTTCTGCCGCCAAAGTTGTCAGGCCGTTCCTACGCCGTCCGATCTCGATGACCCTGTTAATTCTGTGGGGTCCGGCTATTTGCAATGGACCCATCATGAAAGGCCTTCCGAGGAGCAAGAGAACGAACTGTCTCCCTCTTTCCTCGACGCCCATCCTCTCATCCTCACCCTTGATTCGATCCACTGATCGTCTTTTTTTTTTCTCTATTTTGTTTCGAGCCGACTAGACTTCCATGGTTTTTTGGTTTGGTGAATCGATTTGCTCTTTTGACCCTCTTTCTTGAAGATTCCTGATCTGGATTCTAGCCCACTTCTTCTGTTGCTGTTCGGTTTTGATTTGAGTTTCTGGGGCGATTTTGAAGATGATTGGAGCTGGGATGAACTTGATTACTACTGTAATTGGGTTTGGTTTAAGCGCAACGTTTATTGTTTTTGTTTGTACGAGAATCATTTGTGGAAGACTTCGTAGCGCTGAACCCAGACCCATTTTCGAGATTGAATCCAGGATTGATCTTGAGCAGGTAGATCCCCTTTGCTCCATCGATCCCAGTTTTTTTTCAGCTTCTTCTTTATGTTCCGCTAAAAATCCATTTGCTCCGGCGATCTTCGCCGGTCTGACTAATAAATTGCAATAGTAATTTCTCTGAAATCTCCCCGTTTCAGTCTTGAATTTGTAGCTGTTCTTTTTCTTCTCAGCTCTGTTTTATCTTCTTTTTTTACTGAATTCGAAGTTAGTAGAACTGAAAAGAATTGGTGACATTGAAAATTTGATTCAACTCATTGCTTAGTTCATGCTCACTCTGTCCCTTCTTCAAGTTGGATTGAACTTTGAAGGGCAACATTCACTGTCGATTTTCATCGCCATCGTAAAACTTTGAAGGTTTCGGGATGGTTACTTGGTTGAAAGTCGGGGCAAATTTTAGAAAAGAGTAATGTTATGCTTACGATTTTATGTCCCTGTGTGTTATTCTCTCATTAACAGAGTTATTATGATGTAATATAGTTTGTGAGATTAAACTATGACTGTTTTTCGAAGTTTATGATGATTTTTATCGCCACTTTTGTTCCCGGTGAATTCGAACATTAGGTGTCACGACCCTCCAATTCTGTTTTTCTTTCATGGGCAAGTTTCTTTTGTTTTTCATTGAATGTTACGAGGCATTTAGGGTAGATTTGTTGTTTGCCAAAACTCTACATTCTTACTGACAGCCAGAGAATCCAACTAGAGGCCTTGAACCGGTTTTGGTCGCCGGGATTCCAACGATGAAGTTCGATCCGGACGCTTTCCATTCGATCGACGATGCTCAGTGAGTTCAATATCACCCCCATTTTTCATTTTTTCGATTTCAGTTCATATGAGCATGCATTTGATCCATTTCTCTCTCTCTCTATACCTCTGTTTCTCTCTCTCTAGGTGCTCAATCTGTTTAGGAGAGTATCAAGAGAAAGAAGTGCTTAGAATCATGCCCAAATGTGGCCATAATTTCCACCTCTCTTGCATTGATGAGTGGCTTAGAAAACAGCCTACTTGTCCGGTCTGTCGCCTGCCGTTGCATGACTTGTCCAAGACAAAACACCACCCGGTCAACCAATCAGGAGACTCGGAGACTTCGATTTCCGACCGATCTCGTCAATGGCTTCTTCCCCTTTCCGTTCGGGCCGATTCTGCTGAGGTTAGAGCCCCGGGAGAGACGGCGATGCTGTGATGGAACAGAATTTGGTTCTCCTCGTTGGGATTGTTTGAATGTGTTCAAATATTGTTTGGTGTTTTATAATACCTTGTCTTAAAAACATTCTCATTTTTGTAGATTCGGTCCTTCTTCCCTATAAAAAAGATAGAATCTTTTGCAAATAACAGTTTTGAATCATCAATTTTTGACCCAGTTTGCTTTTTTTTTGGGAAAAATGTGTGAATATGATCTTATCACTCGACTAATCAAGCGTGGAAGAGTATTCTGGATAAATTTTTGATTTTTTTTATACCGATTCTCCGAAATGAGTACGAAAAACAGCATCTCAATTCTCAGCCCAGAATCCAAGTCCTGGTAGTTGACGACAAGAAAATTTAAAATATAATACTAGATTTATGGCGCAAGCATTACGTACATAGGACTGCGTGATGAGGAGCAGCTATGGCGGTTTTATCCAGACCTTCTTCGGCGGCCATGAGACGACTGGCCTGAGCTAGCTCTCTTACGTCACTCTCCATTCGGTCTGTTTCATCGATTCACCACCTTTGTCGAGCTTCTTTATGTTTCCATATTTCACTGGTCATTTCTGGTTCAGAAAACACGAAGGGGCACGAATATTGTTTCTGGGTATTGCAATCGATGAATTCCCAGTTTCAAATCTCTTTCTTTGTTTCTTCCTAGTTCTGTACATGTCCCACCTAGCCGAGTTTCATTTTTATTTACTGAAATTTCGTTTCGTTTGATTTTGTTTCTGGGTTAAAACGGAAAAAAAGAATAAACGAGAAACGATGGGAATCGAAGTTCTTGATTCTTAAATTGATTTCTTTTGAATCGGCGACTACACCGTAGGGGAAGAAATTGATTCATATTTCACTCGTTTTCGTTTCTATTTTTTGGGGTTTTCTCGTACATCACTTCTTTCCTATATTCTTAGCATTCAAGATTGGTTGATATTTACAGGCCTTTGCGTTTGCCCAAATGTCGATAATTGCACGTAGAGGTGTTCATTTCTCGAAAAAACTAAACGTTTCAAACATGCATAGTGCTCTAATTCAAAAGGGCCAAATGCGTGTTATTGATGCTTCTCTTACTCTCATCCGGGAGAGGGCAAAGCTTAAGGTATATTTTCTGTCTTTAAAGATCATGGGGCTATATTTTTCACTCACTTTCTGCTAATTAAGATTTAGATATTACCAACTATGCCTGATCGAAACGATAATGTTGGTTGTTATATATGTTTCGACAGGGGGAGCTATTGCGCGCTTTAGGAGGTGCTATGGCATCGGCATCGCTTCTCGGGGTGCCGTTGGGGCATAATTCTTCATTTCTACAGGGCCCGGCTTTTGCACCTCCGCGCATTAGAGAAGCTATCTGGTGTGGAAGCACAAATTCAACTACTGAAGAAGGTATCTCCATTGTTTGTATTTAGATTGTCTGGCTTGATAACTTTTGCCTGAGTATTTGTTTGGATAATGGCTCCGCTTTTAAAAGGTTTTTAACGTAAATTCGATGTTTATGCGTGTTGAGATGGATGGTGAAGAGAATTTTGTGGAAAACTTACTTTTCAGACTGTCTTCTGGATTTTTAAGAGAATTGGTAGGATTAAGAGGAGTTTTTGTTCGTCTTCAGCCAAGAGCTTGAACTAGGACATGGTTTGAGTTTCTAAATCTGTGCAGGCAAAAAAGGTTCATCGGTAATTCATTTGGAATTATATATTGACCTACAAAAGCTAAAACTAAATGCGGTTGAAGAATGATCTGAATGGTTTGTATTTGAGTCTGGTGACTCGAAATCCGTTTGATTGGATCCGAAAACTCGTAGTGTGTCATAAGTGATGGAATAAACCGATTTATTTTTATCATGTCAAATCAAACCTTTTGATTAGTGCTCGTTCTTGGATTTTACTTTTTGTGAATAAGCCCCTGAATTATACAAGGAGGAAGAAAAACAAGGGAGTTTAGTTTTGTTAGGGGGAAAAGGCAGTGGAGGAGAGAGGGAGTTCAGTAGAGGGTAATTACAGAATAAAGGTACAAAAATAGTAGAAGCAAATAGATCTCATAAGTCTACAGCTTCTTCTATCTCGTTTTTACTGCTTCAATTATGGTTTCATTTTGGGCCAATATCTTGCTAGAAGTTTGATTTAATTGTTTTTTTTTTCTGGTTTACTTATTTTGTCGCAGGTCAGAGGCTATGAGTTCCTATATTGTAGCTAAAAATAAATCGCTATTGGATCGCTATGGGCCATTATCTTGCTTGACTTCTTTGATCTGTGATACATTGTTTGCTCGTTAAAAAAATTTAACTTATGATTGTTTCTTATGCTCGACGATGCAGGGAAAGAATTAAATGACCCCCGTGTGCTGACAGATGTCGGCGATGTCCCTGTTCAAGAGATTCGGGATTGCGGAGTAGATGATGACAAACTAATGGAAGTGATATCCGAGTCTGTTAAGCTCGTAATGGACGAGGTAGATCCCCTAAAATATCCATGCAATTCTCGACTTCCCTTTTTCGGGATCGTCACTTGAAATTGTGTTCCTTAAATATAGCTATTGGATCAAGGAATCGATTCGATTATTGCCTGAATATACACTTGTCTACATGTTGTTTAAGAATTTCATTTTTCTCCCCACATTGTTTTGTTTTTTAATACTCTTATTTCTCTAGATTCTTGTTTAGTCGAGCACTTACAGGAATGTATTAGTTGTTCTTCTAATGAATGTTTACCAAGATGATTACCTCGATCTCTCAGGATCCGCTAAGGCCTTTAGTCTTAGGCGGGGACCACTCCATTTCCTTTCCTGTTGTACGAGCGGTTTCGGAAAAGCTCGGAGGACCTGTTGATATTCTTCACCTGGACGCCCACCCCGATATTTATCACGCCTTTGAAGGAAATAAGTATTCTCATGCTTCCTCTTTTGCTCGGATTATGGAGGGCGGTTATGCCCGTAGACTTTTACAGGTAATCGCTCATCTTTTACGAGGTTTTCAACTCCTGTTTACTAGGCCATAGTCATTATTTTGAACTGGATTCAGGTTGGTATTAGATCAATTACGAGGGAAGGGCGAGAACAGGCCAAAAAATATGGAGTCGAACAATTTGAGATGCGAACCTTCTCGAGAGACCGCCAATTTCTCGAAAACTTGGTTTGTCTCTCTCTCACACAGATATATGTTCTTTGCTTTGAACACTAGTTTGCATGAGTGATTAATGAAATAAACGGATCATTCCCGACATTCCCGATTTATTCTTTCTTTCAAGTGGTCCGTTTATCTTTGTAGTCGTAAATTCATCGTTTTTTTCCCCTTTTTTTTTACAGAACCTCGGGGAGGGAGTAAAGGGTGTGTATATTTCGGTCGATGTGGACTGTCTGGATCCGGCATTTGCGCCCGGAGTGTCTCACATAGAGCCCGGAGGCCTCTCGTTCCGAGATGTTCTTAACATTCTTCAGAACCTGCAAGGTAATGTTGTTGCTGCCGATGTGGTTGAATTTAATCCCCAACGGGATACTGTCGACGGGATGACGGCCATGGTTGCTGCCAAGTTGGTAAGAGAGCTCGCTGCTAAGATTTCCAAGTGACTGGTTTGGTCTAAAACTATTTGTTAGCTCAGCAGTATATTCATATATTTATAGATTTACTCTAATTTATAAAACTATTTGGCCGAGTTGAATAAGTCGGTTCAAAACCGACTGGAAGAATGGTGAACCGAACCGATTAATTTGGCAGAGTTGGGTTGATTTAAAAATTAAGGAACAAGCTCAAAACTGTAGCCCTTCACCAATTTTGGTCTATTTCCTATGAATTTTCGTTCTATTTCGATTGATTTTTCCACCTCCAATACTTAGCCCTTCATCAATTTCTTTCTCAGTTTCGATATCCCAGTTAACTGTAGTTTTGATCGATTTTGTCCACTGCTGCTTAAATTTCTTCACGGTTTTACTTTAACCTCGACTTTTTTTTGTTCATCGGCTCTTACTCGAGGTCGTCCACCTTAAAACTATGGGCGACCGCAGTGTATTTGATGAGCGTTGAAACGATGGGAGTTATTAGATTCCATTTTATCTGTCATGTCTTAGTTTAGTCCAACTTGGACTTTTACCAGGCGTTAGTTTTGGAGTGCTATCAGCAAACAAGACAGCGGAATTCGATTAATAACGTAGGATGGATGTCAAGTGTTTGTTGGGGAAGAATACGACCTTTAGCTTCTCCCAACAGCTCTTCAAACTTTCGACATTTTCTGTCCTTGCACCCACCTGAAAAAAAGGCCCTGCTTTTTTTCTTTTTCTAATCAAAACACATGGAAATGAAGCAAGTTTCATGTATGATCAACATATCCCCAGTAAACTTGAGAACTTGCCGAGAAAAAGTAGGAGAGTTTCAAACAAAATCACACCAAAAACAGAAACTCGAATGGCCAAGCGAAGAAAACAATGCAAGTAATAACCGAGGCTCCGTTCAACTAAGCAGACAAGGTTGCAAATCCAGGAATACAGAAGTTCTTACAAAACTCATAAACACGAGAGTTTTTCTACTCTCTGTCTCTCTCTTCCTCTGGGCTGAATTGATCTTGCCCTTAAACCTCAGAGAAAAAAGTGACCCTTTGCCTTTTATTGTAACAATAAGCGAGCAAGTTATGAAAAACACGAGTTTTTGTTATTGGGGAATGGGGATGGACCTCTTCACTTTCATTCCCAATCGAAAAAGAAATAAGAAACATGAAAATTTGAAGCCACAAACTAACCTAGCTAAGATGTTGAGCAGCTGCAACAATGGCCTCGGCCGTAATCCCGAACTCTTTGTATATAATTCCGGCCGGAGCACTCGCACCGAATCGGTCGATTCCGATCGCCTTCCCTTTACTTCCGACGATCTTTTCCCACCCGAAAGTAGTTCCGGCTTCGATGCTGATTCTAGCCGTTACAGAAGCAGGCAAAACACTTTCCTTGTAATCGTCCGATTGCTCGTGGAAAAGCTCCCACGAGACGAAAGAAACAACTCTCACAGCCTTTCCTTGCTTTCTCAGTTCGTCCCCGGCTCTCGCAGCAATCTCGAGTTCCGAGCCAGTCCCGATCAATATCACGTCCGGCTTGTTCCCGGACGAATTGTCCGAGATGATGTATCCTCCTTTCTCGACTCCTTCAATGGACGTCCCGGGAAGGTGGGGCAATTTTTGACGCGAAAGGGCCAGGATTGAGGGCCGTTTCTTGTTTTCAACCGCAACTTTGTACGATCCAGCAGTCTCGTTTCCGTCGGCAGGCCTCAGCATCAATACATTAGGCATCGCTCGGAAACTGGCTAGGTGTTCGATCGGTTGATGTGTGGGCCCATCTTCTCCGAGACCAATGGAATCGTGGGTCATGACGTATATAACGCGAGCTTCAGCGAGAGCTGAAATCCGAATGGCAGCTCTCATGTAGTCTGTGAAAACAAAGAATGTCGCGCAGTAAGGAATCAGTCCGGGGCTGTGAAGAGCAATTCCATTGCATATGGCTCCCATTCCGTGCTCTCGAACACCGAATCTAAGATTGCGTTCTTCGGGTGTGTTCTTTTGAAAGTTTCCGAACATTTTGAGTAAGGTCATGTTGGACGAAGCGAGATCAGCACTGCCACCGAGAAAACCGGGAATGACTTTTGCAAGCGCGTTGAGACATTGCTGAGATAGATTTCGGGTAGCATCGCCTGGGCTCTCCGGGGTGTAAGTCTAAACAATTCCAATACAAATAGTTAAAATCTAATGTTTTTTCTTAAACTCAAATCAAATTCATCGAATTCGCCAAATTATCGCATATAATCTTAGCAGTAAAAAAAACTAGATGGCACTCACGGGTAGAGCTTTTTCCCAGCCAGAAGGCAATTCACCAGTGATGATAGACTTGAATTGTGCAGCATCCTCCGGGTATTTCTTCTCGTACTCAGAGAACTTGGCATTCCACTCGGCTTCAAAGAATGCACCGCTAGCATCATGACGGCTCCAGTGCCTTGTAAAAGTTGGCAAGTTAATAAGCATAAGGAAATTCATGGAATTCTAACAACCATAGTTTGATTAATCGAATTCTTTGTACTTTTTGACATCATCGGGTACATGGAAGGGCTCAAACGGCCATCCCAAGTTCTGCCGTGTAGCATCAACTTCCTTAGCACCTAGAGCACTACCGTGTACACTGTAGGAATTAGATTTATTTGGAGATCCATAACCAATGGTCGTTGTCACCTGCGAAGAAAGGAAATGGTAACCACTAATTTAAAAGAAAACCCAAATAGTGGATTAATTAATTAGCATACAGTAACTAATTGCCAGGGTCTATAATTCTATGTTGAGAGTGCAATAGAGAGGAGTATTATAGTTACATGGCATGTTTTGAAGGGATTGAAAATAAGAAATTTTGGGAACATGGATTTTGAGGCTTGTGGTTAGTCTATTGTAATTTTCGAGCTTTACCGTCGTAGTTAGACTCGTGGTTAGTATTCTGGGGTCAATTTAGATAATTTTAAGTATAATAATTATCGCAAACCTTGATCATAGTTGGCTTGTCTTTTACAGCTTTTGCTTCTTTAATAGCAGCACGGATTTCATCATACCCATTGTTACCGTTCTTCACCCAAATAACGTGCCACCCAAGGCCCTCGAAGCGACTATCAACGCTCTCCGTGAATGCAATGTCAGTGTCACCGTCAATGGAGATGTGATTGTCGTCATAGAAAGCAATCAACTTTCCGAGCCCCCAGTGACCGGCAAGGGAACAAGCTTCATTAGTTATTCCTTCCATTTGACAACCATCTCCCAGTATCACATATCTATAACCAAAAACACAATTTTGGTAAGCAAGAAGAATTTTTTAATCATAATTGCACGAAGAAGAACAATTTATGAAGTCTTGGTTGTCATTTTACGTGTAATGATCTATAATCTCGTTATCGGGCTTGTTGAATCTAGCAGCCAAGTGCTTCTCTGCAAGTGCTAAACCAACTGCATTGGCAACGCCCTGGCCAAGAGGACCTATGCATAAAATGAAAATCATTCGATTAGTATTCGAAATGATTCATTGAATATAACCCGTTTTTCATCAAAGAAAGAGGAGCTAACCGGTTGTAACTTCAACTCCCGGCGTTTCGAAGTTCTCGGGGTGTCCGGGCGTTTTGCTTCCCCATTGACGGAAACTCTTTAAGTCTTCTTCCTGATATTCATACCAATCAAAAAATTAACTTCAGTGAGAATCCACACCCAATCTTTTTGCCTAAGTTTCAACCAGATGCAATTGAGGAGTTCATATAAGCTAACACTGCATTAGAAAAGTTGCTTGAAGACAATGCATGACCCGATAATTCGATTGAACAAAAGATCAACTTTCGAACATGTAGGGACGATCTACTGTGAGCGTAAGTGAGTACAGATTCAGAAATGAACAAATTTGACTTGGCAATTAATGATCACAGTGCAAATAAGAAAACATCTATCAGACAAATGAAACCCAAAACAAAAAAAAAAACTGGAAAAAGAACACTGTCTTTGGTTACATGCATCCAAGACCTAAAAGTTGTCTACAATCAAACCCATCACGAAAGAATCAACTGGATTAAGATCGAAGAACGAGAAAGGCCAACTCAGAAACTCATACCTTGACACTATCGTATCCAGCCAGATGAAGTAAAGCGTATTGCAACATACATCCATGTCCAGCCGACAACACAAACCTATCCCTATTAAACCAATACGGATTTTTGGGGTTATACTTCATGACCTCATCGTACAAAATATGACCCATCGGAGCGCAACCCATCGGCAAACCGGGATGCCCCGAATTGGCCTTCTCGACGGCATCAATCGCCAAGAATCGAATCGTGTTGACCGACTTGTCGACAAGAGAAACCTCGGTGGTATTTTCCAAGGACTCAGCGACCGATGCCCGGATTCCCAATCGATGGGGCTGGGTTTCCCTGGTCCGGCGAGAGATTCCGGCGACACGAGGCGGCGTCGAGGATTTAAGGCCGGAGAAGGCGGGGAGAGAGATAGAAGACACAGAGACGCGGTCCGAGGATGGGTTAGAGTCATGGTGAGAAATGTTGCGAGCCAAGAGGGCTTGAGATAGACTAAGAGAGGAAGTGGAAGCCATGGTTTCCACGCTCAGAGCTCAGAGAGAGAGAAAAGAAGAATGGCAGAAAGCTCAGGACTTTGACTTTATAACGGCGGAAAAGGCAACGGAGATGGAGTCTTGGAGAGCATTACGGCAAGTGTTAGACAGGTAGAACAAGCCGTTGACCGTCGGATCACAACCACACACATCTCCACCCTTCGATCTGGGTAGTTCAAATTTTTGCTTTTTTCCCTTCCAATTCCCTTTTTCTATAATTCTTTTTTTATCCCCATTTTATTTTTCAAAACTAATATAATATCAATTTAAATACAAATAATCGCACATCTCGAGAGTAAAATTAGAGAATAAATATATAATATTAAATAAAATTTTCTGTTAATTATTATAATTATCGAATTTTTAAAAAAAATATTTAATTTGGAGAAAAGCAAAGAGCAGCCAGTTGATGGGTCGTTGGCTCACATAATTAAAGTATTTGTTTGGTGAAGTTGTCAACAATGGCGGGTGATCAATCTAACCTAAACTTTTTAAGAGCATCTTAAATCCGATAATCTCGTTTCGTCGTCTCGTCGTCTCGTTAAAAAATAATCTCGTGCAATCGAACGATGGGAGTAGTTGTCTACGGTTTATCTCGCTCGTTTGACATCGAAACAAAACGGTTGAAAATAAATTGTTGCTTTTTTTAGCCGGTTCTAAAGATTTTTTTATCTCGTCTTTGATCGTAGCGACTCTATCATCGTAAATCATTGTAGATAGTATTTCTCGTTAAATATTTTTATAAAATTAAATACGAAAGAAGCTAACGTAATTCAATATTATAGTTTGACCTTTAAATTAGAAGTAGATTTGAACCGAGATGCGCATCCACGAAGCCTTATCCTTAAACTAATACACAAATGCAATGATTTTTGACCTCTAAATTAGGCTTTAACGAGGGCACTTAATGGTTAGCTCTCATTTGGATGCTCTATAAATAGCTACCGAGAGAACCGATGTTTAAATCAAGCATCGAAACCCGAAATTCGAGTCCAAATCGAGCCGAAGATGAAGACCATTAGCTCGAAAGCCGTCCCCTCTCTACTTGTGCTAGCGCTCATCGTCTCGGTTATGAGTTCGAAAGTCAAAGCTGAATGTAATCCGAGTGGAACTTTATCGGGACACAACCCGCCTCCCGGGCAATGTAACACGCACGACGACTCGGATTGTTGCGAGACCGGGAAGACCTATTTTACTTACAAATGTTCTCCACAAGTGACGGGAAACACGAAAGGTTTTCTCACTCTAAACAGCTTCGAGAAAGGAGAAGACGGAGGGGGCCCGTCGGAATGCGACAACCAGTACCACTCCGATGACTTTCCGATCGTCGCACTTTCGACCGGATGGTTCGCCGGCATGAGCCGATGCTTTCATAACGTCACCATCAACGGTAACGGACGAAGCGTGGTTGCGATAGTCGTGGACGAATGTGACTCGACCATGGGGTGCGATGCGGATCACGATTACCAACCCCCGTGCGCCAATAACATCGTAGATGCGTCCAAGGCCGTATGGAAGGCTTTGGGCGTTGACGAGGGTGATTGGGGAGGCCTCGATATCACTTGGTCCGATGCTTAATCGGACAAAAAAGATCGAGTTGTGTTGTGTTCGAGCAAGCTTGATGGATCTTATTTTAAGAATCATGTATACATTAAAGTTTACTAAGTTATAATGAATCTTATGACACATTTAAAAAACGTGACATTGATTCGATAATAATATTTAAATCAAATTTAAAAATGAAATTCAATATAAACCGAGATGCTCATCAACGGAGTTTAGATCCTTCAACCAAATGCGATGAAATTCGAGCTCTATATTTGGTTGCTCTACAAATACACAGCAAGGAACCCAAGTTGAAATCAAGTATCCGACGCTAAATTTGAATCCAAATCGAGACGAAGATGAAGATCATTTGCTCGAAAGTCGCCTCCTCTCTACTCGTGACAGCTCTCATCGTCTCGGCATTGGCTCGGATGGCCACAAACTTACACCCGGTGAGCAGGAACATCGAAGCTCACCTCACTCTCAATAGCTTCGAGAAGGAGAAGACCGAGGGGGACCGTCGGAATGTTGATATTCACTTGAAGTTCAAGTTTTTATCTTTCGTTGCGTTCATTGATTCGGGTTTCGCCAGTTATTTCTTCGGTCAAATTTTAATAAAAATGAAGTTGCGTTATCAAATCGTGCGAACTACGGAAAGAAATTGCCCATGGAAGCAAAATAAACAGAAACAACGATACAAGAAAGAAAATACAGTTGAATTTTAACACCAAACGTAATGATATAATGTCTATTAAAATTATATCAAATTTACTGTATTCGTAGCTAATAAATACCTGATAATTTTCAGAGCTCAAAACCGGGCTCTTTGCCTTTTCATCTCGACTGATTTTAGAACCAGTCTTGCAAACAAAACCCACAACTCGTTTTCGTAATTGTTTCGGACAAAACCATCATTTAGAGCTGATTATATAAGCTCTGAACCAAAAAAACCAAACCAAACCAAGACCAGAAACCATCAACTCTACCAGTTTCGTCTGGTTTTTCCGACCCTAAAATAAGATAACGGCCTTTAATTTAACATACAATAACATTAGTAATAATGGTACTATGACCAAATATTAACAGACAAGCATAGATTATTCATCGAGAACCCATAATTCGACACCAAACTTAGCAAGAAACAAGCACCGAAAAATTAACACAAAATTTGGACACAACCCCACTACCTGTTTCCGAAAAAGGTCCCGAACAGGCTCCCTTTCCACATCTGTGCAGTAAAAAAGAAAGCTAGATCAACACATATAATACAATCATAATCCATTTTTCTATTCATGTTTTTCTCAAAGCTGTTTGTCCGACGCATCGGCTTAAAACGATGAAATTGCAGGTTACCAAAATTCGCTTTTCATTCTGCATCTGCAACAATAGTTTTAGGTTTTGCATCAATATAGCTGCTTGTATTTGTTGATTCGAGGAAGATGCAAACCACGGCACAGTCATCAATTTTAGAAGAAGGGTGTTTGTATCTCCAAGCTCGATTTGCCGACTCCACAATCGCTCGAGCTGCTGAAGATTTTGAGGCATTTCCAACTATGTGCACCACTTCTTCATTTGAAAGAACATCCCATACCTGTTGATAAAGAGGAGTATGATGGACGCATTACTGCTTATATTTGATGCAAAGAAAAATTAGTCCGCAAAATTGCGAAGTATTCAAGTGTGTTTGAATCTTACCCCATCTGTTGCCAGTACAACAAACTCATCCCTCTCCGTGATTCGATGATGAAAAATGTCCGGGACTGAGATCAAGCCAAATTCTTTTAAGCAGAAGTCTCCAAATGCTCGAGCCATGGCAAGACCAGGGGAGTCATAGTTTGGCATCCAAACTCGAGCAACATCGGGTTCAATTGGCAGAGCAAACACTCGTCCATGACAACTCCTAATTCTTTCAGCTTCTCCTGTAAGAGAAAAAAACAAATGAGCACACAATTGAGTTCTTATTCAATGTCTTTCACTACTATAACCTCATAACTTATAAGCCATAACTACCTCATGAAACCGATATACCTCTATTTGTTCTTTTAGATCATATATTACAATTATTAAAATCCAATAGCCTCTCAGATTTCCATAACTTAGTCAACTAAATTTAATAAAACCAAATGTGATATGTTAAATGTACGAGCCTTTCTTTAATAACTAATATATGTGTTCTTTCAAATCTAGAATCTACCAAATACAATAACGAGACAATTTTGGTTATTTATATAAGACATCTGGGACAATATATCAAGAGAGCAGCGTAGAAGCTGGCAAAGTCTGTTATGATTAGGAGTAGTGGAGAATCATTGGAGAGTATTTGGTAGGAGAAGGAAATAAAGAAGAGGGTAATCTGCTAGATATTGAATTTTATTTTTAATGTTTTTCTTTCTTTGGCTATCGAGATTAAGATTGTTCTTAACTTGTGGTATTTTAATCGAAGTTTTATATCTCTTCCAGAGGTGGTCATAGCTGGTTTTTGGTTGTTTTCTATTCGTTCATCCTGTGTTTCTTCATTATGCAGCTCAGTATCCATCAATGGTTATTAATGAGAATATAGACTAAATATGTCACCAAATGGAATATAATCAATTTACTGAACTTATCACAAAATTCATATAAAGCCATTCTTTTATTTGTCTCAGCGAAATAGCAATGTGTTTTTACTTTTTCGCTTGCATATTCAAGTCATTATGTAATAATAACTCACAATACTTGCAGTCATGATAATCAAGTACCGAACTATTAAGTAACTTAATTTCTTTGAATTTAATCAACAGGAAAAACGTAAATAAAGACAAAGCCAAGACTTTTTTGTTTGTTACTGGATATTAAATGATATCAGTAGCATATTTCTTAAAATTTAATTTAGTTTCTGAAATCCAAACGCTTGAAAATTGAGACCACCTTCACAAAGTTCACCCCTAACTCAAAATGAAACTATAATAACATGTATGTTTCAAAATAAAAATTAATGATGACCACATATGAATTTTTATGCAGTTGACAGCCCAACGTCCTACATCTCTCAGAAAATAAAAGAAAATTCCAAACTACTGTGAAGATTCTTTCCCCATATCATCCTAATATAACAACTGTAGTAAGCTCTTAGAAATACGTACTTGAAAGATTTGGCTTGAGATCTACGGTCAACTGGGTAGCTATTAGAGAGTCATTGTCATCTCTTGTGCCTAGTATTGCTCTCGAGTCCCCTACATTTCCTATCATAATGTCTTGTCCCTGTATAATATAAAATAATTAAGTAATATAAGGAGCGTATAGCTTATTGAAAATGACTGAAAAATGACAAGCATGATGCAAATCTCTCACCTTCTTGACCATTGTAGCTGCTGTTGTACCACTGTAAAAGCAATCAATATGAGGATGCAGCTTGAGTTCCTTATCCATTACTTTAAAAGCCTTCAAGAATGACTCCTTCAATGTCATAAATACTTCTTCCTCATTGCTCTGATAGTCATTATGAAAAGTTTTAGAGTCCACACTAGTCAATTCAAAACAAGTCATTTTGGAGGTACCCTGCCTAATTTCTTGATTGTTGCTAATAGAACCAACCTTATACGTTGCATCTAAATCCCACTGGGCACTTAGCTTCAGAGGAAGAGAATCCCTCACTTTCTTTGCTACCAAATGACCATAGGGCCCATGGCCATCAAAGACGCCACAAAAAATTGCGTCCTCTTTTGAGCCAAAATTCTGGAAAACATGAAAGAGAGAAACCTTCTTTAGTAACAGATATGTATTAACCAAAATGTAGCAGGTACCCTGCCTATTTTCTTGATTGTTGCTAAAAGCCTAAAAGCACAAGAAACATCAGTAAGTATTTCAATTCCAATTACGGTACTATTAAGTGGGAACAACACTTATGAACATCTGACATAATTTACACGAAGAAATCATTTCTAATAGAAAAAGTCAGTCAACGACATGTCCTAGATGTGATCAATGAGTAAGACAGGGAAAAATCTGTGGACAGGCTCTGATCCTGCGTACGCACAACAGCTTCAAAAATGCATATTTATTTTTGCTTGAGAGTAATGAAAAAGAGAATGCTATTCCACAAAGAACACATAAGCATACTCTCCAAATGATAAGATACTCAATCTGGTGATGCAGTTCGTGAAGTCAATTGCAGCAAAAGATCACTACTAGAAGGGTCAACAAAATTACTCTTGTAATTAGCATAAAACATAAGAGGCCACAACGTCCCTGCCTCTCTATTTTCTCTATCACAGTGTATATTTTTCAAGATCACTGAAAGATAAAAGTGATGAGCGGCAATGTAGCTGCCAGCTACAAAGACATAAAAAATAAATTAACTAAAAAAACCTACATGTCTACGAAGCAAGGATAAATCTGCAATCATTAAGAAACCATTGTGAGTTATGACACACTTTGTTCTGGGAGGATGATTCAATACACTTCTGTTTTCAAAAGGAAATATGGAAGCAATAAAACAAGAAATTTCTTCACGGAATTCAGTTGCAGGCATAACTATTTCAGATATCAGAAAAATGACATTTAAATCTCGCACTTATTATCTTCACACACGAATAGCATAATATTACTCTCTCTGCTCATCAAAAAGACTCGGAAGATCAAAACCATTAAACGAAGAATAGAATCAAACCTCCCAAACAATCATCGAATCCTGATTAACACCTTTTCTACCCTGCTTGGTGAAAAGGGAAGCAGAATTTGAAGAGCCACTCAAAAATATCCTGCCAGGTATACGATGAAGCCGCGTCTCCATATCCGAAGAGGTGTAGGAAGTGGAATCTCTTCTGCTCACCTTTCTCCTAGAATTTCTCCGCCGGAGAAGCGCCTGTTCCTGAGACGTAGAAGCCACCGGAGTGTAACGAACGGCGCGAGTGGCAGAGGCACCATCTTCAGAGAGGCATGATCCCATACCAAGGGCCCTGACGACGTTCAGCAAGCACTCCAGGCCTACCGAACAGTCAGAGCCCCGTACTTCCGCCACCGGATCCGCTGTGTCGCTCTTTTCTTTCATCTTCCAATCACTTCCTCTCTAAACCTGCGCGATTGCACAACAAATATGTGAAACGGATCGCCAACACCTTTATTAAAAATGAATCGAAAATTACCTGCTATGAAAGAGGAATCGAGTCAAATTTTCAACACACGATCGGCGGAGAAAGAAGCGGATCAAGAACAAATTACATAAATCAACAACAAATCACCAATTACAGAGCATCTCCGGAGGATAAGATGGAAAAGCAATAGACAAAGTACTCAAAAAACAAACGGAGTGGAGAAATCAAACAGATATATATACACACTACACAAAAATGAATAAATCAAAAATATGATCAAAATTCAACTCTTCCACATTGTCTTCTTTCCCCCTTACACGATTCTTCCTTATTTTACATTTTTTTCGGAAACAACTGCAACTCCTCTCCTCTTTCTCTCTCCTTCGGTGCAAAGCAGAAAAGCACCATATATTTATTTTTCTCCGGAATATGTTAAGCTGACAGCTTGGTGATCGCTGACATCCAGAATCACTGATTCTGGATCAGTCAGCTTCCAAGGGATGTGAGATGACGTGGACGGTCACCGATCGAAGCAGGAGTAAAGACGTGTGGGTTTTCGATTGGTTATTGGCTTAGGTCGTCGTTTTATATTTTCCAGCCAGACACCTATTCTTCGTGGCAATTTTTATACTCAATTTTTTAATAATTAATTTAAATTTTGTTTAATTAAAAAAGCTTTTAAAATTTAACAATTGAACCGAACCGAGAAGTTTCGGTTTGGTTCTTAGTTCTCAAAAGCAAAGTGAGTTGAACCGAACCAAAGTTTAAGTTAATAGAACTTTTATCGTAAAAACGGAGATAAAAACAACGCAAAATCGAAAACCAACACCGAAAGCCAACTGAGAATAACAAAAAACCGATATAAAAAAAACCGAACAAAAAACTGAGTTCTCTTTGGTTTTCTTCATCCGAAACCAAACCAACTTCGGTTTTAATCCAGTCGAAACCGAACAGAATCTACTCCTAACCGTATAGCAGACCAATGGCCGGCCCAAGGCTTCGAGCCGTGCAGAACAGACCCATAGGGGATGAGCTAATGTTTAAAACGAGTTTAAACGAGCCGAATCGATAAAAAAAAACGAGCACACATGAACCCAAAAACACAAATTCAACCTTATCCCTAGTTTTGTTCTAATCAAAGGAAACAAATATGAACAATGAAACACAGCTTCTACTAGATCTCGATTATGAAGATCAAAAACACGAACAGATTCGATAAATTATCACCAGCATCAGCAGTTATCTCTTGTGCGGAATCCAAACCAAGCAATACAGAATGATCCCGAACAAAGCTCGATTTTCTAACGAATAAAGCTTCGACTAGAGAAAAATTCTGCGAGCTTGAATAAGATAAATCATACAACGATCGAAAATAAAAACATAACTCCGACATAACATGTAATAATGTTCTTTCTCTTGTAATGCATTTTTCAAGCCCGAAAAAAGAACGATCCCGGACTACAAAACATCTGCAATATAGATCGGACGGTTTCTCCTTATATATCGTAAATTTATGAAGCGATAATGAAATCTCGACGAACTGAAGAAGATGAATGTTAGAAACAATGATACAAATCATAAGAAACAAGAATCTAAGCCTAGAACAAAGTCAGAAAGAATTTTCTCACCCGGCAGCCTTCTTCCCGGACGAATAGTAATTGGTATACCATCGGACGAATTTCTTCAGCCCGGTTTGTAGATCGGTAGCCGGTTTATAACCGAGCTCCCTTCTAGCCAGACTGATATTCGCATGAGTAAACTGAACATCCCCATTTCTCGGCAACTTTGTGATATTTCTTTTCGCCTTAGCTTTCAAAAGCCTCTCCAAAATGCTCACCAGATCCGAAACTGGCACGGGGGAAGTGTTGCCGAGATTGAAAACGCGTAATTGAGCCGGCCCCTTCTTCTTTCCTCCACTGCCGGTGCTCTTCTCGGCGGTGTCCAAAGCTCCCAAACAACCCTTCACGATATCATCAATGTAAGTGAAATCTCGAGCAACCGTGCCGTGGTTAGGCCCTTCGAAGATCGTAATCGGCTTCCCTTTCAGAATGTCCTTTGTAAAGAAGAAATAAGCCATGTCCGGCCGTCCCCACGGTCCGTAAACGGTGAAAAACCGAAGGCCAGTCAAAGACAATCCATATATATGATTATATGTATGAGCAATTTCTTCACCGGCTTTCTTGGTGGCTGCATAAAGACTTGCAGGCTGATCAGTTCGATCTCTTTCAGAAAAGGGTACCTTAGTGTTGAGTCCATAAACTGAACTAGACGATGCCCAGACAATGGCGGGCTGAGGATTTATAGATTTGCAGACCTCTAAAAGGCTTACAAAACCAGCAATATTGCTATGAACATAAGAGCCAGGATTTTCCATGGCGTACCTTACGCCGGCCTGAGCAGCCAAATGCATTACGTGGGTGAAAGGAACGACATCGAAAAGCTTTTGCAGAAGAGCTGAATCGTTGATATCTCCTTCAACAATGCACACCCCAGAGCGCTCCAGGAGCGCCTGACGCGCGCGTTTGAGAGATGGATCGTAGTAGTCGTTGAAATTGTCGAGGCCAAGGACGCCGTTGCCACGGCGCTTGAGCGCGATTGAGACGTGGGTTCCGACGAAACCGGCGGCGCCGGTCACCAGAACGGAGATCCCGTTTTGAGAGCGGATTCTGGCCGAGGATCTGACCCGCTTTTCCCAGGCAGCTCCGCCCCAATTGTAGGTCCGGAGCGACCGCCGTGACTGATCGGACGGCAGCGGCGATGACGACGGCGATCGGAAAAAGAATATCAAGATCGCACCGAAAAACACGAAGGACCAGAACGAGAGCTTAGCAATGGAGGTATGCCATCGGAGCCTGTGAAGAGACTTTTCCATCTTGAATTTCCCCGGGGTTGAAGGGCCGCTGTCCATGTGAGACATTTGCTTCATCTGCGACATAAAACTTCGGATAATCGAAGGACAACTCAGATTCGAAATTCCTCCCCTTCGCTCGAAATGGGATCCGAAATTGATCGATTAGATAGGGCTAGATTCCGCCAAAAACGGGCCAATCACCGATATTGACAAGAAAAAGATGTTTCGTCGGCGGCGCAGAGACTTTTCTTCACATTGTTGCAGAGAAGAATCTTCCGATTTCTTGGACGACCAATCGATTCCGCTTCTTCTCAACACAAGTCCAAGCAGAGAAAACGCAAACAGCGAGAATCTACCATGAACGGAGAAAAATCAAATTTTGAACAGTAAAATGAAAGAAAACGAGCAAAAAAAACATCACCCTTTGACGCAGCAAAAACAATGGAAGCTAAAGATAGGAGAAGAGGAAGGGGGGAAATTGAAGGGTGGAGAGTATTTGTTTATCCAAATGTTGTCCATTAAATTTAGCTAGATTTGGTCGAGGAGACATTGAATTTGGGGTCTTCCCTCTTCACTTCTTCCTTACTTTAAGGAGCGGTGATTCTAGATTTTGTTCAACTTGAATTCATTCAAATCCTTCTCATGTTTTTTTGTTCGAAACACGATGAATGGTGACGATCTAAGTAAGTTTTAAGTCAGAGTAACGATATGTTTATTATCTTAGTTTAGAAATTCGAGTGTAAATTTAGAAAATAATAATATCATTCTCGATAGTAACGATGCAAGGCAAGTATTGTACACGTAGCAATAGGGGTCGACCCAAGATTGTTCCACGATCGAGCCAAGTTGAACTTAAAACTAGTAGTTATTTTGGAACCACATCGTATCAAAATCATAAATGAACCCATCGGTGGGTGGAACCAATCCAAATCGTGTCAATTTCTGTCGGGTCGTCTCGGTTTTTGTTTTGAAAATTCAAATTTGGTTCGGTTCGGTTCGATTAAAATGATTATTTAGAGTTTTGTAACAAAAATGATATTAATATAAGCTATTTTCAGAGAATTAATTCCAAAGTTTGTTTATTTAATAAATATAAATTGAATTAAAAATGAATAAATCAAGATGAGGAACCACATCACATTCATATAAACTAGGCACAAAATACATAAATTTGAAGAGCATTTTGGACAAAATGAAGACATTAGAAGAGATCAGGATACTGCAATTTACAACCCTTTTCCCAATCAAACCTTAAAAAAAACAAATACATAAGAATGCAAGAGAATCCAACTTACAGCAAACTGTCCGTGTTCGTCGGTAACCTCTTGAAGAAGTTGATCGGAGCTGCCGGCAATTTGTGCCTCAGTTTCGGGTGCCTCATAACATAAAATCCGGCAAAAAGAAGAATCAACCGAAACGGGGTAACATACAACACGATTGAGGCAACGAGGCAGAAAATTACGAAAATGGTGGTGGCTCGAGGGTCCCGCCAGCTCAAGAGAGACTGAATCCGCTCTCCTTGAGCCACCGCATCACCAACCGTGGTCTGAATCTGTCCAGCTATGATTCTCAACCGATCGTACCTAAATCGGACCAAGTCTGGGCTCTGTCCCGACGGAAACGTGTCGAATTCTTCTTGAAGTTCGTCCGGATTGACGGCATCCGCACAAGAGAGACTCGCGTTCATGTGCGGAGGATATCGAGGGCGAAACGGCCAATTCCATAAGCCGTATAGAAACATGTAGAGAAAAGCAGTTGAGAGAATCATCTCTGGGAAGCAAACAAGGATCAGAAAGAGAACATGGACAAGTATGGTTGTAATTGGTGTTTTCCATGCGCAAACTTCTCCGAACATTTGGCCAACCATGCGCAATCCCAAGAAAAGCGACTTGATTCGGACAACAATTGCTCTGTTCTTCCTCAAGCTCCAAAGATGAGCATCCACATCAGACATATACTCGATCACCTCTTTTCGAAGAGGAGGCTCGGCCCGACTAAGCCTCGATGCAACTATGTTTAGGGCATAGTTGCGAAGCTTGTCTTGTTCCCCGACATTCAACGGCCGGATATAGTGCATTTTCGGCAACAATGGTCGGGAGTAGAGGTACATCAAATTTACGATCGATGTGCATGAGAATCGTATCACTAGATGTAATTCCCCGGTCTTTTTCAAACCCGAAGGCTCAAGCCTAAGCAACGGATACTTGTGGGTGTAGACCCGGCCACTTTCAATAGTCGAAATACGAATCCGAATTTTTCCAATTTTCGAGTCTCTATTGGCACTAGAACCACCCGTATAGCCATTATCGAAAACGCCCACTGTGAGAACCGTCGCCGGATCATAAACCTCCCAAGTGTATTGCTCGTTGAATTTCGGGTTCAGGCTGTTCATCATCGTCCGAGTTCGGACCCACTTGTGACCGTACTTTGCAACACAAAACGCGTCTGATGTGCCTTTTCCATCTCTTGTTTTCGTGGAAATAAGACCTTCAACACCAAGAATACCGAGCTCCAAAACACCAATTGAAGATTTCCACATCCGCCTTGCACTTGGGCGAAAGTCGCTGCTATAATGAGTCGACTCGTCGAGCACATGATAACCTCCTTCGAGACAAATTCTGACATTGACTTTGCTGAAAAATTTGTCCTTATCTTTGTTATGATCGCCTTCCATTGCATCAGACACAGACCTCTCGAAATCGTACCACTGGTTAAGAATAGGTCGATCATCAAAACGCTTAACAACCAAGGTTAACGGTATAATAACAACTCCAATGGTTTCATCTTTCCCAGAAGCCACACGATCTTCGAGTGAAAGGATCAAATGATCATCGAATGGTTCAGCAGCTACAAACATAAATTCATCATTCCATAATGGGTGAGTAGTCTGAGTTTGAATTGATTTTGTCTTAAGAATTTGGTTGCCAATCTGCATTTTAACATACACATCCGGGATTCTAGACTTGTCGGTCGAAAAAACATCTTGGACCTCAATTATATTGACTCGAACGTACCACAATCTCGGTGAGTGGTAAACTTTCGATCGAATGTGCGGAGAGGTGCTTGATGAGTCATCAGACGGTAGGACCGCATCCGAATGCCAAGCATACGGAAAAGCCTCGTCGGCCTGCGTTCCAAACCAAACGGCAAGCATCAACTCTCCTTTCACTTTCTCCCTATGTTCCCTATTTTCGTCCTGAAGGCGATACCATTCGGGAGCCAATGGACTATCGGGTGGGACTCTGGTAGGAACTTCGCTAAGCTCAAAGTGCACAAACCCGACAAAGTCGTCCATGATCATATCCTTGTCCTTCACCACGACTTCAATGGTTGTTGACTGTTCATTCTCCTTCGCGAATGCAAAAACCTCGTTCCATTCGGGATTACTTTTTCTCTCGAAATGCTTTGTGACTCCTTTGTAGTTCCCGAGCCGCACTTCGACGTACGGGTCGAGACTTCCCGTGACATCCTTGGCAGGAAGATCTCGAGCTTTGACAACTCTCACAAATACATAATTCATCTTTTCAACAAGATCGAACGTGCTTGAAGGTCGATTATTTGGTATGACTCGCCCTCCAACGACTTTACCACCTCCGAGATGAGGACTTGTCTCTTTCACACCATAATCTGCAAATTGAGGGAAAGCATTGACAACTTTGGCTGCCTGAGGTACAAAGTTCATTGCTTGTGCAACAAAGTTTACGTTCGGCTGGCCCACTGGAACTTTCGGTTGTTGTTTCTCTTGAGCTCGGGCTGTATTCGGTGGGTGATGAAAAGTATGTCTTTCCCCCGATTTATTGGTGAAAAGCTTCGAAACTAAACTTCCCATTTGTCGGACAGGGGCATCATTTTCATTTTGCTCTGCCATAGTCATAGTTGGCTCCATTGCAGAAAAAGGGTTTGAAGTTCTTCTAGAAGGGTCATCAGTTACAAAGACCCTCAGTCCAAGCTCTCCGTTTACATGAGAGAAAATGCCTTTCTTCTCCAAAGGATAGTTGAAAACAACAGCTTCAGAGTAAGGCACGAATGAGGTGCTGGCTATTCGTACATATCCGAGAAATGTTTTGGAGTTGGCTTTGTTGTGGTTATAAACATAGGCCTCGAGGGTGAGATTATGAAGATTGTTTGGGTCGGATATGTTGAAGTAGAAACTCTCGTTCCAAACCGGATTGAGATCTCTTTCCTTGATCGTCGTTCGAAATTTCAGATGATCAAAATGGAGCTCCACGTAGGCGCTTGATGATCCTTGCCCGTCTTTGGGGACAAGATCATGGGCACTTACAACCTCGACTCCAAGCTTCAAGTTGCTCATGGAGCTTATAATAAATTATAGGAGGAGAAGTGTATTAGCCTGTATCAAACCAGAGAAAGACCAGACCAATAAACAAAACAATTGCAGATTTGCAGTAAAAGAAGAAACATAACATTGAACGTGCACAGTCACTTTCTTTCAGCTCATAGCCTTTTATTCAGGTTTAGAAACACCAAACAGAACAAGAAAAACTTAAAAAATCAAGCAAATATTCTGGAAATTAAAAAAGAAAAAGTGATGCCATTCTGATTCTCAAAAAACAAAAGATAAGTAGAAAGAAAGCACGGGTAGTAGCTTTAAAGGTTCAGATTCATAAAAGGAGTTAAGCTTCCAGTACTTGAATCAGAGTCATAAAAGCTGAAAAGAAAATTTGATCATGATTCTCCTCTTCACAACAAGTTCACCGGCAATATTTTCATCTGGGATTCGTAATTAGAAATCGTAAGACAAAATCATAACTCATATTCAATTTGATATCCACCCCAAAAATCAGAAACAGTAGATAAAACTCAACACCCAGCAGAAAATAACTTCAAACATGTCCATAGAAACAGAAACCCCTCGAAACGCACCTGATTTAGAGCTTCTGCTGCCACTATGAAGCCTAAACAAAAAACCCGGTAACAAATCTGACGAAGAGATTAAATGAAAGATATATAAACACAGAGAGAGAGGAAGGGAGGATGCCCAGAGAGAGCATAAGTATGACACTACGAAGGCGACTTAAATGGTGATTATATCATTGACGAAGAACAAAGACCCCGAGACGGAGACAGGTCTTCTTCTTCACTTGGTGTTCTGACCAAAAAAACTGCTCGCTACTCGCGCGTGTACTAAATCAAGACGTACTCGCGTGAGGTCTTCTTCTCACACGTTTTAATTATTTTCCAATATTATTGCATTTTTATTTTCCTTAATTATTTTATGAGCAATTTTAGATTTAAATCATTGTTTTTTCATAAATGAATTATAATTAAAACTAATCGTTTCGATATCAACCTAGACAATTATACGATGATTAACGGCCAAATGACACGAGCTCCAAGTCCTGAATCAGGATAGTCCGGCCTCGTTGAACGACAAGCTTAAAGCTTAGATTAGCAGACGAGATTATTCCAACGTTAAAAGTTATCGGCGAAAGAAATTATAAAAATATTAAATTTTAGATACAATATTGATTTATTAATTAATAAACATTTGGGTTTAAATATAACTATTTATAGCAAAACCCTAATTTTGTAACATTTGTCTTAGAAAATTAAAGGTCAATGGCAAATTAAATAAAGCCGATTACAAACAAAAATATAGTAATAATTTTGATTATTATTTTTGTGCATGGACGATACATCCAAACACCTCTTAATCATCGAAATTAAATATATATTAATTTAATCACTCATGCATGAGCATGACTCAAGGCCACCACCCATAGTCATATTTAAATTATAAATAAAATGTCAAGTCAATATCTAATTTTATATCGGAATGATGATAGAGTAAATGTTTTTTTACCCACGTTTATTTTCATTTTTATTTATAATAATTAAATCAAACAACTCTTAATATGTTACAATATATATTTTAATTAAATATTAAACATTTGAAGTAAAGGTCGACAAAATAAAACTGGAACCGTAAATTAGATTGAAATTGTCGATTTTAATCCAGTTTTGATTTTAATTTTTAAAAAATTGTAATTTATGGGCCGATTTTAGTTTTTAAGACTAAAAAATTGTAAAACAAAAAATGAGACCGTGTGTCAAAAACATTTTAAAATCGAGTAAAATCTGATATTGAAATTTGTTATAAACTCACTCAATTACTTAAAACTCGATCTAAAATTATGAGTTCTGATTCTATTTCAAGATAAAATTGGGTCAGACCGGCCCGTGCACACCCCTAATTTGAAGTAAACGTGAACTCGCAAATTAAATAATAAATATCAACACCAACCGACATATAATTATTATGAATTACGTTAATAATTATGTCATCATTTTAAAATTAATTGAATAAAAATCAGCTACTCATTACAGAAACACGATATTATATTTTAATTTATTTTATTTGCAACGACCATTTTTTATAAAGTTAATAAGCTTGACATGACCCGGAGGCGAACGAATCCAAAGTAAACGTCATGTTGACTTGTATAAGCTCTATCACGTAACACATTAATTTATATAATTAATATGATAATTTATAAAAATATGAATATTAAAAAAAAGCTGAAACTTCATACATTTGATTCCCCCTCCTACTTAATATTTTTCGATCTTTAGAAGTAAAAAACTATGAATCGAAACTGGAACTGTGACACAAAAAAGTTTTAAAATCGAGTAAAATTTAATTAAAACTCTAAAGAAATATGTATATGTCTAAAAATTAATTATAAAAATATCTAATTAATTAAAATTAAACTTAAATATAATTAAAATATATACTAAATCAAGCCGTACCCATGCTGTCATTTCCTAATCGAAATACGAGGAAAGAAAGGGGAATACAGCAGCAAATATGGGTGAACCTGGATAGATTTCATCAGATTTAAAACGGCCACAAAAATCAGGTCTTTCAAGGATATACCATAAAAGGAAAACAAAAGCAAGAAACATTAAATCATACCATATATAGCAAGAACATCCATAAACAATCAAATCAGAAACCTTATAAATCCAAAGCCTGTCACACCATTTCATATCATAACCCAACAACCAATCAGCATGAGTGGCTGGCAACCTTACCCACCTTGCGTTAGCGGAGGCTGCACCGGCTCCAGTTGCTGTGGATTTGGTCTCTCTCTCTCTCCTCTCTCTCTTTGATTCTCTCTTTGATTCTATCTCTCTCTAACCTGGATGTTTGGAACAGGGTCTAATTACAGCTGGCCGGAGTTGGTGGGGACGCCGGTGAAGGAGGCGGCGGAGGTGATAAAAAAATCCAACCCGTACGTGACGGTGATTCCCGTCCCAACCACCTCTTATACTTTTATGGACTTCTGTTGCAACAGGGTTTGGCTCTGGTATGACAATGGCCTCGTCTATTCGACTCCCCAAATTGGATGACCATTTTCCAATATTTACTTTTTTACTGCTTGGGAATAACTGCACAAGTCTCCTTGTTAGTCATCCATCGACTTTTATTTCAATAATATGAGAATTATGCCGAAATCCACGTCATCGCCAAATACTGAGCCCCCTGGTCTGATAAAGCTGGCTCCTATAAGGGGATGGCTCGAAGAAATCCAATTTTTGGTGGTATTTAATTAATCGTGCAAATAATACAACAATTTATTCCAAATACACGCCATATGAAATGACCCTCGGGGTCGTTTTGCTTACCTTAACATTCCGACCTCAAATGCAAACCTGGTTATTCGTGAACCAGAGGACTGTAAATCGGGAACCACATATTTTGAGTGACAAAATCTACAGTCTCCTCCTGCATAGAAATGATAATATTTGACAACTTTGACTATTAAATGATAGCATTTTTGATAAAAACATAACATGCAACATCAAAACAACTTTTGCAAACATGAAACTACCATTTTTAATACGGCGGGACTGGTACCACATGTTTTAATTCGATCTTGGTTCTAACGTTTAAAAAACTGTAATATATGCACTGATTGCGGTATTTATGAGTAAAAAATCGTGAAATCGTATCCAGGATCGTGAGTCAAAAAAGTTTTAAAATCGAGTAAAACCTAACTCAAACCTAAATAAATCCTAATATTGGTTTTAAATTCGTCTACTTTAAAACTTGACTCAAAACAGTAAAAAATATATTTATTGTTATATTTTAATTATTTTTAAATATAAAATAAAATTAAGTTAAAAACAGAACGAAACTGGAAACGTTAGTTTCAGTGTCAATTTCAAAAATCTAGAATCGTGAATTCCAGTTTTGATTCTATTTCGGGGTAAAAATGAGCTGAATAGGGCTCTGCTCACCCTTTGGTATGAGAATGAGATAACAAGTGTATAATAAAAATGTATCTCTGCAGTTCTTGAGAATTGCAGTTAAAAATTTCGTTGATAGTTTAAGGTGTTATGTCATTGTCTAAGCTCCTTCCATCTGTCATAACTATTTTAAATTTCATATACGAATTTTTTAAATACGCAACAATAAAATTTAAAATAAAACGAAATTGCACTTTCTGAAAATTTATTGATATTTTACCACCTATTATATTTATCTAGCTAATGCCGGTTTATTTCAAAAGTTGTGATCGACCAAGCAGTTAAAATCAAAAGAGAGTTGCGGTAATACATACTTTTGACATCCTGCTGAGCTCTTTGGCGCTCACGTCGCCGTGTCCTTCTGCTACATGCTCTGCTACAGCTGCTCTCAAGACAGCAGCTCCAACCTCAGCCGTAATATGCCGGATACTGCAGCATCGATTGAATTAAGTCAAATGGGAACACATTCTATCAACAAGGACAAATCAGTCAGAGAACATTGTATTAATTAAGCTACTCTCCTCTACCGATAAAAAATATTCGTCACATAAAATGATAATTTACACCCTATCTTTGACACATTCTAGAATTATGACAAAAAAATGTAAAGCCTAAACAAGGAGAAATTTGGGAGAAGAATTAACTAGATATGAGTTATCATTGCATTAGAGGAGCATAACTGAGACTGCACCGACTTTAACTAATTTTGCCGGCGGATATATCTTTTTCTCCTCTACTTTTTATGTTCTCTTTAATGTCGCATATAGTTTAGGGTAAAACTTTAATCTATCCTAAGAGGCTGAAATGAAAAAAATAAAAAAATAAAAAAGAGTACATATGGCGAATGAAGGTATGAATTTTACCTACTAACTGATGGGTACAAAATTCCCTTTTGGATATCTTCATCTGTTATATAGGAGGCAAGGCTGTACATTTAAACATCGCGTCAGTAACCAGTAACAAATAATTAGAATGAAAAAAATAGTATTGACAAATTACTAAAACTTGCTAATAATGAAATCATAGTGAACAAATAATTGTTCTATTTGTATGCAGTGAAGGGAAAAAAATCAAATGCATGTTGTTTATTCACGTTACAATAAATTAAATTGAGATTTCTTGAAGTTTTTATGCTAGTTAAATAGACATCAGTACCATTCAGCCNACAATCAATTAAATTGAGATTTCTTGAAGTTTTTATGCTAGTTAAATAGACATCAGTACCATTCAGCCGCTGCTTGCAACATTCCATCTGTAATAATTCGAGCACCAGACACAAGGGCACCCAAACCAATGCTGGATTAAAAAGAATAAAACATATTATAACTCCAGAAGGCTATAATTACGGCATAGTGAAATATTCTAGTCTGCTCTATCAGACACATACCCAGGAAACAAATACATGTTATTTGCTTGATTCACGTGGCCTACTTTTCCATTACCTGTGACAAAAAGTCATTCAAAAAAATAAAATCAAAGTTCAAAAATTTGTCGGTAATAATGGTTCCGATTTATTATCCGACAACATACTTCACTATAGTTAATTTTTTAAAGTTCCGAGGCAATATTTATCAATCAAAAGAAATGATACCGAGATCAACATTCTCAAATGGACTTCCACTAGCAAAGACTATGTTTCCACCAGCATGATTGAAAGCATCAGCAGCTGCACACTCGGCTGTTTCATAAGATGAGAATGTATAAGACAAGGTAGTATGTGAAAAACTTGATGCCATTGAGAATCGGAAGACAAACCATTTAAAGTGGGATTTGACATGGAAAAAATGGCAGGTTTAGTAGAAACAGAATTCCGCATGGCCTTGAGCACCTAATCCATTGCCAGAGAGGAAACGGAATCCCAGTTATGTAATTAAAATGGAAGTTATGAAACAGTGCTTAAAGTTTACAGCATATACACATTGACACAAATTAACATCATGATTTTCTTCAAAATTAAGATGACTTTCATTCTTGTGAGTTGATTTTGCCAGTACTCACAAGCAAAGTCATGGAACAGAAAGACAGATTATGCAGAAGATACACAATAAGGTAGCCTCTCAAATTCGTAATTAGAATTCTCTTCTTATTAGGTGGTTAGAAAAGGAACTCCAGCAATAATTCATTGCAATTTCATAGCCTATAAGCACCCTCTGTTCATCATTGCTTCAGCCAAAACAAATGGTGAAGTATGGATAAATGATTAAAGCATTCAAAGCAGTATATAAGAATAGTGATTTGCTGTTACCATGAAGGAGTGAGCTAATTTCTGTTAAGATACTAGAAGACAGAGAATGATCAACATTTACCTGCTCAGTAAAGATCCCACCAACTCCCGACAAACCAAGAAGCACATGGGGCTTGACCTTTTGAACCTGAATGATTATAAATTCTCTGAAACTGGAGTTTGTGAGGCTATACAACTAACAAGTATTTCTGCAAAATATCATATAGATTAGCCACGTGACACAATGACAAGTCCTCATAGATTACCACTTCAAGTAGACTTGCTCCCTCATTAAGCCCTTCAATCAGGTTAGGGGATTTGGCAAAGGGTGCTGCCCCTGTGTCTAGATTCTTTCTCTCTTTTGTTACAAGACCCTGTATCCAAAATAGAACTTAATGTAAAACTAGTAGCTGTCTTGTCTTCATAGATCTACAATGTGACAGAATGATTTTGTAAATATCAAACTGCAAATGTATCACTATCTAATGCCCGGAGCTGGTAACAAAGGTTAGAGTGAAAATATACTCAATCCCGTAAGGTTACTATACACAGAACTCTTCATCGAAATCAGACTGTCAATTGACACAAAAGTACCTCACTAACTACTACTATCCCAAAAGCCACTCATCTTTGAGCTTTCAAACTTAGATGACCCCATCATTTCTCTCCTCACACAAATGGTATATATGACCCAAACAGAGGGGAGACTCTCCAGATGATAAATTGAAAATACTAGTGAATGTTTTAAGGAACATACATCTTTATCAATTAAAAAGAAGTTTTCTTTTGCAAGTTCGACACTTTTCCCAGACATTCTTGTAACAGCTTGTACAGCCATGCTAAGAACCCCAAGTCCAGCACTGAAATCAAAAGAGAGAGAGTGAAGCAGAGAGATGAAAAAGCACATAATAAGAGCAAGGATGTGCTAACAAACATAAGCATAGGCTTCATGTTGACAAAATTATTCAAATTTTGCTAAGTACCTTCCAGCCCCCACTACTACTATCTTTTGATCAAAAAAATCTGTCAATGGTCTCCCTTGTGCTCTCACAGTTCCTAATAATCCTGCAAGAGCAACACCGGCAGTTCCCTGATTTGAACCAAACACATACACAAACCACATTTACCGTTAGCAGATAAAATTGCATTCAGGATCATCTCAAGCAGAAAACCAATGTTTCAAGCGTTCACCTGTATATCATCATTAAACATGCAGAACTTTTTACGATATCGCTGAAGTGTCTCGAAAGCCCACTTCATTTGAAAATCCTCAAACTGTTAACATCAGCCAATACCAAAGTTAAAATGGAAAATTTATCAAACCTTAACATACAATATTGGTAAAAAGTAGACCTGAACGATGGCTTTTGGCCAACGTGTAAATGCTGCTTCCATGAATTCATCAACAATTGAAAGATATTCATCACCCTCTAATCTCGGCTGCCGAAGTCCTAAATCTGATATAAAATATCTCGTGAAACAAAATTCTTATGATTCAATATTCTAGGAAAGTAGAAAAAATAAGGTGGCACATTTGCCACTATAGCAAAGGGAAAATAGAAGAGCAAATAAAGCCTCACAAGCCTACGAAGGACTTGAAATGGCTTCAATTGCAATCATGATGTTGTAAAATCTATGATTGACCTTTAGCTCAAGTATTAATTATTGGACACATTAAAAAAGCATAAAAAATTTAAAGGTTCACTTACAAAGTCGATCATCAAGTAACTTTTGATTGTTTGTACCAACATCCAGCATAACTGGAAGAATCTGTTGAATAGAACATGAAACGATATAGAATCAAAACAAAAGTTCTCTTCTCGTTTACAAAATAATAATCATTAATTTTTAACACATTATTATATTATATACATTCTGATAACTTTCCAAGAAGCAACTAAGGCTTTTGCTGAAATGATGGCAAAAAATAACAAGCCCACAAAGTCAAGTGCTGACAAAAAGAAAAAACATACCCTCTGAGGGTTAATACCAGCAGCAGCAACATACATATCTAGTTTTCCAATAGGTATTCCAATCCCCTGAACTCCAAGGTCACCTAGACCAAGAATACGACTGCCATCTGTGATGACTATCATGTCAACCTGGATACAGTAGCTCATTTTGAACTTATACTCCAACAATTGAAAATTAAATACATTAACAAACTTTAACTTGACAAAAAGATATTTGTTAACGTTACTCGTTACTTGTGTATCTGCAACGAAAATAAAATAAAAGTGGAATCTAAATTCAGTACCTGCTGCGCTGGCCAGTTATAGATCATGGACATCATTTCTCCTTTGTCCTTGGCACTGAAATACATCCCACGAGGGCGTCTAAATAACCCAGAATAGTTCTGGCATACTAATCCTACTGTAGGAGTATATATTACTGGTGCAAAATCTTTGATGTTGTCAATAAGGACCTTAGGAGAAAGACAGTTAAAATCTCAATACTTTATGAACATTTAAATTGTAACTACCAAACTGACTTTTGTAATTACTTACTCTATAATATAGAGTCTCATTTCTGTCATGCAGTCTATTCAAAATCCTCCATTTTGCTAAAGAAACCACATTAGCAGGTTGACATTGCGTATTCTTCTCTAGAGATCGATATGACTCCACTGGAAATTTAAGAATAATTAGATATCAAGACCCAAAAGCTGGTCTGTTATGTTTCTTTGACATTAGAAAGAATAGAAAGCCCGTATCAATGTCAAGAGAACTGTGTTCTCTCAGAAAACAGCTGTCTTACTATCATGCAGAGTTTTTAAAGCACAATTTAAGAAAGTCATTGATAATCTTACTGAAACGAGCATATTGCTGCTCAAATGATATCACACGAGGTGGGAGAAGGCCGCGAAGGCCAAGGCGGTCTCTTTCAGTAAGTGGAAAACCAGTATCCTGTACTTGAAAAACCAAAAGATACATCAAGTAAATTTTTTAGCAAAACAATCGCAGAACACATAAATACATGAGTTTAAAAAGAAAATATCTTGATACCACACCTTATCAGTGAAATACATATTCAACAGCTTGATACTACACCTTATCAGTGAAATACATATTCAACAGCTTTATACTATATTTTATCTGTTACGAACCTAAGACCTGTTAGATCTAGTTATCTTTTGTTATTTGTTATTTCATAGTTAGTCTTATTCTACTCTTAGAGATAAATCTTAGGTTAGTAGTCTTATCTTAATCTAAGAGATAAGTCTTATCCTTGTAGTCTTATCTTAGTCTAATGGATAAATTTTATCTTAGTTAGTCTTATTTTAGTCTAAAGGATAAGTCTTATCTTAGTTAGTCTTATCTAGACAGGTAAATCAAATCTATTTAAAAGAGTCATAGCCCTTAGGGTTTGGCATCAATCAAACATGTATCTTTTTAATTATTTATTCTTCTTCTCCCTAACTCTATCTTCATATGACCGTAAGAGAGATGGTTATTCGATCTCAGAGTAAACTCCTTGAGTCTGATCCTAACAATTTGGTATCAGAGTCAAATCCTTCATCTGAACCCGAATCAATTTCTCCAGCCGTTTCAGTTGTGGGAACAGATTCTTCACTGTTATTTCCGTTAATGCAGCATATTATTCAGATGTTGGAGCAAACCCAAAAAAATCATGAAACCCTAATGGCACATTTGGGAGACTCACCGCCGCCGCCGATCGCGCCTCTCGCGTCCCCACCGACCGCCCCCCCCCCCCCCCNNCCCCCCTCATCACCAGCAAATATGTTCGCGTCGCACGCGTCGGCCGTGTAACCCTCCGGTCAGGGCGTACCCTACCCTGGTCCACGCCTCGCCGCATTCACGCCCGCGCCATGCCCGGCCGTTGGCGCCTACTTGCCCGCGCCGCCAACACTTGTCGCGAAACTGACACTGATTCTTCCGGCCGCCACCAGCTTTGAGCTCCGTTTGCCGCCCCTATGCCCGAGAGTTCAGGGTTTTCTGGTCAGATAGATATGGCTCTCACTTCCGCACCCAAGCTCCCATGGCAGAGTTACCTCGTCTCTCGGTTGGTTGCTGGCATAGTTTTTCAATATGATTTCACCATCAACCGTCGTCTCCTCAAGTTGTTTGACCGTAAGACTCCCACCTCCTCCGAGCCCAGAAATCGGGTTTCTTCTTTAGAAATCGTCATCGACCATTCCCGC